>JAOBAS010000057.1:15978534-16013990 GCA_025311575.1 Elanoides forficatus
GCCCGTTGGGCGTGATGGAGCCCGGCTGTCCTGGAGATGGCCGAGCACCTGCCTGCCCCTGGGAAGGGGGAATGGATCCCCGGGTTTGCTTTGCTTGTGTGTGCGGCTTTTGCTTTGCCTGTTGAACTGTCTTTGTCTCAACCCACGAGTTTTCTCACTTTTACCCTTCTAGTTCTCATCTCACTGTAGGGCAGTGAGCGAGCAGCTGGGTGGGTCTGAGCTGCCCACAGGGCTAAAAACCGCCTCAGAACTAATTGCAACAGTATTTCTTAAGTAAGAAATGGGAAGGAGGCAATCGTTCAAGCAATTAGTGCTTGTAAGTTGAGTGTCCAATCAGTTTACAAACATAAAATCAATATATAGTGAGAAAAGGTTAAAAAATATTAGCTCCAATTTTAGAAATGTCACTCCACTTTGAGAGCTTTTCTGTGTTCTACTCTAATTCATTTTATATAAAGCAGAGAAGCAAGTAACTTTACTAAAGTTAGCAATTACTCTAGAAAGAGGATAAACCTGTGTGGATTGATCTTCAGCAGGAATCAGACCTTGCAATGTTCCTCCTTCCATGAGAGCTATGTTGATTATACTAGTTAAGTTTATCAAATTCTTTGTCATGGTGGTGTATCTGAGCTACCTTTGAGTTTTTTTCACCATGAGTATTATATAGGACATGAAAATTTCAGACATGTAATTATGAGGTTTATTCTTAATGAGGAAAGAAAGAATGTTTTGTTGATTCAAAATAACTCATAAATACTTCATAAGATTTATTAATTATATTTTCCCAGGAAACTTTGGAAGTAGGAACTTTTAAAACTAATGAAAATAAACAAAGATATATTTTTTCATTACTAGATCTACAGGCACTGCAGTCCTTAGGAGTACAGCACCTCCTTTGTCTTCCTTGCAATTCCACAGGCTTATTTTCCAGCACTCATGAAATTGTTAGTTCATTTCCATTCTGTGCAAGTCATATATTGTATTTAACTTTTAAAATTGTTTTCAGTGTTCTGGAAGTTGCATATATACGTATTTCTCACTGTTTATGTGATGGCTGGTGTAAGTTTACACACATTAAATGCAATGAATTCTCCTAAAACCTGATCTATCTGTGATGAGAGTCTTCTCATTGACATTGGGCTAGACCCACGATTAATACTTCTCTGCAAAGGAAAAATATTTTTATTATTAATATTTTAACCTAATAAAGCATTCACCGTATATCCTTTATTTAGAAAATGAGTAAAAAAAGAGTGATCCTATCATTTGTAACTCCTGATATTACATCCGGTATTATATGAGGATTCATCTTGCAGCGATATGTTATGAAAAACAGGGAATAAGTGTTCAGCTGTGCGAGTTGAGTTGGAAGGGCTCTAATAGAAGGATTATTTTAAAAAGATGACCATAATTTTCTATTTATTTAAGCAAACAAACAAAAAACCAAACCCACAAACCCTTAGTAGATTATTCTCATCAAGTTAATACGTCCTTTTGAATGCTTGGATCATTTGTGAACCTTTCAAAGCTTTTTACTGTTTGTTATGCTCTGAATATTTTTATTAATATTCTTGATTTGGTAAAGACAACACGAGTGTAAAAGGGATGAGACCAGTCTCACCCAAATGTCAGAAGGAAGCCTTTTACACTATATCAATATTTGGACAACCTACTTCATTTTAGGACTTTGTGTTTCAAAATAATGTGTTTGCAGTTGGGCTTATTCTACAGCACACACAGATAAGCACCGTATTCTATAGTTTACTAATTGTACTCCATGTATTCTCAAGGTTATTTTTCAGCTGCAGGAAATTTGCTCTTTTGTGTTCAGCCACCCTCAAATATTCTGGCTACTGTCTTACAGGGCTCCCATCAGCAAAATGAAGTTTTCTCAAACATTGTGTGGTGAACTGAATTCAAATTTCAGGACTCAGGATACCATTTATGCCTAACATATGTCCTCCAGAAAGGTTTAAACCAACTGCATTGTCATTAAATTCAAATGAAGAGATAAATGCCAGGGACTTAATTGTCTTTGCCTCAGAAAAATGGAAGAGTTCTTTCTACTGTGAATATTAATTGTCCCACTTTTAAATTAATTCATTTGCGTTTCTCATTACCTATCTGCATTTTCTGTCACAGTACTAAAAGCCCTGTGACTCTTCTTGCTATCTTTTTGTGGTTACAAAATTCCGTTTGAAAGAGCTTGAGAGGGAAGTTTGGGGTCAAATGAGCATCGTAAGTTCAGAAAAGATAACATACTGTTAGTTTTGCAAAGGGTGCTGTTTGGCAAACAACCTACCCTTGACAGTCTCTTTTATGTACTCTATAGTATCTATGCTGGGATCTATAAAGCATGTTCTCTTTCTATTTTTTTTCTCCCTGGAAAAAATGAGAAGGAAATAAAGCAGCAGGAAAACCTTGAGGTCTGTCACTTCTTCAATTAAATGTGTGGCAAGGAGGCCTCATTTGGTTAAATCAACAGGTTTTAAAATTATCTATCTGTTATATTTCTTCATTGTGTAGTTCAGTTAAACAGATTTTTAAAAGTTTGTACTTTGGGTGGTAGCATTTACAAGAAATCCTTTTTACTAATTAACCCTTCAGGAGGCCAGTGTACCAAAAGTGGTTGGGTGTATGTCCATCGACTGATATCATATGAGACCCATAGCTGTATAGCAGACTTTGCGCATTTAAAAGCAGAGGTGTGTTAATCATATTTGAAAGTCTTTTCTATTAGGCTTTCTCCAAATACCATGAATGGTTCTGACTATCTATGTGAAGTGGACCTGAATTTCAATAAAAGCAGGATCAATCAACCACACTCTGGATTTTGTTCAAATTAACTGAGGCCCAGGTCTGGTGAACCGATGTGGCAGGTTTAAGAAAATTATGTGTTTTAAATAAACACTGATGGAGCACATTTAACTTCTAAAACCAAATATAGTGCATTACACTTACTCTACATGAGGTAATGGCAGACTGTCAGGAGGAACCTTTTATTTTAAAGATGGATCCAATATTTTCTGAATCTTCTAACAGACCTAAACCACTGTGCTCAAGTCTTCAGGACAGTAAGGACTCTTTTCTTGCATTTTTGGTAAATTCAGTTTCCCTCAACCTGTTCTTTATAGCTGAACTGGGACACCCATAGGAAAATTTTGCTTATCTCCTAAAGAGAATAGCATCCATCCACTTTCAAGAGAACTTGAAGGACCCATCTGCATCATTAAATCAGCATGCTGCTCTCATAAACAACACTAATGTAATTTTCTCCATTAATGCATCCAGGTCGCACTTCAAACTAGTTAGGTCTTTTCCTCACTTCTTTGTTTGATTCTTCAACTTTCCATTAGCAGTAATTAGGAACTGTCTTCCAATTCCACTTAAGTTTATCCGTGACCAGTTTATAACTTTTGTTCTTTGGCTGACTTTTCTTTCTTTTAAATATTTCTCCCTCATTGACATTTATGTGGCATTCACTTCGTATGTGCTACATCTTAAACAGCAGCGCATCTAAGCTTTCACTTTGTTGGATTCCAAAAGCAAAGTTTATGTAGTTTCTTCTTTCTCCTTATCACTACAGTGGCCCTTCTCTGAATGCGTATGTAATTTGAATTTACCTTTTCTAACTATAAGGATATAATGAAGAAGCATGATTAGTCCCTTTCAATATCAGTTCCCAAACCTTTTCATTTTAGCACACTCGCAAGTTTTTTGCCAAAATAAGAACTCTGGACAAAATCACCTCTGAAATCGACCTTTAAGAAAATTTACAAGTAACCTTCTTTAAATATAGTGCTTTCCTTTTCTAAGCTATAAGTCTTCTACCCAGCTATCCAGTTTGTCACAATTTTCGAGTACTGTTATTAAACAATGACATCTCCAATTTCCTGTGTCACTATACTGAACAATGTACTGAAAGGTAAATAGAAGAACTGCAACTGTTCGATTCTGTACAAAGAATAAGCTATTCCCAGAGTGCCTAACTTTGCAAACATCCATATTTTTAGCTGCTTCAATAGTTAGCCTGAAAGCACTTTGTGCATTTAGTTTGGTCTCTCACATGCACTCAGACGGTCTACTCTTGCTAGGTGACTTCATCTGGCTTTTTGTAACCCAGGTTTAGTTGGTCAGATATTAGGTTTCAGTTGATCAGTCTTGCCATATTAAATGTGGTCAGTATCCTGACTAGTTCAGTATCATACATCAGGGCAGGTACTACATTCGTCTTGTGGTTAAAGCATGGTATGCTCCTGGGCTCCTTTCAATCTAACCTCTGCCTCAGAGGTTCCCATCAGCTTTATCTACCTATCTATTGATCTAGCACCTATTTATAAATAAAAACGCACACCATGTCTCTGAAGCTAAGCCATTGCAAAACAAGCCTGGTGTAACAACATTAGGTAGGAAGCAGAGAAGTCTAAGGATACGGGTTGTCCAACCCAAATGCCTTTTCTAAAATATAATGGAAAATAAATGTGCAAAATACATGCATCTTCAGGAAGCTAGCCAGAGATCTCATTTCTACATACTTTAAGCCTTATCAGCTAGGCTAGACCCAGACTCTGCCTGGACCCACGATTCCTGCTTCCTCATCTGGTCAATAGTCCAGCTGCAAGAGAAGTACTAATAGGATGCAAACTCAAGATTGCTCATAACTTGGTAGTTAGCTCCTGGGTATAACAAATCGGTCCATGTCAGTTTGAGAGGTCCCTGGAGCACAGGGTACTCACTTTCTGGCTCACTGTTCTGGACACAGGTAGGTAGCTGTTATATCATCCTTAGAAAAGGGCAAAATAGACCAGATCCTAGGCTATAATTACTACCATTTTTATAATCTGATTAGAAGAGACAGAATATAGGCTGAAGAAGAGCACCTAAACCACCATGCCTCCAGAATCCCCTTAAGTGTGGAAACGCTTACATCAGTAAACTCAGTTTTTCCTTTTGTTTTTTTATACCTTACCTGTACTAATATATAACAATAACCTCTACTACATGACAGGGGTGCATGCTTGTATATATTATACACTCCCAAAGCCCCAAGGACAGGTTACCCCCAATAAGGCACTTCATGTAGAGATTTAAATTAACCAGATCTAAATTCATGCTGTTCTCTTCATGAGAAGTATCCCTTGCCTGACTCCAGTTCTCATTAGTCTTAATACTTTCTTTTCCTCTATTGTTCATCCTTTCCCTTAATTATAATCATTTAAGCATTGATGTATCTTAACATAACCTTTAATTGGTTTGAGATCAACATGGGTTTTCCAAAAGAGCTTATAAAATTTAGGAAAATTCTACACTTTTTATAGATATTTTTAAGAAAATTACATATTTATAAAACAGTAGCAACAACAAAATTCTCTGTTAATTAGATGCAGATGTTAAAATATTTTTAAGAAATTAATATTTTTTAGCACAACAGGATAGGAATAAATTCCTATGTGTTATGATAGGAACAGCTAAGCATACAGCAGAGCTATGAAACTTATCGAGGAAGATTTTGATTCCTTGAGTGCTATTTAATTGGATGGCATTTAAAATTTCCTACAGTGAAAGGAAAGCTATAGAGTTATGGTGAAAAATAAGTAGCATTCACAAAGGTTATACCTATGTATATACCTGTGCAAGCTAGACCTACATATTCTTTATTATCAATGGAGAGAAAGAGAGGCTTCACTTGATGACTATTTAGACCAAACTTCTAACTTAGCTGCTGTGAATTGTCTTCTAAAGGAACATAACTTTCCTCCTCTTCTGTAGAGTAGATTAGCCTCTTTAAGCTTCTTTGGATACTTCTGTTCTTTCCTGTGCTTTTATTTATCAGAAGATGAATGGAGCCAATAGATTCACGTCAGCATTATTAAAGAGCTCCTTTCTGCTTACACAGACTAATAATCAAACGAGCCTTTAGTTACTCTCTGATCTTTTTTTTTTTCTCTTTCAAATGACTTTTTAAGAATGGCATTTAAATAAAGATTATAACTGGGACATGAGCAAAAAAACCAGACTTACTCTTTCAAAGTATAAAGCAGCAATGCCAGAGACTCCAAAATGTATGTGATATAAACACAGAATTACTTCTATTGTTTCCCAATCATATGTGAGACAGCTTTTGCAATTAATGTTGGGAGATTTCAAAGGTGTCTGACATCGACTATGCCTAGAAACATGACACATTAATATTTCTAGTAGTGTTTGATTGTTTAAAACTATACAGACATGTTTACTATTTGAGTATGCTAATAGAAGACATATAGAAGTTTAAGGTTACCAAGAAATACACTAATTTCACAGGTGTGATACAGAAGTCAAATGAAAAAATAGATTTTGCTTTATTCTGAACTAAGAAATGTTTTCCCATGCTATGTTTTACATTTCATCTGGAAGTTATAAGTCAATTTGATAAGATAACTGCATTCTTATTTAGATGAGGTCTTGATTTTTCCTGTAGAAATGGTTGTTTTCCTGGAATATGTGTTGCTTTCACCCAGAATCTTCAAGACATAAAAGCAACAATGATGAAGAGTTGACCAGGGATACAGCTCTGTCATGACTTGCTAATATAAGCTTTAATTCACCCAAATGCAGGGCCTTACAGATACAGACAGGGAATATAGAACATATCCATATTTTTTATTAGTTTGGAAAATAATGATAATGAAAGGTGGTTACAAATCTCTGTGTGCAACTAAGTATGTTGTCCACTCATACTGTGTTTTGCAGATTGCAATAAAAAATGTGAATATAGAAGTGATTTCAGTGACATGCCTACTGAAATATAATTTCATTTTTATCCTTCTAAAGGATGCTGAGATGCAGCAGAGGGTTCAGAGAAGAGCTACAATAATGATTCAAAATTAGCATGATATCATTTTAATAGAAGGCTAAAAGGGGATTTGATTACAATTTTAGGCATCTATAGAGGGACATGACACCCATCAATGGGCTAAAATTTAATCAAGCAAAGGAATACCTAACTTTTGATTTATGAAACTTCAACTAAGAAAAAAATAAGTTGGAAGACAGATCAATATTTGTTTTGAACAGTGTTGGTTAATTGTTTAAAAAACAACAAATCAAGTGCTGTGAAAGTTTATCAAAATGTAAAGTATTGAAATCATAAATAGAAATGTTTCTAAAGGACATGGTTTAATTCCAGGACAAGTTGTTTATCATATGAGTATAAAAAGGGACAGTTTCTTCCATGATGAGGAACTACTAGCTGAAATTCTAAGATTACACTAAACAATTGGTTAAATCATAGAAGTCTTTAATTTAGGAACCTTTGAAGTACTAAAATATTGACCATTTTGGGGGGTTAATCTGTATATATTGATGATTTCAGTAGAAAACAGAAACAATAGTAAACAAAAAGGAGGCACTAGTGAAGGATGGTTTTCTACCACTAAAATGTTTCCAGTTACATGCAGTGCTGATGTGTCATAAGAATTCAAAAGTGGTAATCAGCTATAAACACTAAATAAGTGAAAAATACACAAATATTTTAATTTCATACCTATGTCTATTGAAAGAGAGGTGCTAAATGTTTTACTTCTGCCATTTATGGTTTCCTTCAAACTATTTACCTTTGTTTAAATTATTCATACTACTTTAAAACATTTCTTTTAATTCTACTTCAGTTTTTCTTTCAGTCCTCTTGCTTGAAAAATAGCTGTGAATGGTTTATAGCAGATTTCAGAAGAAACTTTTTCTGATTTGTCTCAATACATTCAACTGTTTCTACACCTGCAGATCAAGTTAAATAACTTTGCCTAGTTACAATGATTGAATTTCTCCCTCTGTAGCTCATAACTCAGTATTGGAATTCATCATTTACATGAAAGCTATAAACAGCCATCTTCATTGACTGAGGATATTTCTTGTTTATCTGTTAGATAAGAGGAATGTGGTGAAAATATCCAAGACAGTGAACGTTCAGTTGTGTTTTAGATGAAGTTACTATACATTGAAGTCATTGACATTTCCTACTTTATCAGTGAAGTTTCAAAAAAATGTAAACATGCAGATTTATCCGAAATAAGTCTCTATTTTCTGTGCATTTATGTTAGTGTCGTGGTTTAACCCCAGCCAGCAACTAAGCACCACACAGCTGCTTGCTCACTTCCCCCCCACCCCAGTGGGATGGGGGAGAGAATCGGAAGGAAAAAGGTAAAACTCATGGGTTGAGATAAGAACAGTTTGATAGAACAGACAGGAAGAAACTAATAATGATAATAACAATAATAAAATGTCAATAATAATAATTAAAGGATTGGAATATACAAGTGATGCACAATGCATTTGCTCACCACTCACCAACAAATGCCCAGTTAGTTCCCGAGAAGTGATCCGTCCCAGCCCCACTCCCCCCCCAGTTTATATACTGGGCATGACGTCCCATGGTCTGGAATACCCCGTTGGCCAGTTTGGGTCAGCTGCCCTGGTTGTGTCCCCTCCCAGCTTCTTGTGCCCCTCCAGCCTTCTTGCTGGCTGGGCATGAGAAACTGAAAAATCCTTGACTTTAGCCTAAAAATAACTTACCAACAACTGAAAACATCCATGTCTTATCAACATTCTTCTCCTACTAAATCCAAAACATAACACTATACCAGCTACTAGGAAGAAAATTAACTCTATCCCAGGTGAATCCAGGATAGTTAGTAAGAGTGAATGTTAGTTATTGTAGCTTGAATTCTGACTGCAACTTTCTTGACAGGTGTAGGCATTATGTTATCTTTGAAGTATGAGAAGTATACTTAATGGTTTATGTTTGACTCCATAGTAAAATATAAGAGCAAGCTGTGCAAAGTATATCCCCTAAACCAACATAAAAAATACCTGATCTCTCAGACAACTGTTGATTTTACTTTCTGTTAGGATACAGCTATTCCCAAACTTGGCCACAGCTATTCCCAAAGTTGTGTTTCAAAGACAAAGGACACCGCTGGCTGTCCCCTAGAGCCTTGGGCTGGGTCCCTGCCCCACGTCCACAGAACGGGGCTCCCGTGCAGAGGTCAGCAGCAGGAGGCCAGTGGGAGCACTGGTGCTCGCCTGGCTGCTCAGATCCTGCGACAGTAGGGACCGTGGCCGGACGATGAATCACAAGTACTTCTGAAATCCTGGGTCTGGGGGTGCTCCAGCATCATTCTGATTTGTTATGGGGGAGGTACCTTCGTAAAAATACAAAATATAGGGAAATGAAACACTGTATGTCTGAGAGCAAAAGGGGATATCTGACTGTAGGTCTGTATTATTTAAGCCTTTTCCAGGCTTTTGACATTGGGGATGATCTTTTGCATGTAGTATATATTAAAATAAAGAAATAAATATATTGGTATTCAATATATCAATCCAGCTGCAATGAATACCAGGTGAAAAGTGAGGTCTGTGTATTTAAGTGAGGAAAAGAGAGGACAATGGCCTGTCCAGAGTAAGACACAAATTTGATGCACAACGAAGAGATCTAAAAATATACAGACACTCTCATGGGAGAAGCTGGCAAACAGTGTCTTTACTGGATTCACTAATAGAAAGCAGTGACCAATTCAGTAGCTATAACCTTCGCTAACAGAAAGGGTAGATCCATACATGCCTGCCCTTTGCAACAGACAATCTTTGTCACTTCTCAATGAAGAGTTCAGAATTTTTCATCTTACCGCTGTTATACACTTTGTGGTATTTCCAATGTACTCCAAAGTACTAACAAGAAGCAAAGGAAAAGGACTGGAGTTCAGCAAATGTCTCCGTATAATTGCACCCAGCCATTCACTGTGTTAGAAGACCCAAAGTCATGTTCCAAACACCAAAAGCTAGCCAGGTGGGGAAAAGTTACGTTTCAACAAGAAACAACAGCTTCACTAGAAACATCTGGGTTAGCTTAATCTTATCTAATGAGAATTTTCTTCATTGCTTGGTAATGCTTCAGTTTTCTGATTATTGTCTTGGATTTAAGGCATTGCACCTGGCTGAAAAGAGCTTGAGACAGACCAATGTCTCTGCTCTGGGAGTATTTCAGATCCTTTTTATATTACCATTTCTGTAGAAGATATAAAGCTGTTGATACTGATAGTGCTCTTACTGGTAAAGTAAAAAAAAATCCTCAAACACATCACAATGCCTACCATGTTTCCTTTTTACTAAACTAATTTCCACATCACTCAGCAATCTTTAATTTAGCTCTACAGTAGCATAGCCACTTCCCCCTGTCCCCCCCAAAAAAAAGAAACAAGCTTGTTTTGCAAGCTAAGCCAAGTCAGCAGCTGGACTCCCTTATTTCCCAGGTAGGACCTACTGCCTCAGACACCCTGAATAGGGATATCAGTTGAAATCTGCCATCAGTGCTTTTTTTCTTCAGCATTTATTGCTAGAGCTCTTACAGGGATGTTACACCATCCTAGGGAGTTGTGGAAGATCTGTTCCCTCTATCAGAGCTGAAAACAAGTGATAGAATAAAAATAAACTCTGCTTACTTTTCTGTAGGGATCTTACCGAGTAATTCAACAACAATCTCATTAATATGTTTAGAACAGTATGTACCCTATAACAGTGCAATAGTCCTTCTGATAATTCCTACTATTCAGGTAGAAGAGAGAGGTATAAAGCTTTATCTATTTGATTCCTATTAGGTGAGTGTATGCCAGCCAAATCCTGACAAACTATGAACCCAGCACTGTCATACATACACTGCGCAAAAGTACAGAAGTAATGCTGCTAATAGTTTTGTCATGGCATGAAATCTTTCCAATTATTATAATAAGGTAAACATCTATTATGTGACTATCAAAAACTGGTCATAGACATAAAATTTGAATGAGCTCCTATGGGTACTATTCAGACCAATAAATTTATTTTTAACCAATAAATAAATGGAATAGGTTTTCCACAAAGTACTTGTGATTTTGCAGGTCATCTTGAATAACATATTATTCAAGTTAAACAAATAGTGAAGACTTATGACTCATTTTTTCCTGTTTTCGAAATGTTTTATTCATATATAGAGCACCATGTGCTCTTTATTATAAAGGGAGCTTCTTCTGTATAAAATTGAGACAGCATGGGATTTTTTAATGTAAATACATTGTATTGCCTCCCAGCTTCTCTGATGATTTAGATAAAGGATTCTGACAACCCACAAATTTATAAAAAGTTCAGTTAGACTTTATCATTTATTGTGAGGGAGCAGGGTTATTTTCACACATAGTAGTCTGGATTTCTGCTTTAATAACTCTATCCACAAAAATCATTGCATTGTTAAAATCAGTGAAACTCCTTGTATCTTTTATATATACTAAATCAAACCATTAGGACTGGATTGAGTGGTCCAAGAAACCAAAATAGTTCAAATTTATACTCTTTCAGATTTCTGTTTAAGTGATGGCCATTTTAATTAATTCAAACACATGGTCATTTTGGTAGTAGTACCATAGCATTTCTTGCCAAGAGAAAAATCTGCAAAGTCCAAACTTTTTCTTTAATGCTCTGAGCTGCCAATATCTCCTGAATCGACAGTAGTGTCTGTGTAAGCTGAATAGTCTGAATCAGCATTGACTTGAAGTCGTATTTGACCTTGTTGTCCTTTATTTCCCTAGAAGTCTTGAAAACCAAAGAAAGTGCTGCTTAATTCTGACCAAACTTGAATGAAGCCCACATAGAAGCATATCTTTTGGAAACAAAAAGTGAATATTAAACGGTAAGCATAGTGGTAGGAAAACCTCAAACTCAATATATGTTTCCTTTACAGGATAGATTGAAGACAGCTTAAGTCAGAGGCTCCAAGAATAGAATATAATTGTTTGTGACAGATACTTTTCTCTTGGTGACCCTTTCAGACCTTCCTAAATGCTGTTATAACCTTCTGATATACCTGATCTGATTTTGCTGTGCAATTCTTCCAGATAAATTAAGCATATGATACATTTATTTTCAATATCTTTGAATGTGTGATTTGGAAGATTAAGAGATAATGGAAGTACTTTCTTTGGCAGTGGGGGTGCTTGATACAGAAGAATTTTGACAAAAAAAGAAAAAAAGAGATAAACCTTATCATTCCAAGTCAAAGATGGGATGAGAGGATACTGGGACTCTTACAAAGCCAGTCTATGGAGCGGGGATCTGAACCTAGGCCATGGCTGGAATATATATAGAAATTGTGGCACTCTGAAATGCCAAGTTAGATGCTCCCACTGTTTCTTAAAATGTATCATACATGCAGAAGTTGTAGTATTTTTAATCTTCTCATACCACTTTAAGTGTAAGCCCATGTTTAATTTTTTTTTTTTCACTCCAATCCACTAACTCAGTCTCAACAGCAAAAAAGGCCAAAACACATCCATTCTTCCTATTTTGGTGGTATGGTAATCATCATTTGTTTGGCTATGGTTCCTTAGTTTGTGTGTATAATACCAAAAAATTCCTGGATGGTCTCCCGTCAAGGTATTGGTCATAGCTGTAGGTTCCTAACTCCACATGATCAGTTGGATATGACATAGTCTGGCAGTATAGAAAGCAAGTCTTCCCTTATGTTGCAGTCACTGGAAACAAGGATTATGTCCTTGGTAAGGAAATGGAGCAGTGCCTGTAGCAGTTAGGTTTGCAATGTCAGCAGTGGACTTAAGTGAGAATAAAGGTAAATAAGTGTCTTTCTATCTTCCTGACATACAGTATGGGCTACTGGCTCACTAAGCTTTTTTTCATTTATCTCGTTAGATTCTCATGCTTTCATTTTTATGCTCTCCTGCAATTATCACTATGTTCTAAGCAGATTAACAAACTATTTTTTGAAGAAAAAAAACCCACAAAAACCCCCATATGCTTCTCAGAGGAAGAAAAGCACATGTATTCAGAGACATAGACTAGCATTGCTGTGCATCTTTCAAACTGTTAGACGTTGTTATCTTCCAATCTTCTATTTATATGTATATACTTTGTTGTAAACCAAAAGTGTTTACAATATGTTGTTGGGGAAGGAGAAGGGGATTTTGGAGGTGGGGAGATGTGTTTATTTATTTATTTGTGATTTGAAAGGAAGGTTTGCCTATTTATAAAACATGAACCATGGTGCTTGAAAATGTCTCACAGAAAATCCTCACCTTGAGGAAAGCAAACTGTCCAACTACTCCTTCGGTGAAATTAAATGCCGTGACTAATGCCAGCAATTATCCTCCTTTATTAATAGCTATAAAGGGCCTATTTGTTTCCGTGTTGGTGCTTACCGAATTGATCTCTGTTTTAGTGAGTGCTGAAGTCCAGATTTATTAGTGTTTCTCTCAGTATCGGAGCAGGAGAGAGCAGCAGAGCCAGATCTGCTCAGAGAAAAGTTAAATGGATTTTTTTGTAAGTACAAATTTATGACACAGAACTGGCATCCAGGAGGGGTTGCAATGAGGACTGCTGAGAGCCTGGTCACTGCAATAACAAGATCAGAGCACAACATCATCCGTACAAGAGCATCTCCTTAATGCCTGATTCAGCTGAAACTACTTGAAGATTAAACCGAAGGACACCACACATGAAGCCTCACAATGTAGCTATTTAATGTTTTATGGAGTGAGAGTTGCATAAATTGAATAAAAGCCATGTAAAAGAGAAAGACCAGCAGTGACACTGCAGATAGAACCATGTGTCTCATTTAGCCCTAATGTCACACACCAGGCAAGGAAAGGTAAATTCTGCCTTTCATTTAAAATTCAGATTTCAGCAGAGGCATTAGGAAGGCACTGTATTAATACTAAACTAATGAAGAAGATGTTAGCACGTTCCCTTTTATTTTTTGGCTCGTGCTAGAACTGAGTACTACTACAGTCACCTTTTACTTTGAGAAGATTTAATTATCATAATTAACTTTAATTTTGCATTGATTAATGTGCCTCAAAGGAATACGTTAAGGTAGCATGCTTAAGGTCCAGACTCTATATGCAAATAAACCAGATACAGTTAAATGCTTTGTGATTTGTACTTCTTATCATAACAGTTAGGATGAAATCTTGAAAGGCAAATCTAAGCAGTCATAGATTTCAATGTGACCTGACAGAACACTTACAGATGTTGCTTGGGTGTATTTTCATTTTAAAAGAAAATAATGCATTTAGCTAAAAGTAAAAGTATGAACTGCAGCAGTCTTTTTTATACTTCAGACATCTAAGCATATTTTCAACAGGAGGTTTTTTTTATTATGAATATGCATCATATTTTATATTACAGCACTGCTTAAAGGCCTATGTCGTGGATGAGTGATTTAGATCACTTAAAGAATCACCATCAAAGATATTATCAAAAGTGATTTTTAATGTGAATTTTTAAAAGTGCAACTTAACAAAGTTTGATGGCAGGCTTCACTCTATTACTTATTACATGGAAGAAACGTACAAAGGAAAATTGAGTTAGAATTGATTTATAATGATTTACACAGAGACTGGAGATGAAAAAGGGCAAGGGAGACCCTCCTGTTGAGTCACGAGGTTCAGAGTGGATCCCTTTGCTTTCTAAATTCCTCCTCAGAGAGGAGTCTAGGTGTGGCTGGATCCAGACTTAGTCCCAGACTTGGTCAATGGTTTATGTCTAATGGAAGGGATACAAAGGGTAAGGAAAACCTCCCATTGAGTTACTACATCAATTCGTCGGGGAATGAGTGATTGTGGATCCTACACAACTTTGAGTTAGCAGCAATTTAAGATTTATTAGCACTGTTATAGTAAAGGACAAAATTAGGTTATATGATTTTTAACAATTATTAATCACCAGCCGATTATCAGACTGTCTTAATAAAGTTTGCTATAATCAACACTACAAAGTTCCCTAAATCAATTCACACACACACAAACACACACACAGAGATACAGAGGTTAGCCTATGATCAAGATTTTTCTCTCTTTGCCAATTGTAGTAAATTACTGGTACCAAATGATCTTTGAAACTTCACAAAATCTAACTGTAGTGAATTACTTACTATTCTCCTTCATTAGCATTTGTCAGCACATGATCTTTGACCCCTTCTTCTTTGTCAGTATGTACCAGTGGATGATCTTGGAAATCCTCCTGAAATTTACTCTTCGAAATCCTTATGAAATCTACTTTTTGAAATCCTCACAAAATCTGCCCTGAGAGGCCTCCCAACTCAGGGGGAGATACTGGGTGGCAGCCTGCTGTGATCCCAGAGAGCGCAAAGGGTCTCACTTAGGATCGCTATTTGTAGGATTGTGAGATGATTGACTTTGGTCGGTGTATTTCCATTCTGGCCACAATTCTTGTCAGGTAAGTCTGGCACCTTCCAGGGTGGCGATGATCCAGGCAGCAGGAGTTTCAGATATGGTTAGGGAACGCCTAGTTGTTCTAACTTGCTGTACTGTAACTAGGACAAGAAAGTACCAGATTGTCCCAACTCACTGTGCTTGCAGCCAAAACAAGAACACAACGGTGTTGGCTAGTCCTGACGTCGCAATGTGTCCCAGGGGGTCTGCACCACCACAGCCTAACTGGAACCACTGTACTCTTGCATAAGATACAGCCCTGGCCATGGTGAAGCACATAAAGAATACGAGAAATGCCAATTTATCTGTACAAAGGTACTGAGATTTCCCCTAAGTCTTATGGGGAACTCAGAAAAGTTCCAGTCAGCTCCACGACTTCAGGGTCCTGTGAGGTCATCCTTGAACTCAAATTCCTGGTTGCTGTCCAAAATACCCATATTCTTCAAACACAGATCTATTTCTGGTATTCACTGTGCATGATGCACAGCATTTGACTGCTTTCTGCCACAAGTTTCTGTATGCTTTTGGAAAGTGGAGCTAGAGACATCTCACAGTTGAGTAATCTTTTGCCACCAGTATATGAGAATAAATCAAACAGTCTTTTCAAGCATTAACATACCTGAAGCCATTAGCATTTCAGGTTTGCAAAGGTATTTGGACTCCAAAAGAAGGAGAAGACCCGCTGTGGGTAGCAAGAGTGTACTACCCTAAGAAGTTAAGTGCCTAACTTCAATTTTTATAAGATAAATGTTATAAATACCTCTAAAAGGTTTTCCACAGGTGCTAATTTTAAATATTCAGCCAATGGTCTTGATTCTATTCACTCTAAACGTAATAATAAAAGTCCCATTGGTTGCACCAGTGGAAAAGCAAGCCATTACTGTGTCTGTCACGAAAGAGGGTAACTGGTATCTCACATGAGCAGAGCAACAGCTTCAGTTTGAAGTAACAATGATCTACAAATCTGCAACCTGTCTAGAAAGCACACCCAAAGTGCATTCTGGTTTTGAGAACCAAAGAAAAGAGCTTGATGTGCTCAGTAAGACATTAAGCAGTCTGTAAGTCAATTCTAAATTCTAAATATCTCATAATTGTTCAGCGTAAAATGGAAGTTTCTAGTTTGAAGTAGAAAAGGTTTTCTCTGTGGCTTCCTTGAGGTAAGGACCAACTATTAAATTATGGAAGGTTAGGTTCTGATTATTTTGTTGCTGTTTTTTAAAATATGGTTACATAGAAATATACTACTTCATTTAAATTTTACTGTACTTTCATTTCTATCTACCTGCTTTTCACAAAAGGAAAATTAAAACAGAGCTGAAATGTTGCCAATGTATATCAACTCTAACACTGTTTTGAAAGCATTCTGAAAATATTTGTGAAATTGGACATAAAAGTAATTCTGAGCTTCTGCACAACTCAATCTATTCGGTCATATTAGGCAAACAGTTGCTGGATTGGAGTTTGCACAAAACAACTTTGAGGCTAGTTACAGCTTAAAAAGAAAAAAGAAAAGAAAAATACAACTTGCTACCACAAATGCTGATAAGAGTAGTCAGTACTTGAAATGCCTGTTATTATTAATCCCCCAGGTTTGAGCTACGGAGTTGTTATCAACATAAACAGACATTGTTAATAAAATTGAAACTTTACAGTACCGTCATCTAGGGAACCATTCATATAATGGAAAGATTGACTTTAATCTAATCAGTGAACACATGGAAAAAATACAAACTGTTTCATACCACTGAGTTATTTGAATGCTTTACTCCCAGATGGTATTCATATATTCAGGTTCTCCATTCCTTCCAAGGTGAAAAACAAAAGTAAGCGTAGAAAAAAATCAGTTGTTTGCTCTTATTGAGACCACGTTGAATACTTTAAATATAATCTCTTCAAAGCATGAACCCTTCCTCTTACTAAAAGTCATTCTGTAATCATAAGAAATCTCCTCTTTTTTGAGGAAAACTAGGCTGTTTTCCCCAGTTTATCCAAGAGAGCAAATCAAGTCAGTGATGTTGCAGTTTCAACACTATGGAATGTAAATAGGAAAATATTTCATAAGAAATAGTCATTAGCTTATACATGAGGAAACTTGGAACTGAATGGCTTTGGTGACTCAAAGACACTTGACTACTAATTCAGATGTTTGAACTGGTCCCAAACAAAGAATAGTTTTACTGTATGTGTGTGCTCAGTAATTATATAAACCAAAGTCTGTGCTGAATCAAATCTATTTTCTGCTGAAGAAAAGTACAGGGCAAGGCAGGGCAGAAAGGACAGGAGAGGAGAGGAGAGGAGAGGAGAGGAGAGGAGAGGAGAGGAGAGGAGAGGAGAGGAGAGGCAAGAGTGATTACACCAGTTTTGCCTGATCAGCTACCAGAACTCCGGTCCATTAGAAGTGTGTTTAAAGATCCCACAGTGAGATCAGAGAAACTGCCATAACTGTTATATTTGTTTTACTAGTGCCTTCCTTCTCTGCACACACTATCATACCTATTTTGGACAAAAGTGTTATCCCTACAGTAGTATTACACTTTTCAAGAATCTTAAGGAAAGTTCAAAAACCAAGAAAATCATGGAAATTGTGAAATTGAATAGTCATGGGGAAAGACAGCCTCTTGGTAATATTACAACGACATGACTTGCAGTAACTCACTGATTTTATAAGATCCATCAGCAGTAGTGAGTCTGATGTGCACTTGACTTGTATTTTTACAGACAGCTGTGCCACAACTCAGCCTCTCGCCATTCTATAAAGATATCACACCTCCTCCCTAAAGGCCTTCATATGTGCCACTCTCTCATGCTGTGTCCTGAAGACCTCTCATCCTCAGGATTTCCTTGTATAAAGCCTGAGCAGACAGGCTGCAATTCTTAGGGAACGGAAAAAGATGAGCAATTTCAGGATGTCACTATGTGCATGCTCTGGATAACAGGAGGCAATGGGTTGTTTTAAACAACAATTTTGGCAGAAATTCTGCAGGTTCATTACTCTGCATGGCATGCCCATGGCAAAGTATAAATTGCAACCCTTCTTAGCCAAACTGAAATGCATAGTCAATGGAGGCAGGGATATACGTCCTGGGGAGATGATAGGGATATGGCCTGGGAGTGCAGGGAAGGGATCAGGAAAGCCAAGGCACAGCTGGAGCTAAACTTGGCTAGGGATGTAAAAAACAAGAAGGGTTTCTTCAGGTACATAGGACAACAAAGGAAGATGAAAGAAACTGTACCCCCCCAATAAGCAAAATGGGACACCTGGCTACAACTGGCACGGAGGAGGTTGAGGTACTCAACAACTTTTTTGCCTCAGTCTTCACTGGCAAGTGCTCTAGCAATGCTGTCCAACTCACAGAATCCAAAGGCAAGGACTGGGAGAATGAAGAACTGGCCACCGTAGGAGAAGATCAGGTTCAAGACCATCTAAGGAACCTGAAGTTGCACAAGTCCATGGGACGTGATGAGATGCATCTGAGGGTCCTGAGGGAACTGGCAGCTGAAGTTGCTTAGCCACTTTCAATCATATTTAAAAAGTCGAGGTAAATTGGTGAAGTTCCCAGTGACTGGAAAAGGGGAAACATAACCCTCATTTTTAAAAATGGAAAAAAAGAAAACCTGGGGAACTACAGGCTGGTCAGTCTCACCTCTGTGCCTGGCAAGATCATGGAGCAGATCCTCCTGGAAACTATGCTAAGGCACATGGAAAACAGAGAAGCGATTGGTGACAGTTAACATGGCTTCACTAAGGGCAAACTGTGCCTGACAAATCTGGTGGCCTTCTATGATGGGGTTACAGCATTGATGGATAAGAGAAGAGCAAAGGATGTCATCTACCTGGACTTGTGCAAAGCATTTGATACTGTTCCACACAACATCTTTGTCTCTAAAATGGAGAGACATGGATTTGATGGCTGGACCAGTAGGTGGATAAGGAATTGGCTGGGCAGTTGCACTCAAAGTGTTATGGTCAAAAGCTTGATGTCTGTGTGGAAACCAGTGATGAGTGGTGTCCTTCAAGGGTCAGTATTGGGACCAGTATTATTCAACATCTTTGTTGGGGACATGGACAGTGGGATTGAGTGCACCCTCAGCAAGTTTGTGGATGACACCACGCTGAGTGGTGTGGTTGATACTCTAGAGTGAAGGGATGCCATCCAGAGGGATCTTGAGAGGCGTGAGAGGTGGGCCTGTGCGAACTTCATGAAATGCCCAGATGACTATATACTTCTTACCCATCTTACTTTTTGGAGTAATAAATCATTAGTACTGCACACACAATTAGGGTATTCAGTATTAACCAATTAAAGAAAAAGAGGGGAAATTTAGAAGCAAAATGTAAGGCCTCTATGTTCCTCTTTAATGAGGAACAAGGGATAAGGAGTTATTCTGTCTATGACACAAATACCATTCTGGGTTTTGAGTTTACAAATAGAATTGAAATAACCTAAATTTGAGGGATAGCATTGTATTGAATCAGTCCGTGTGGTCCATAAGGGTATGGTATTCTGTAAAGGAGAAATGAATGACATTATAACAAATGTTAAATAAAAGATAATTGTTTCATGTATTTTCAGCAAAGTTAGGTATGTATTTTTAGCAGAGTCCACAATAGGTGCTAAAGATTTTTTCCTGTATAAAAATCCTACAATGCGTCGTAATACTTCCTGAGTCAAAATCTAAGAATAGACAATTTTTCACATTTTCCTGAGATAGATCTTTTGCTTTTGTAGAGAATTAGAACATTTCTTATACTTCTGTCATGATATATTAAGGATTAAAAAGAAAGGGATATTTTATTAGGTGTCACATTTCATTTGGATTTCCAAGCCAGCATATTCACTGAGCTACACAGAATAACACTTTTTTCCTAGTGTTTAGCACACAAAGTATTTTCAGAATGCTTACGCAGAGGGGAGTAGAATGAAAGTTATTTATCTGTTGGAAACATTGATTACATTTCTTATTTTCTAACAATATAAAATGAATAAAATACTTAGAATTCTCCTTCAGACTCTACTAATACCTCCGCTTGGAAAGACTTGCAAAGTCATCCAAAAGAGCTATGTACTTGCATAATGTTTGCATATTAAATTTGAAAAAAATATAAATGTATAATACACTGAAGATTAATTTAAACCCTCAAAAAATCCAAGAAGATTTGGAGTTGGATTGAGTATTTTCTTTTTGCATCAACTTCTTGAACAGACAAAAAAAATCATGAAATAGATTGTGATACAGTCTTTCTTCCACATAATTTCTAATGGTATCTTGTACTTCAAATATGGCATATGTCTGGATTTTTTGTTCAGCCTTCTGTCTTTGGAAAGCTTCAAGAGTACTTTAAAACATACATACTAAATACCCCACTGAGATAATGAGATTAATCATGGTAATAGATAGAAACTTCTGTTTCTTAGTCAAAGACTTGAATGGTAACAATTATATGTTACGTTATCTTGCATACTACATTGCTTTCATAAGTGAAGGTAATTGTATGACTTTATGAAGAAAAATTACATGATAATCAACATACATAGCACTTCTCATGGAGACAACCTCATCATCTAATGTACATTCTTTGAGTTTCATATTAAAAACAACAAGGTAGATTTTATGCATATTAGTAAGTTGTTACTCATTTGAAAAGATCTACTCTTGATTGAGGCTATGCAGACAAAACCAGTGATTAAATAGGCAAGAAAGTGGGAAGTCAGGAATGATGAGCAGTAAGTTGTGTTTTTTTGTTGACAAGTTATGCTCAGCAGAGCTACATGTATGAGAATTCCTGCGCTCAGATCTTGCTGTCTGCCTCAGAAAGTCTGGCAGCTGTTATGAATGGATTTGCAACTTTGGCCAAAAATTTCCCTAACAGAACAATTTTCTTCTGATTCACAGAAGCAACATTTCAAATATTTTCAAGTGGAAGTCTCAAAACATTAAATTTCAGCAAATGTCAAAATGTTTTATTTCAACATTTTCACTCTAAAAATTGAAATATTGCAATAGGATTTGGAGGATCTATTTTTTTTTTTTGAATGTCACGAAAGATTCCAAGATTTTGACTCTTCAGTTAGCATCTAGAAATTAAAGGCTGAAATCTTAGCTGGAGTTCCTTAATTTCAGCTACATGTAGCTGCAAATGAAATTTTGGGTGTTGTTTTACACTGATAGAGTCAAATAATGGAAGCTAACAGAGAGAGCTAATTAAAGATGTATAGGTCTGCATGTTCGAGTACACCTCAGTTTTTAAGAGGACTGAGATTGGAACTGTTGCATATCAGCAGGTAGGACACGTTACTGGAATAAAAAATTCAGAATCTAAGTTTCCATCCTTAAAATATATTCTTTGTAGCTCAACTAGCCTACAAAAAATCCCTTCAAAATTGATAACATACTTCCACAGTACAAAACAAATAAAAAATGTGGGGGCTTTGGGTTTTGGTGGGGTTTTTTAGCCTCAATATTTTAAAAACCAGTCTCATTACTTTAAGGGAATGACTCATGATTTCTGAATGCTTTGAGTCAGATATTATCAGAATTTCTAGACAGATAGTTGGCTCAATAATGTTATTGAATAAACGGTTGAGTGAAACCTTCTACTTTTCCTTTTCTTATATTGTTGTAGTATGCCTGGATAAAGAAAGGTCGATTTATTACCTTGCTTACTTGTTGATATACAAACTATAGAGAAGTGGACTGAGAAACCAGAATAGCAGCAATTTATGCATTGATAATTTATGTATGGTTTTGGTTTACATAATTCTTTCTTTATTCAATAAAAAAGGCATAGTTGCCATGGAAACTGCTACAACATAGGATTTGGACTACTGTGGAGAGGCAAGGCATTTTTATAAACAAATAAACACAGAAAACACATAAATCAAATGCTAATCAGAATCACGCATGTTCTTAAGACAATAGAGCTTGAGTTTCCCATTCTTGTTGAAGGTGTAGAGGGTTCAGACCACAGGCTGGATCTCTGCATTGGATCTCAAATAAAATATTGAAAGGTATATTGAAGTTACGTTGTTTCCCGGTCCCAGTGACTGCACTTCTGAATAATTGTGTTCAACAGTTTGTTTTTAAGCACAGATCCCCAAACAAGCCTTTTTATTCTCTAGGCACTTACTAAACTTTATAGCCTCTTTATGAACCTGCAATATGAAAGGTACGACTAAGAAGAAGATACTGAAACTGTTAGCACTTCATTAAATCTACAGGAAAGAAGAAATCTGTGTTAACTGTATGCATAGGACAGAAGGGACAAATGAGTTTTATTTTATCTACTTCTCTCATTATCAGTTCTTTTTATATCTTGCTTGTCTATTTTTTCCTCTTTTTCAAAAATTCTTGGCTTTTCATTCCAAATTAAAAATAATTGCAGTTCTCCCCAACATGTACACACTCCCCCATCTACTTCATAGTCATGTCTATTAAAATCCATCTCTGTTGCTATGTGAATTCTGTACACTTCTACTTTTCTCTGTTTCTTTTCTCTGCTTCTTTGTGCTGATTGACTTGCACATTGCAAAATGGAAGTTTCAGAAAAAATATTTAGTATTTAATAAGAAACCTAAGACCAGTTTAAATCTAATCAGTCCTGAATAATGTTTTTTTATTTGGGTTTTTGTTGTTGTTATTGTTGTTAGGATTTTTTTTAGAATGGTTTGGGTTGGAAGGGACCTTTAAAAGTCAGCTAGTTCAATGGCCCCTGCAATGAGCAAGGACATCTTCAACCAGACCAGGTTGCTGAGAGCCCCGTCCAGCCTGACCGTGAACGTTTCCAGGGATGGGGCATCTCCCACCTCTCTGGGCAACCTGGGCCGGGATTTCACCACCCTCATTGTAAAAAATGTCTTCCTTATATCTAGTCTAAATCTACCCTCTTTTAGTTTAAAACCATTATGCCTCATCCTGTCGCTACAGGCCCTTGTAAAAAGTCTGTCCCCATCTTTCTTGTAAGCCCCCTTTAAGTACTGGCAGGCTGCTGTAAGGTCTCCCCGGAGCCTTCTCTTCTCCACGCTGAACAACCCCAACTCTCTCGGCCTTTCTTCACAGGAGAGGTGCTCCAGCCCCCTGATCATCTTCGTGACCCTCCTCTGGAACTGCTCATGCAGGTCCATGTCTGTCTTATGTTGGGGTCCCCAGAGTTGAAGGCAGTCCTGCAGGTGGGATCTCACGAGAGCGGAGCAGAGGGGCAGAATCATGTCCCTCAACCTGCCAGCCACACTCCTTTTGATGCAGCCCAGGATGCAACTGACTTTCTGGGCTGCTCTTGCACAGTGCCAGATCATATTCAGTTTTTCATCCACTGATACTCCCAAGTCCTTCTCTGCTGGGCTGTTCTCAATCCCTTCATCCCCTGGCCTGTATCCATGTTTGGGATTGCCCCGACCCATGTGTAGGACCTTACACTTGGCCTTGTTGAACTTCATGGGGTTTGTATTTTATTATGACAATTTTATTTTGAAATGAAGAGTAATTTCCAATTTCCACAATTAAATATTTATTTTGTCACAGCGGAAACATTTTTTTCTTTATTAAATATTTTTTACTTCACAAGTTGAAAAAGTTGTTTGTTTCCTGAAAAATGTTTCAGCAGCAGTAATTTTCATTTTCCAACAAAAGGAGTATTTTGTGGAAAATTTCTGCTTAGCTCCAAAAATTAGCACATCCTTGGCAACATTACTCACCGAAAACGGCTCTGAGTTCCCCAGAATGTCCTATTTACATTTTTCCTATTATTCATCTAAGTGATTCAGTGTTACCAGGGGACAGCAGAAACAGTGCTGCTACAGTAAACAGAAGCTAACATATTTAATACTGTGAATTTGCTGCACTGAGATAATTTTTGAGCGGGGTTAACCAGGGTGCTAGTTCAGATGTTGATGATATCCTGCAGTTCTCTATTGTCTTACCATTCTGCTTCAGCTCTGCACAACCTCACTGCTTATCATTTCCCCTCCTGCTGCCAGAGGTTGCTACTTAGGCACAGCTGTCCCCGGGTTGTTTCTGAAATGGTAGCTTAAACGTTTTCCTTTCCTGCATCATTTTGACAGAGTTGGTTAGGAGAACCACATGCACAGACATGTTGAGGGAGCTAGAAACAGAGAGAGACTTGATGACGTGAAGCAATGGCAGTAACCTCAGAGCCTTCAACCACCACCTCCTAAACAGTAAAATAGTACTCTGCATGCTGCCTTTTTGGCATGAGACACATCCACTAAGGAATGAGAGAGTGCATTAAGTCCTAAAAGATTAATGGAAAGACCATCTGTGGGTTTTTTTTGTCTTCAGAAGGTCATGGTGTTTTGACTGCTTGGCAAAAGCTCTGTTCTCTCTTACATGAAAAAAACTTTGTTCCTCTTCATTGCCTAATAAAATATATACCACACCTTACATTTTTAGGTATCCAAACACATAGATTAATGAAGCAGCAAATATATATAAATTAATTACTGTTTTATAGAAATTATACCCCTAAACATGGTTACCATCTAACTGCACTGCAGTTAAATGCCCAAATCTAATAAATTATATCAGGTCCTCTAAAGCTACCATCTAATTAGTGTCAAAAGTTTACTATAATTAAATTCTACATGTCAAATGGAAAAAAAAATGATGATGTGAACCTGCTTTGCAACTAAATTAAATAGTTTGCCTGGAAAAAAACGACTAAGAACACGCTGTAACTAGAAACTTACCATAGCTCTTTCAGCAGATGGGAAAGCCTCAGTAAACTTCACAATTACTTACAATTACAAAAGGTATCACTTCAGAAAGGCCAAGCTATGGAATAGAGACCCCCTCCTTTATGATTTATTTTCTCAGCTGATATAAAGTGATACAGCCCTACTGTATACAGTGTGATACACACTACTGAGTGTGAAAAACCTTCAGTTCTGCAAGGTGGAAGTTTGTAACAGCAACTATTTGGTTAAACTATGTAGACTGAATAATATCGCTAATTTTTGCTAGGCAGGAGAAGAGAGTTTTGGAATAGATTTGATGTAGGAGTTTTCCCTAAAATGTGGTTTCGGTCAGAAAATTACAACTTGTCAAAACTTGTAGGTCAGTGCTTCAGGTATTTTGGTGACTGCAGTATAGTGTACAGCTTATGTTAAGCCAGCCAGATCTACCGCTAACAGCACTCTCATAACAACTTAAAACTCAGTATAACCTGCTGTGTCTGCAGCATGGACATACCCTAACATTCCAGCACTCATGGAAGACATGGCACGTACGTAGACCTGACTATTCAAATACAGCAATGCAGGCAGATCTCTTCAAGCACATCTAGTTCACGTTCTCTATCAATGGCTATTTTACAGCCTCTCCTAATTCCTTTTTAATTTTTCTAAGCTGTGCAGTATTATATGCATGACCAAAAGAAAGTTCTTACTTGTTTTTAACTTAAATTCTTGCTTTCCAAGGAAGGTCTATACAGCATTACCCTATGTTTCTCCTACTCATTTGTGCTACCCAAAATAAAGATTAAGTTAATGATAGATTAAAGACACAAGCCTTTAAGTAAATTTGATATAGAACTTTTGTGATAAACACACCAATGTAGATTGTAGCTTTATTGTATAAAATGTGAAACGACTCAAGAGCTAAGACCAGCCCAGAGATGACGATGCACTCCAGAACAGGCTTTCGTCATGTCTCCGTTTGCCGGGTGCAGTAGCTCATTCTCACAATGTCCTCACCAATACTCAAGCAATTTGAATGTTGTTAGAAAACAGAGCTCCTTCCAATGCCCTGGGAACACTGAGGGGAGGAACATCTCCAAGGCAGACTTATCCTTGATTACTTCCCTATAAACCTATGCATAGGGTTGTGACAACATGTCAGTGCATATCTGAAACGCAGTTTGTGGCTCTGATGAAAAAGACATATGCAGACTTAGATGATAAGATTTACATTTAGAAGAATCAAAATTTACCTGCCATTTTGTTTTATTCATAGTTACATATATTTGTGTTTTCTTATACTTGCATGCCAGGATGTGGTAAGAGGTAAAATTATGTTGGAGAAAAGGAAGAGAAAAATCTAATAAGGACTTTGCTTAGGTCAGTAATACCACCATGGCAATGTGTAAAGCAGTAATGTTTATCATAAGGCTGTCATTTACAATGTCATGGATACCAAATTCCTTTCCTGAAAATTTTTTTAGTATTCATCTTTCTAGTAGTAAAAAATGCACAGGGCCAGAAGGCTACTGCAAACACACTGAAAATTTTGATAGATTTATAGTCAAATCATGTTAAATAAGAGCATTTTTCCAGAATGATTTGCAAATGAAAGAAGGCTAGGAGCTTTATGTAAGTGCAAAGTATGGTATTAAAAAAAAAAAAATATCCTGAAAAAACCCCCAACCCTGCTTTGGGATCACTATTACAGTTGTTCCTATGGTAACCGGTTATTTGTGCTGCATGCATCATCATATATATTTCAGGAACTGGAGTGCTGGAAAAAGGGGAGGGAAAAGGAGCACGTGTTACACTGAATTAATTCCAAAGGCAAGCCCATATTAAAATACTTGACCCTTTGAGTAAAAAGCAAAACACTTTTCTGTGATTTCACCCACTTGACACTTGAAAGTGTGGTTCTCAGAAAAGGGACGATGAAAAATTGGCATACACTTACTCATCTGCTTCTCATTTTGTTCTGAATCATACCTCTAGTTCATTGCTAAATAGCAGTTTCAGTCTTGTCTGAGCTGCACAACCGAGGCACTGAAGGGAGAAAGCATTCGGCTGCTTTCAAGACCACGTACCTCCGTGGGATGGCAGGCAGTGGCAAGACACTGATAGTCATTTGAAGTAGCTGGTTATTACAAAAAAGGCAGAGGTATGCCCAGAGAGGAGAGTGAGTTACACTACAGAAAGTCACTTGGGAGACAAGATCCACCAGCTTCAATAGTGTTCAGTCTTTTGGGATAGGTAAAATATGTTCCCCTCCAAGCTTTCTTTTGTTAACACAGTTGGGCTTTGGTGTGAGGTCTCCAAATGCCGAACTGCCTAGTAATATGCAGAAAGATTCAGCTGCTTCTCAGAGCCAGGACTGAATAAACAAAGCTGGCAGCCATTAAAACATCCTTTCCACTGTAATCTGAAAACATCAGATCCTGTATCAGTGATGGAATTTAAACTTGAAACTTTTCAAAGTTCAGTAGTTTATTACAAAGAAACACTGTTATTTACACTTTAAAAACTATGCTACAAAGGACAAAAGGACCAAATCCACAAAGCCTTTTGAGTGCCCTATCCCTATTTATATATACCACAATTTCCAATTGAAATCAAAGGGAAATCAGACTCCCAAAATTATATTAGACTCCTAAATACCTTTGCCCATCTGTTTTTTACTTATGTAAACCAAGAAGTAAATGCCATTTAGTAGACCCCGTTCAAAAGTATGTACGATGAAACTAAATTTCTCTTAATGTCTTGAGTTCTTCCTCTGTGCCTGTGCCTAAGTACTGAAAAAGTTAATCTGTATTTCCTATATAGGCCTGGTGTGAGTCTGAAAATTTGGCATTCTTCTGCTGCAGCATCTTGAGAAGCCCAGCCTGGTGAGCTGTGAGACTATCGAACACATTCAGGCCTACTATAAAATGCAGCTGTGGTTGCTAATTTTTTCTAAAAGGGTGTCATAGTGCCACCGTCTATCTTTTATGTAATACCTTAGAGAATTTGTCTAGGAGTAGGAGTTAGTTCAATCAAAAACCTAACAGGGATCCAGCCCACGTATATCTCTAAAGCACCCTATCATCAATGTATAGACTGCACTGAAGTTCTCCAAGCTATGCTGCTGTGCAAGGAGAAACCTGATGTTACAGAGTATACAGAGGCAGAGGTAAAGTGTGAGTTTTTCACTGCCTTCTCTGTGAGAAGGAAGTTCTGGTCCTTTTTTCTAAAGCTCTATCTGTATTTAAATCACTCAGTCTCTGAGTAAAATGCAACCCTGTGAGCAGAAACTACAGTTACAATTGCCCCCTCACAGCTGAGTGCCTTCAGCCCTAGACTAAGAAATCATGCTCTTTTCTGTCTTTTCTTTTTCAATAAATCTTGAGTGATTTTCAGCACAATGTTATGCGATCAGATTGAGAGGGAACATGTGCCACTCTGTATTCCACCAGGTTAACGTGTAGCCAAAGCTTTTTCAGCATTTGGTAAGAAGTGAAGCATGGTCTTGAACAAGGGAAGAAAATGGGTGTCTCACTTTTTGAGGAAGTTCTCTGAAATCTGGGGAATTGAATTCTCTATTCTCTGCCCTGCCCATGCATCCCATCAAAACCAGTACAGCTAGAGACATGAAACGTGAAGCTGAGGAACTGGGAGAGGGCTTTCCGTTAGATGGGGAGGTTGAGGTGTTGGTACAGTAGAAAGGGCAGGGCGGGGAAAAGCACAAGTTTAGGATCCTAGTTTGGGGACTGATATGTGTAGTTTGAGAAAGATACAAAGATGAGACTCTTCTGTGCCTGCCTGTGACTTGGCAAGAAGTTAAAGCTCCTGCCACCTTACCGGTTTTCTCATTAATTGCCACTGCCATTGGATGGACCTGTAACTCCTACTACATTTCACTTGTTACTAAGGGTTAAATCTCACTCTCCTGAATTTGAAAACCTGGGCCCTTATTGTGCCTGATGGGCAGAAGCACCATCACTACTGCTCTTCTTGACACAGTTTAAAAGAAAAGAGCTGTTGAAGATCTTTTACAACAAGATCTTTCAGCTTTTTCATTCTTGCCCTTGTGTGAAAACTGAGATAACTTCTCTGAGCTGGACTTACATGGATTATCATCAGACAAACTTCAGACTTATCCAGATTCTTGCACTCAGGAAGAAAAATAACAAGAAAAAAATACTCTTCCTAATTCAACTGTTCATTTATTGTGTAACTAACTGTTCTGCAAAACCAGAACATCTCCAAGTTCCTTGGGCTGTAAACTGGGTACAGTAAATACTGTATTTTCAAATTACTTTGCCTTGATGGTGTTGGTGTACCTCACTCCACATGTCCTGTATGGAGATTTATATACCAGTGTATCTTATTGTCCAAAGCAATCTTAAGATTCCATCCATTATTCTATATATTCTACATTTGAAAGAGAAAGAATAATTGACAATAACTGAAAAATATTTAACATATCTTGTGAAGCTAAAATACTCAGAGAATATGAATAATATCACATTATTACTAATTTTTAGTAAGGTTCAGAAGAGCTGTGAAGTCTTAACTTAACTCTGGGATTTACAATCTTTTATCTACGTTTTCCTCCTGTGGATGTTCTAAAATTCTTTCCTAAATTCCAGTACATTAACAATCAGACATGGAAATTAATGGGGTTTCTTACACCCTATTTTCAGTCTCATATGTAGAATTTCGGACTTTTTCTTGTCTACTTTATGCTATATTTATTTTTTAGATACTGGTATTTAATTGCCTAAATACAGTTTAAAACCAGTATTCTGGCAATAGTTTCTGCTAGTCCCATTTTGAACACATGTGATATTTTTCAGGGAGTAGGCAGACTCCTCAAGTTCTGGAAAAATAAGGAAAAAAAGAAAAAAATGTATAGTGGTTTACAGCTAAAGATTGGGAAAAGTTGTCAAAGAGGAATCTGAATATTTTTTACAAAGTTGCTTCTGATGTTTCTGGAGCTGGGACACATTGGAAAAAATATGGCCCCCTTAAAAACAGACATATGCCTAGGCTTTTGTTGGAAAAAGAGGAGTGACATGACCCTGACACAGGTAGCTGTACAGAAGTCACTCAATTTGAACAAAAATTGACCGTTTTTCATGTCTAAATGAGATTGTCCGTTCAACTACAGGGTTTTTTGTATCCATATGATCCTTTTCAAATGTTAAAATACTGAATCCTTTCAATGTTAGTGTGTTGAAATACCACGACACAAAGGTGACAGTTCCATAGTTTCTGCTCTTCACAGAAATCACAGGTACTCCGTTTCAGAAGAGAGTTCCCTCTCACTGGTACAAATGCATGCTATTGTTTCAGATTTCCAAGTTGAACATACAAAGAAACCCAAACCAACCACATTTAAAAGACATCCTTGATCCTGCAGAGTTGCTTTTCTCTCCAAGTGGGAAAAGAGTTATCATCCTAATGTCAGCATGAGCTGAATCTGTAGCACATTTCAAAACCGACCACCTTTGGATCAAGACTTGCAAATATTACCTCGCTTCGCCAGGCATGCAATTTACACAGAAGAGTACCTATAAATATAAGCATGCTTGTTTGCTGGTGTTTTTTTTTAATAAATATGAAGATAATAACATATAATGACGTCAGCCATTTTGAAGTAAAGAGAAAAGAGAGTAAGTTACAGGATGGTGTGCTTTTCTAGACTTAGACTTACTTGGAAAGAAATTTTTTTGATACAGAAGTAGAAAATACTTTTCATCTTTAAAAGTACTTACACTTTCCTGTGTCAGTCTAGCCAAACTCGAATTTTGTTTTACTTTGGCAGTTCTAATGAATAGCACACCTACATATACCAAGGGAAATCGTCTACTTAAGCTATTACAATTGACATTCCGTCAAAAAAAAAAAAAAATTTACAACATACTAAAAGCCCATCAAGCAATTTGTTTCCAATCATGTTTTAATAACTCAAAATCTAGATGAAGCCACTTAAAATATACAAGTTCCATTTTTACACTTTTTAAAAAAAAGAGTACTGTAGACTCTCTGGCACGATGCTAGAGTTAACCCTGAAACAGTGTGAGGGCGCTGTGAGGAAGCAACTGTACTGTGCTTTAAGGTTGGAGCACTTTTGTTTGTTGTCTTCACTTAAAAAACGTTTTAGCTTATTGCTTAAATAAGCTTTAAAAATGTCCTGTTGTTTGCTTTGATGCTTAACAGTTTTTAAGCTATTTCTGCAAATTGTTCTTTTTCTCAATACCATGTTGCAATTTACAGTTCACCCTCCAGCTCAAGCTGCTGCTTTGTTTACACCTCACCAAATTTTCTTTAATTCTCTTCATCTCCTTCTCCGCTGATAAAATCGTCTGTCTTTTTCTCCACTGACTTGAAAACAACTCAATGGAAAGCAGTACATCTCTTGCAAAAGTTAATAATGAGAGTAAAATGATTTCATAGTTTGATGTTTGGCATCATGGCAAATATAAGGACTTCCAGCAGAGTTCCATCTAACCTTGTTTCCTCTTTAGAAAGAGATTTGCCTCAAACACTGATGTTGTTAGAAATCTTGTAATTACTTCTCTCCTAATAGTGATACGGCAGAGCAAGATTCTCATTACAGCTGTTATATGAAAAGAAAATTTTCATTTATTTCAGCTCACAGAGAAAAAACTTAATTGCTAAGTAAAATTTGTTAGGCAAAGGTATTATAAAAATATCTTTCAGGATAAGCTGGCTTGTGAAAGAGAAAACAATAGTTCTGCCAACTGAAAGACTAACTTAACTCTGCCATAGGTAATAGAAATAATCCAGATGAGATCAAAGTGAAGTGAATCAGTCTCTGAATATATTTTTAAGTCTGAACAGCAATGTTGCAAGCCTTTTGCAATGCTCGGTGGATTTAACTTTGGTTTGAAGACACTTCTTCTGCTTATACAGGGAAGCTCTGTTTATACCACGTGAAATCTTTGGCTTCTCTTAACTGGAATACCACTAACGTCTGGAGGGGTAGCAATGCAAACTGATGGGTGACATATGTTCTCACTTTCGCACGATATGCTCTTTTGAGGGTATGTGGCTGGGCAGCAATGGATGAGGCTGCTGACTGCCCTGTCCCGACTGCTCCTCTCTCGAGGTGGTGGCACGTTCGAGCAGCATGAGCCTTCCCCAAGGGGACGTTGAGCATATCCTGGACCTGAAAGTTTTGAGAGGGCAGCGATGTAACAGGCAGAGAGAGGAACAGGGGTCTGAACATGCAAGCGGCCGCTAGCAGTGAACCTGAAGCCAACTGAGGAAGGAAGACTTTGGAGAGCAGGGAGATCTTCCCACAACCTTGACTAGGCCTTTGGGTTACTTCTTCTCTCCAAGAACTCAGAACAGACTGTATGGAGTTAGCATTTCTCGTGTATCTTATCTACTACTTTGTCTTTTTATTTCTCCTGGTCTTCTTAAAAAAAAAAAATCCTTTAAAAAGCCCCTCTTGTATCTATTCAAGTAAAACCATTTTTGACCTTAAAGCCCTGATGGTAGTTTTGCTGTGCTCAAATATAAGAAGTCGTCTACAGACATTGACCTCAAAACTCACAGCAGCTTCAGAGTCTGTCCTGGTTTTGGCTGGGATAGAGTTAATTTTCTTCCTAGTAGCTGGTATAGTGTTATGTCTTGGATTCAGTAAGAGAAGAATGTTGATAACACACGGATGTTTTCAGTTGTTGCTAAGTAGTGTTTATGCAAAATCAAGAATTTTTCAGCTTCTCATGCCCAGCCAGCAAGAAGGCTGGAGGGGCACATGGAGTTGGGAGAGGACACAGCCAGGACGGCTGACCCAAACTGGCCAACGGGGTATTCCATACCACATTATGTCAGGCCCAGTATATAAACTGGGGGGAGCTGGCCTGAGGGGGACTGCTGCTTGGGAACTAACTGGGCATCGGTCGGCGAGTGGTGAGCATTGTGCATCACTTGTTTTGTATATTCCAATTATTTTATTATTATTATTGTCATTTTATTATTATCATTATTATTTTCTTCCTGTCTGTTCTATTAAACTGTTCTTATCTCAACCCATGAGTTTTACCTTTTTCCTTCCGATTCTCCCCCCCATCCCACTGGGGTGGGGGGGGAGTGAGCAAGCAGCTGCGTGGTGCTTAGTTGCTGGCTGGGGTTAAACCACGACAGGGTCCCATCTCACAGTGAATAAAATGAATATAAATGCACTAGGATGAAATGAATTTTTACCAGTGTTGAGAAGACTCTTTCACTTATTGCTGCTGATCTTCAATTCAGTTGTACTGGTCACAGAGACAAAATTTGCTACATTTGTTGTTCTCTAAGGTGGGTCATACAACAAATGATTGGCTCAGTCATATGAGTCATCAGCAAAACTCAAGATATTTTGGGTAGCAATTGGCTAGCTTTAAGAATCTTTATTGCTATTGTGTGCTTCTAACTCTAGGAAAAAAGCTACATTAAAAAATAAGTAACTGTGAGCTGTGAGCACTAGCTTTGTTTTCTGAAAGGAACAAGGTCTACAATGGTTTTTTTCTGTATCTGTAAGCCAATCTACAAGTGAAATATGGTATGAAATTCCAAGTGTATACTATGCAGTTGAATCCTAATATCAAATGCATAACAGGTCACTGCAAGCTCAAACACAAAGTTTCAACAGTTCATATTTGGATCTGTGCTTTACTTCTAATGAATTTACCAGAAACAAGAATGTCCAAAGATAAAAATAATCAGAGACATGGAATAAACAAAAGGTTTAAAGGTCTAAAAAGGTCTAGCAAGATTCAGAATAAGATTAGATGGTTATAAGGATATTAAGTATACCTATACTTACATTAGGTAGGATTTAATATTTATAAGGCACTTAAAATCCCATTCTTTGTGGCATGAGCCAGCTATTAACTGCCAATGCTTGAAGAAGGTATTTTGCCATGTGAGTAGATGTTCTATGACTGATTATTGTGGATAAGTGGAAGATAAAAGTTTCTTTGTGGGGGAAGGATTTTTTTGTTCTCTCCTGCACACATTGTCCTGATAAACTGCAATTCTGATGTGGTAGATGAAAATATTTTTAAGTGTTTGTATTTGCACCACTGCCTTTTACACTGTAGTGTTTCTCAATAATCTTGTATGTCATTTGGTTGTATATGAATTGTAAGATCACATAGTCAGAGGAGGTGTTACACTGGAAAAGCCACTCCTTCCTTGATCCTTCTCTAATTTCCCTCAGTTTTAAGAGCTCATTACATAAGATCCTCACTAATCTGATAGGGCTAAACGGAAGAAAACCTACAGCCCCTCTTATAGGTAGTTCATCCGAAAGACCTCCAATTTGCTAGTGAACAAATTTGTCCCTCATGCTAATATATACACAAACGCATGCTCGCACAGCCTTAAAGGACACTTCTAAACTCTGTTCAGAAATGAGGACTGAATTTGTCTTATTTCTGATGCACTTACAGAACTTATTGCTAGGTGCTTTTTACGTCTCTTGCTAGTTTTAAGTAATTTTGCTCCCTACTCTTTCTAATTTTATCTCCATAAATTTGTTCTATTCTTTTGCAGAATTATTCTTAGACATGTGCCAGTTTCCAGTATTCCTGCAACTCCTTTCTGGTGTAGGAGTTTCTCCCAGTGTTGCTGCCTTTCTCTGACACCAGGCTAGTTTAGTGTTGTGCTTTGAACAGTCTGGTTTAGATATTAATTGATATTAATTATACTACAATATGTTCCTTAGATTACATTCCATACCTGAGTTTGCCAAAGCCTGTTTTTCGGAAGCCCAGTTATCTCACAATGCTTCTCTCACACCTTCCCCTTCTTAGAAGATTGTTCTCTGATATTTTGTGATAACTTTCACTCAAACTACCTCCACACTCAAGTCTCAGCCAGCTCTTTCCTATTAGTTGGATTCAGATCTAAAAATAGCTCCTTCACTAGTTTTCCTTCTCTGAAACAAAGCATTGTCCCCACATTAACTATAGCAATCCTTCTGTCTGCTCCATTTAATTTTTTGAAAGCATTTGTTACAGTAAAATAGTCAAAACCATGAAAAGCATGAAAAGAACATAGGCAGTTCTAAATTCAAAAACTGTTTTTTTCTGTAAGTTAGAAAGAAAAACTGCAGCTCCTGTACTCTCAGGTGTGGCAGTCTGTAATATATGTAAATTCAATTTAAAAAATCCCCCCCTTATGTTTTCAATAGATTTTTTTTTTTTCTTGTGGAATATACATACCTATTGCATTCCATAATCTTTTATGAGTCTGTTAGGTTTACAAGAATACGTTTAATGTTACAGTATAAATAATCTACAGCATGGTGGTATATCTTGAATGGTATCATTTGTCTTCATTTATCACTTAATTTTATACCTGAGTGTATTGGGTCTGGCTGAGTTGGAGTTCATTCTCCCCATAGACGGTAATTGGTGAATGATCTCTCCTGCCCTTATCTCAACCCACAAGCCCCTTGTTATATTTTCTCTCCCCTGTCCAGCTGAGGAGGGGGAAGTGATAGAACGGC
>JAOBAS010000057.1:16032468-16059239 GCA_025311575.1 Elanoides forficatus
CAGCCTGCCTCACCAGGGTCTTCATCACCACGGGCTGCAGGGGAATCTCTGCTCCGGCGCCTGGAGCATCTCCTCCCTCCTTCTGCACTGACCTGGGGGTCTGCAGGGCTGGTTCTCTCACATGTTCTCACTCCTCTCTCCAGTTGCAGTTGCTGTTCTGCAGCAACTTTTTTCCCTTCTTAAATACGTTATCCCAGAGGCACTACCACCATCGCTGATGGGCTCAGCCTTGGCCAGCGGCAGGTCCGTCTTGGAGCCGGCTGGCATTGGCTCTGTCAGACATGGGTGAAGCTTCTAGCAGCTTCTCATGGAAGCCACCCCTGTAGCCCCCCAGCTACCAAAACCTTGTCACGCAAAACCAATACAAGAGAGTTGACTTAAGCAAGGCCATTATGAATCAGGGAATGATTAATTTAAAGAACATCATATTGTTTAAGCCTGCCATTCCTGAAATTTTAGACTATAGCCTAAAGGCATACATATAGCACAGTAGGGAATGTTGTACATCTGTCCAAACAGGCAGCAACTTAGCCGTACTGGTGCTCAAGGACAAGGCATTTCTGCCTTTCCCACCAGCAGTAAAGCTGTATCAGTACAGTGGGGCAACCAAGGTGAAGTATATTTTGCTTCCAGCACTACCTTAAGCCAAGTCAGTGTTTAGCTGCATCTTGCTCAGCAGAGCTGTGACCTGAAATGTCAGTGTTGAAGATAGCTTGACATCGAGCTCTTATTTTCTTTCTTTTTCTTGGTTTTTTTTAAGGGCAAGTTCCATATTAGGTATTTTCAGTAGGTTTTTTTCCTTAGATTCCTTAAATATTTAGGATTGCTCTTAACTACTTTTAAGAATTAAAATAAACTGGGGGATGTTGGAGACTCTCCCGGTTCCTTCATGTGGTTACTGCCCTGGTGACACTCAGGGTATGACTCAAATACTTAGGATTTGTCTGGGCCCCACCAAATGTCCTGATTTGCACTGCTAGGCATCACAGTCCAGTAATCTTCCAGCCTGGACAAATGGGGATGCTGGATTACAAAGCAAATTGTGGACTGCAACCGGCCCACAGCTCTGGGCCAGTTTCATACCAGCTGAAGTAACATCCTTCACAAATAGTTACAGATTCAGACTCTTCTAAAGCCTCACTGTTTAAAAATTATTTGCGGTTTTTATATTCTTAATGGTTAAAAGATTATGGAGTGTGAAGGTAGGTTTGAAGACTGTACAATAAAAATTTATGTTTTAATTTGTCTTTTTAATAACTAAAAAAATACTTTCTAAAAATATAAAAAAGACTCAAAGAGAATTAATATGGATTAAACAGTGAAATGCTCAAAAAACCCACTTTTAGTACACTAGGTATATTGATTATTTCATTTGTTGATCTAGTCTATGAAAAGCCCAGCTTCATTTGATGAGAGCATTGTATAAACATTAAAAAGTATGAAATTAATAGCAGTTCATAGGCATTATTTTGGCATATATGTATGATCTTACAGATATTATTGATATCCCTTTTTAACTCTGAAAAATCTTCCATGTACTTTAGAGTTATTATTAGTCAGATAATTATTATTGCTGTTGCATCAAATAACTCCAGTTCTGATTAGGACACCCTTACTTATAGTGTCATGAAGATAGGGGGAAAAAAATATCGTCACTGAAATATTTTCTGAACAAAAACACATATAGGTAAAGTTAGGACATAAGGCAATAAATCTGCTGGAAAACTGACCTCAGATGATTACATACTTCATTGCCTTCTCGCATCTGTTTGCAGTCATTATGGTAAAGATAGTAATGTAAGTAATTACTAATGGAAAAGAGAAGTCATGGAAAGGAGAAACACTGTTTTCTTTTATATCCTATGGGATGATGAGAAAACCTAATATTTTTTTTCAAGCTTCTGTTTTTGAGGGTTTGTTTATTTTTTAAGGAAAAAAAATCTCATTCAGTTAAAATCGATGGCTATATCTGAAATATTTCTGAGTTGTGCAAAATTTTGCAAATGATCATTTTTACCTTTATAAATGCTATGACTTTCAACCAATGTGGAAAACAGAGTCAAAGCACCCCTCCTGCTGGATTACAGCCGAAGTTCTCAGCCTCTTTTCTTCATGGTGAATGCAAGTCACTATAGATTCCAGGATATTTGAAGTTTGGAATTATTTAAGAGAGGTGCTTTGGTATCTTTTGCAGCTTTTTTACATACTGCTACAGCAATCTTAACCTCACTGGGGTTTTTGTTTGTTTGTTTGTTCGTTTTTCTAGACATATATCCTCTTTGTTAGGCTTGTAAACAATTAAAACACTCAGATTATATGAAAACTACAAGCGGAGAAGAGCTTACAGCAGGAAAAAATGAGACTCTCATTCCTAGCAACCTGAGAAGCAATCCTATGAAAGACAAGGTGGGTCCATCATATCTAGGCCCCAGCTGCTTATGACTAAGCACAATTATAATACAATTGCTGTGAAAGCCTCAAGGTGAAGTCAATACTTTGAACCTCTAACCTTATTTTCAGCATAATGAATTTCATCAGTCTTTAAGGCAGAGAGGAAGTTACCAGGACAGTGATATGTATTCATTTAAGTCCTTCATTACATTAGAATTTCAGATCAGTGAAGATTAATTCTTAAAGGGCAAATATGTGTGTATTACATATGTATAAATGTGTTTTATTCTCCTTTCACTGAAGTGAATGGCAAAGCTTCCATTAACCTCAGTAACAGAGCATTCATATTTGTAAGTTTTCTGGGAGTAGAACATGCCTCAAAACAAGGTCTCCTTCAGGTGTCTCGTATAACAAAAGCAACAAAACATAACAGCAAAATAAATGATGTTTTCAGGCCACATGGGTGATTTCTGTCGCCTGGATGTAATATTTTGTAAACTAACTAATTTTCAAAGATCCCTTCCTCCATCCTTTGAAACTGAGTCCTTGAGGCATCTTCCAGTGGGCACCCCACATTTGGGTTAATTAAAGGCAGTGGGCCCATCTGATAGTAGTCAGAACATTCAGTTGTCAATGTAACTACAAGACACCTCACTAAGGACATGAAGTTATCTGGAACTGAACCGCATGTATTTTTATTGGCACGACTGACTTCAAATGTGCTAAGAGACATTAGCCTTGATACTGAAAGCATTTTCGCGCATATTTACCTTTGAGCCTACAAGGTATACTAAAGAACTATATGGCCCAGCTTATGTGCATAAAAGTTACATGTATAATAAGCTTAAACTGGGGAAATTTATCATCAGAAATTTCTTTAAATGAGAAGTTAAAATCGAGCCAGAAACCTCTGAAGTCAAGCGTATGAACTAGAAGCAGTGGCATGCAGCTGGCTATATAACATTTTGCACAAGCTGAATGCAAATGAAGACAAAAGGAACCAAGGTAATAAAATAACACAGGGAAAATAATCCAGACAGAAGAATATTTAATGAGAATCGAAGCTTTTTAGCCAGGCTAGGATATATGCATGTCTTCATTCTAATGAAAAAAGGAATTATGAAATTGTCTAAGGCATTAAACATAATACAGGAAATCTGATAAACCTGAAGAGGTTGACTCCCATCCTGATTCTCCTAAAGAAACACTGTTGTCAGGATCACTGTTTGTGAACTCTGTATGACCATAAAAGCTTGTGGGAGGATGACAGGGGAGAAGATCAATCTAAATTTTTCTTCTGTTCAATGGATCTTTAAATACTGGATTGTATTTCACAACATAGAATTTTTGAAGATTGAACTTTCATTTAGTTAGCAGTCCCCAAAAATACAGATGTATACATAATTATATTTGCCAGAAAATCAAAACATTTTGCTTTAATTGTTGCCTCCCAGAGAGTAATACATCACAAAGATGAATGAGGAAATAACTGGTTTAAATCAATGGCATTGCAGTCATGCTTACTTAAACTGTTTTTTATTCTCCAAGAACCAATCCTTTGGGTAATGCATTCTGAAAAGAATAGAATAAGTATTCCAGATCAGTGCTATTTTAAGGTGGAGAACAATAAGATATTTTCATGAGTTTATATCGTGACTGCAATAATGGTGCTTTGGAAATCATCTTTATTCTTGGAGGTGTAAATGAAACCACATTCTTACTCATATTGTACCTAGGTGATAAAATCAATTTGAGCAGAAAAACAATTAATGTGAAACAAAATAAGAAATGATAAATTCAAAGGAACAATCTGACACACCTACTTCTGAGATGAGAAGCTCACTCAAACCATCTGACCTCAAAGAGAATTGATGAGAAACCATAAGGAGAGATGGGTGAGATTTGTTGATGGAAACTGCTGATCCAGAGGCACACAAACTTTTCAAGAATTCCATGACAGTTTGTCTTAAAAAGAGAATAAAAGCAAGTTTAAATGATTGGTATATTGTTCTACTCAGATGTATTAATTTTTACAAATTTATAAGCTCTTTCAGTAGGATAAAAAGTTAGCTCTTTAGTCCCAGGATGAGGAGAAAAGATGTCTCCCTAAGATTACTCCTCTGTGCCAGTGACTGGGGTAGACAGCTTTAGGCTCAATCCCTTGGTACCGTTGGACAGCCGAGCTCTTGTGCAAGTGAAAGCAAGCTTCTGGCTGTGACAGATGAACACCGTCAAATCTTATTGCAGCACTTTAAGATGTTATGAACCCTGAGCTTCTGTCCTGCCTTTCTGACAGAGGTCAGTGCCCTTGCAGTGCAGTCAGAAGAAAGGAACAAGTGTTGTCTGGTCCCCACGTCCAGTGTGTTACATCACGTACATTCTCCATCAGCAGCTGAAGCTAGGAAGTCAGGATCTGCGCTGCTGGGTCTGCGTTCATTTTTATTGACTGCTGCAGGGAAAGGGTAACAAAGCACCACCTGAAATGTTTGTAACAGAAATTGTAGGGGTTTACCTGTGAAAATCTTCATCGTGGCGCAACTAAGAAATGGAACCACGTTGTTAAGTTTCACTGAATTTAAATCTCTGAGAGGTATAGCATGATTTTTTTATTCAGAGAGGCACAATGAGTCCACTTACATTATGGAGTTACTTCTGAGATTTCACATAACATGAAAGGTTTGTCTCTTCCAGAAAGAGTTATTTTACTGCATGTGTCGGTATTCTATTCAGGTTAAAAAAAACCAGCCTCATCGGTCTACTAGTAAGAGTTTCAAAATCCTCCTACATATTTTCTAGCAATGTACACAAATAGAGGGATTCCCTTCTTATTAATTGTAAAATATATCTGCAGAAACTTCCAAGAATGTGTATTTTCTTTTATGAAAAGACAATTATTTTACTTTGAATGATAGAGGGATAAATATCAAGTTTCTAATAACAAAGTGTGCTTGCAGAGCGATGGATTTCAGGGACTCTTCACTATTTCTCTACTGTTAAATGAAAGCATTTTCTAGTGTGTGTAAACCAATTCAGGTAATTAGCAATGAAAGTGATAGATACAGTAAAAAGGTGGAGATTGGAAAAAAAAAAAAAAACCAAACAAGCAAAAAACCCCTTGCAACTTTAAATCACATTGAACTGAATTCAGATTGTATAGTGCTTTCAGTCTGAAAGACTATTGAACAACCACCTGCAGCCAGCTGAAATTTTTCTAGCAGAAAGGAAGTTTCATTGGAAAACGCAAAATTCTGAAGCCCTAAATATTTTGCTTAAAATAAAATATCTCAGATTCATCAACTTTTGCTGAACAGCAGGCAGCAGATAAAGAGCTGGAGTCCTGGTGGTCTGTCACCTGCCACTCTGATTATCCGGTCGGTTGGCAAGGCAGCTCCTGGAAGGCCCCAGGCTGATCAGTCAGGAATCCCCACCGATGGATGTGCTTCTGCTGTTCCACACACTTGGCTCAATCATTTGCAGTAAGTGACAGCTTAGGGCCATCCTTTATTTCTTCTTTTCTAAGTTCTCTTTTATTGTTCTGGTGGAGTTATATTAGTTTGGTTTCTGGTAAGTACGTATCAGGGGAATTTAAAACTCCTCCAGAGTACAGCTGGGATGGTTTTATTTATTTTTCTTTTTTTTAAATTTGCATCTAGGTGTATGTAGAAAAGGTACATTTACAAACATTCTGCTAGAAGATAGTGAACCTCTCCTGTCCCGTCCTGTCCTGTCCTGTCCTGTCTTCTCCTCTCCTCTCCTCTTTTTTTTTTTTTTTGTTTTAATAGGGTAAAAGCTGAATTTACACAGCTATGGTGCATATTAAAATAATTACTTCTCACCACTAGGGAGAGGAAATACTGTATTGCTTTTCAGTGCAAACATATTCAGCTTAGAATTTCAATCTGCTGCTTTGTAATATTCAGATACAGTGTTGCATCTTTAGGGCAGACATTTTTGGTGCAAAGCCTTTTATTTATCCTTTTCCAAAGACACAAACATAAGCCAATTTTCCTTCTGTCTACTTTCATTAAATTACCTTATTTGAAAACAGCACCAACAAAGCACCTAAACATCCTGCCTTCTCTTACAGAATTAGCATTTTTCCTTTGATGTGGCTCAAAGTGGGAAACCACTTCAGTGTGGGACTCAGCCAATTTCTGCTATTGCATTGACATCAGCTGCACAAAACTGCTTTGTACTGGCCTCTCCGGCCAAATGTTAGCTTGGCATGTTTCACAGGAGAGAAGGAGGTGCAGATACAGCTTCAGCAAGATTCTGTCCTGAGGTCTGATACCCTAAAACAATTTTTCAGGTCATAATTAATTGAGTTTTGTTTGGTGTGATCAAAAACAGGACAAGAAGAAAACCTTGACCTACTTCTTTGATATTTATTAGCAGAAGAATGATTAAAGACAGGGATGGAATCCTAAGGGCTTGACAGACCCATCGCTCCTGCCAAAGGGTCTTTACACCACCTGGTCTATGCTATGGACAGCCAGGATGCTATGGCAGGGAGTAAAGCTCAGCTTCAGAAGCAGAAAGCTTTGTCCGTTTATTCCTCCATACAACCACCCTATCGCAAGTGGAAGTCAAAATCTGATGCAAAAGCTGTTTTTTTTAATCCAAATAATATTTAACAAAACGTGTCTAATGCTCTAGAACATAGTCACAATACAAATGCTTTTTGTCACAATGTATTTCGGGTATTTTGTAACTCGTTATATTTAAAAGCAGTTCTTATCTACAAAATGGAGGCAGGCTTAGCTACAGAAAATTGAAGACCTGTGTATACCACTTACAGCACTTTCTATTGTGATCATTCTCCTCCAGAAGCCAATTAAACTCTTCATGAGCAGAAGCACTCAATGTCTGTGTAAGTATATTAGGAATAATAAGTGAGCTGCATCACTGTATTAGGAAGCAGCTAGAAACAAAACCACCTTGGGTGGCAACACTCTCAATTCCTTTCTCATTTGCTGGCTTACAGCGGAGAAACTGGTTTTTATGTAAGTCACTTTTGAACAACCCCATGTTTCTCACCAAAGGGGTAGGGAAGGTGCTAAGGTTCCAGGATTTCTTCTCACGTGTCCTCTTCCCAAAGCATGCCTGGAAGACGGCACGTGGAGCATGCTCTCCCACCAGGGACCACGTTTGTCTGAGCAGATAGTACAGTGATGAAGGCCCCATTCTGACTCCTATCACGGCTTTGCAACACAGGGACAAAGTCCGGCAGTTTATACCCAAATCCATCTCTGATTAGGCACCTTGGTTATATTTGCTGGCATTTCTATGCACGTATTCTTTGCTAATATTTGGCTGTTATTTCGAAAGGAAAAAAAAGAAGAGAAACAACACTGATAGCTCTAGGGTGCTTGTTGCTATAAAACAAATAACCTTTCTTCAAAATCTGTAACAGTTCCCACAATAAACAGTAACTAAAAATTTCACTATCCTTGAAGTCCTATTGTTCCATTTATAAGAAGCCTTGGGTGTCATGTCTCTCAAGAAGAAATGTAGGAGTTACATTTTAGTAACTCCTAGCAATCAAACAAGCCAGTATAAGAAATAGAAAATACATTTCAGCCAGCTGTTCTCTAATGTACAGTCAGGAGTAACAGAATAGTACTTCGCTTTTAACCTAGTATTATCCTTGGCATACAATTCAAAGGTTCAAATTTTATACCTAGTCATCAAATAATTAGGAGAATAGAATTACAATTAAAATATTTTCTTTACTGTGTAACCAACCCTATTTGTAAACAGAAAGTAGGTGTATATGGGAGTCTCTTAACAAATGTATAAACCAGTATTTGTAATTAAGTACAAGATTGCTTTCAGAGATGCTTCGTTAAGAACGCTTGAATGTGAACAAGGACGAGCAGACATGCAGAAAAACCACGCTTTTATCGAGCTTAAAATCGGGCCACAGGGGTCTGGATGCTAAAGATAAGTTATTTATTTTTGTAATCATATTTAAATATGTACCTTGTTTAAAAACATATCTGGTCTAAACCAAATGAAACAAAATATGCAAACAAAATCTAGAACAAGTTTTAGAACAGAGTAAGCATAGACATGGCTCAAAGCCTTCCCTAGGTTTTTTTTCCCCAATTAAAGGGGTTTACTATTGTGCGCTTTCTGGAAATTCTCATATTCCTATCAATCACCAGGCTGGAGTTTGTTCTGAAAGCAACTGAAAAGACTTCTTGTTTCAGTAACTAATTATGCTGTGAATAATTCCCTAGGGGAAGTCTAAGGGCCAATAATAGGAGTAACTTCTATGAAAACATGCCCAGTGACTTCCCCTGCTGAGAGCTACATTGAAAGCCCTTGCCAAGCCAGGAGATAGATTGGATTCCCAGTGCTGTTGCAAAAACAATCAGTTCCTAGGCTTCAATGTACCAGAACAGCTGAAATACTAAATAGGCATGTGCAAATCCTAATTAATTAAATCTAATGCTCCTGTCAAATGATAGCATTCTCTATAACATGAAGAACTTTTAATAAATAAACAAAAATGGAAGTTCATGTTGAAAGAGAATGCATCACTATGGCATCTTCTGACATTTTCCCTACATTCTGTTTACTGAAGAGTACTTATAATCCATTTGTGAGCATATTTACTGAACAGCATTTGCTACCCAGAAATTCTGGAATTATAAAATAAATTATCAGTGTTTGCTGGCAGATACTCAGTTGGCCTCTTTCACCTGTATTTTCACTGTCATTTCATGTCACTGCACTTGTGCTATGTGTTCTTTACCTCAAGTTATTTTCACCAAGCTAACATCCCTACTTTTCAATTGTGCATGCAAATCCTTTTGTAAAGGATATCTGCCACACAGCACTTCCATACATCTCTCCAAATTAAACAGTTCTGGCCTTCTTTTCATAAATGAATTAACATCTCTCTTGGAATGACCATAACCTGAAGGAGATCTGCTGACTATAAATGACTAGAACCAAGGACAAGCCATTGCTGGAGCAGCCTGGTCTCCCAGCTGGTGTGAACTGGTATAGTTCTACTCAACTGAAAGGATGCAGATTAGCCCAGCTTCATTGATTTTGCTGAAATTATGCCATTTAACATCAGATGAGACATCAAGCCAAATGAGAATGTGGTATTACCTAGAGTCTTTCTGGTTCTTTCTTACTGAAGTTACTGCGTTTGCCACTTTGCATCAAAACATTCTTTAAACGCCTCCTATTTCTGTAAGTTTTATTATATATATTCATATATTTTCTTCATGTTTAGGGTCATTGTCATTTCCAAATGGCTTATTTTTGTCATCAAATGTTCAGGGATGCTAGCTATCACACCTGGCAAGATATCTTCACTGAAAACTTTCAAAAACTTAAATGAAAATGAAAATTCTTTTTAAGGACAGAGTAAGGAAACAACAACAAAAGAAAAGAAAAACACAAACAATAAAAAATTAGAAGTAAACTAAGGCAAAGTGCAAAGGTTCCTTGCAAAGACAACATGGATGTGCAGATTCAGATTACTGGAGTGACCTCAGCTTCAACCCATTTCTGATTCTAATCAGGTCAGACATATTATAGACACAGACTAGGTATCTTTCTAGCTCTGGCCCAGCTCTGAGATGGGTCTGTGAAAGGCACATAAACTAGACATAGATAAGCCATGAGGAGACATAACTGGAAGAGAAATTGACTTTTCCCAAGAGTAAGGAATGTGGAATTTATCCAGGTCCACTGGATACATACAGTCACGCTCCCTCTTGTGCTAGAGGGCAAAATTACACACATCGTGATAGAAGCCACTATCACAAATTAGGAAATGCTTTTCTGCTCACTTTGTCAACTCTGAACCTTCTTGTAATGTAATGGTACATAGAAATATATGAGAATTTTTATTTCCATAACACCATACAACGTCTTTTGGTCAGCGTAGCTTATGCAGATTCTTGATGCATTTCTGATTACAAAACACAGATAGCCTAACAAACATGTAACTTTGCAACTTCAGTTTTTGTAGTATTCTTAGATTCATTTGTTGTTTACATAAATGACCTGAGTTTGATAAAGCCTTTCGATTTTCCATTTGTATCAACCGCAATTTGTTTTGTGAAGGTCATCATAAATCTGAAAAGAAACGTAGTTGAATCCCCAGTTGTGACAAATTCCCATAGACTTCTTCAGCTTACAATTATTTTGTATTCTATTTAATTGTCCACTTAAATTATTTGCTACTTCCTGGACCTTTCACCTTTACTTACAGAAAGCATCTATTACAGGTTAGGTAAAAAAACAATGAAACAAGAAGAAATTAGAATTAGGGTAAGACACTCAGAGGACATATAATTAACAGTGAGTGCAAAGGGGGAACATTGGTAATAATCTGTGAGCTACAGTTGGCCTTGGATGACGTACAGTCTGTCATTGCTTTGAAAGCTATATAATACACATAAAGCTGTTTATGCAATAGCAAGGCAGTCAGTATTAAGCAGGATATGTAACAACAATGAATCCAGATAACATACTTGTATGTAACACATCCCTGTTAAATAAGCTGGGATGTGAAGGAAGAATACCCAAGGTAGCATCTTTCTAGCTAGTGTTTGCAGGCTCTGTTCAGTCCATATTTTACTAAGACTAAAAATAATTTCAGGATTGAAGCGGATAAAAAAGGTCAAAAGCTGTTAGGCCTTGCAATATGCAGCCAAAAAAAGATCATGCACCTTGGCTGTGCTATGTTTTTAGACTTTCAGTTTGGTTTAGTCTGAAAAAGCTTGAACATAGAGAGCAGAAAAGAAAAAGCTTCTCTAATCAGTGCACTGCAGCTCCCCAAGAGAAGACCGCACGTATCTTGCTTTAGCAAGCTTCCTGAGTGAGGCTGTTGAGTGAGATACAAAGTTCCTGTTGCCTGAGATACAGCATAGAGGTAGAAATTAATGAGATCAGTCGCAGAATAGCTAAAGGCTAAAGGTCTGTTACTTGAGGAATATATACCTAAAAGGTCAACAACAGTAATGAGGTCCATAGGTGAACCTCGGTGAAATTCAGAGTGGCTGAAACTGGATGCGTACCCTTGTTGCATGCGGAGCCTACATCTAAAGAAGACCTTGGCACATAATACCTGCCAGAGAGTAACTCTGTTCCCTCTGTTTCTAGTTTGCGTGAAAGAAAACACAGGCTTGTGAGCTGTTAGGAGCTGAATTAAATCAAAATGTAGCCAAGAGACTCAAAGGTAAAGTGAACCTGAACCATAAGAGTAACAGCTAAGGAAAAGACGGAAGACTCCTGCAAATATACCAGGAGGCAACATATTTACAACGCACTTACAGAACAGCTAGCCTTTAGCAGCATTGTTCACCAGGTATAACTCAATAGGAAGAAATATTTACAACTGATTCCCTGAATTCATAGATAGAGTGAACCGGGCCAATGGTTGCAGTCAGGGAAGATGTGTTGTGCTCCTCATTCAGTGTCAGTTTGTGACACTAAAATAACCTGGTTAACCCCAGCTGTCTCATCCATACTTTTGTTACTTGAAAATTAGAAAAAATACTTCATATTCAGCTATTAGAAGCATACTTACCTGCATGATATAAGTGCTGATCATCAACATTGTGATCTAAACCAAGCACATGTGTAAAGTTTGCTGCTTGCAAGGTATAAATGAAATGTAATTCAACTATGGTATATTGTTCACAGATGGACATTTAAAAAGCCTAGAAGAGGAAGAAAGTGATGAAAGTCTACACAAAGATAAAAATAAGCTCAGTACCTTCGTGGAGGTAACTTTAGAGTGACAGGTAACAGAATCCCCTGCTCTCCCCTCAGCAAAATATGACACATTTGACATCTATGGCAGTTGCCTCAAGAGCTTTGAAAGAGGTTGTGCTACTGTCAATATTAGCCAGATACTATGTTGTAAATCTGACACAGACTGCAACTGAGCTGCTAACAATATTAAACGCAAGGTAACATATTACTCACTTTCCATAATAGGTAATGCTGATCTCTACTTGAGTATTCCTTTAGGACACACAATAAAAAATAATGTAAATTTCAGCTGCTGCATGCAGTTCTTGTCAGGAATGTATAGGAAGAAGACTGTATGATACAGAAGATTAAGCAAAGCATTGCAATAATGAGTATCTATTTTGTCTGTTAACATATTTACGTTTTCTTTATTTTTATTTAAGTTCTCAGTGAATCTTGAATAAGTTTTTGAAATAAGCAGCTGTCTGTGGTGTAATTTGTGTTTGAACAAATAGATTGTATTTTTATTTTTCCAAAAGAATATGTTGTTCTGTCTTTGAGCAGATCAAAATTTGCACCTTCTGTCTGCTCTGATGAGATGCACTTCTTTAGTCTATCCCAAGAACAGCCGATAGCGATAGATATCACTGAAACAGGAATCGCAGGTCAGCTCTTCTTTCTCTTGATAAATGGCTTCTGAGAACACAAATTTGTCTTTCCTTAGCTAATAATTACTATATGTGTGCTTATTTGTAGTTCCAACTTCTCTTTCTATTTCTTAATGGCACTATCTTTGTACTTGTAATTCATTCTGTGAGGCAGGTGAGAAAGTTTTGGTATATGGGATCTTCTACAGACCGGGAAGAAAAAGGCATCTTTCTGAGTGTTCTTGGCTGTCCTTGCAGATGTGAGCTGGTTCACTTTAACATTACATTATTTATTTTCCTTTGACAACAACACAATATTCCACTGTTTATAATTCACAAAGATTACCTGATACGAACTCCATGGGGAAAGGTGTGAAAGGAATGGAATACAGAAGGAAGTAATCGCGGTTATAAAGACATCCATCCTTCAACACAGGTGTAGCTTTTTAAAATGTTGACTTATCAAAATATCATCCAGAAATGTGTCTTTTAATAGCATGAGGAAACCGTAACTACAGCAGTAATTACTATTCTTTTTGGTCTTCACAATTACACTTGTGGCAATTATAATTAAAACATGTTATCATGTATAAATAGCAAGTACATTTATTGTTCTCTTGATAACAAAAGTAAGTCATCCTCTTCATGCTTTGAAATCTTCCTGTTATTTTCTTTCTTTTAAAAGAACATCTGGAAATTAGCCAGCAAAAGCCAAAAAATTGTTAGGCTACAATTCTACACTTGAATTTTTATTCCAAAGAATGGACAGAATAGAGACATGAGGCAAAAAAAATAAGTCTGCTTTCTACACACAGGAATCTTCACAGAGGACTGTGCTTTTACCACAGGCAGCAAGTCTCTAACATTCAAAATACATTTGTCCACCTTTCAAAACCATCTTTCATTCAGATGATTTTCTGTCAGAGATGAAGGGAAAGAGTTTTCATTAACCTAAGCCAAGATATATTCTTCTTACTTTCTTTTCCATCCTCTCAGAAGCAGCTTCTCTTGTGTGCTACATCACAAACCAAAGGGCTTTGGCAGACTAGTGCCTGCAGAACAAAGTTTCTCTGAAGATCAATTGGTGCCTGCAGTCTGAGTTTACGCACCTGAGGCGTATGTGTAAAATGAGCTCTCCAGCACGACTTGCTTACAACTTGCATCACAGAAAGACAGGGATTTAAAATGAATGGGATAACCAAATTCCACTTTTTAAATAAGAGGTGTGGCCAGATATAGTCAATAGTTTCTTTGAATATCTTTTGCCCTCTATTAATAAAGAAATGCATCCACTCCAAGAATACCACTGGGGATGTAGTGGTAAGAAGTCACTGAAATACTCATACCAAAGAGAGGAGAATTACAGGGGAATTAATCTAGTCTGTTGAGTTAGCCACAAAAAAGGTTAGTTGCTATTACTACCCTCAAAACCAGAAACTACTATAATGATGTAGGGGTTACTACATTTGATTTCCATGTAAATCTAAATTTCTGAATAGTAAAGAGTACATGTCACATCTCCTATGAAATCCTTTTTAATAATCAGGATTTTAGAAGTTTTTCTGAGTGGTTTTACACTGCAGAGTTCACCGTCAAGAAAGGTATTCTCTGTGATACAGTAATTTTCAGCATAGTGCTGTATTTTCTCAGAAAATAGATGGGATCTTCTGCTTTCAACTATGCTGAGGTTTATGCTTCTTTAAATCATCGCTTTCTTAAAGGTTTTACAGTTAGTGGGGTTTTTTTTTCAGGAAAAAATTTACTGTGAGTATGTGATCAAATAATTTCAAAAAAAGAGATGTGATCTTGTAAGAAAACATATCAAAACTGTGACTGGACTTCAATGACTTCAGTAACTCATGTACAACACAGATTATGTTGTTTTCCTGGATTTTCATTTGAAAACCAGAATTTTATTTAAGTGCTCAAAATTTTTTTCACTCTACAGTGGTAAGAAGTTAAATTCTTTATTAAAACACAGACGCTTGTTTAATGTCATTTAGCTCCCTGCAAAAATTGATTGAAGTAACACTGTACAAAGAGATGCAATGCTGACAGAGAGGAACTGTGGCCAAATCCTTACTCCAAAGTTCAGACATGAAGCTTGTAAGTCGAAGTTCTTCCTCTACAGACCAGAATCACTTTGCAAATATTTTAATCCGTCACTGTCTTTGTGTCTTGAAATTGTTACCTACTTAGTTCAGTTTATTTCTGTGGGTCGATTTTTTTGGTTTTCAGCTGGATTCCCAGAGTTTCTATAATGAGCTTATCCCACTTTTGTTAGAATGGTGAATGAAGGAGGATGCTCACAGGCTCATAAGATTGGGTCCAGGTAGGCTAGGGTCCAAAGTCATCTTGCAGTTTTTGCTTACCTGCTAATATGAGGTAATAGCAATTTTTTTACTTTGAATCTTTACTGTATGCTTCTTTTCCTTACATGATTTTTCTTCAAAGAGGAAAACAATACAGCAATTGTTAACTTTTGTTTACAGTATTACATGTGTAATGCATATAAATAGAAATGTTCCCTGTGAGAAACCACTGACTTTTATCAGGAGAGCTGTATAATTATTGAGGGTCAGAATCCAACTGTCTTGAAAAAACTCTGATGGTTTAAAAAAATGTTTTCAAAGGAAGAGGGGTATAAGTGTCAAAAGATTCAAAACCAAAATAAACAGCAATGTAAGACTTTTAAACTACATTAAGATAAGCAAGCACACACAAACAAGGGGGAATAAGCAAGCAATAAATCGTCAACTTGATAAAAGGCTGTTTTACAGTCCATAAGTGATGTAGAAGAATTAGTTTTTTACTTAATTGTAAAGTAGCACAGCTGATTAGTTATTTTAAGTGCAGTGGGCTAGCTGAGAAATAATGACTATAATAGAACAAAAAAGGGGCAAATTAGATTGTGTGATCTCAGCAAAGCAAGTACTGGCAGAGTGGTTGACACTGGTTAACAATGAAGACAATGGAGAGCAATGCAGTAAAAAAGGAGCAGCATTCAGACAGCCTGCCTGCCTCCTGAATATGAGTGTATCAACTGGCAATTAATGCATATGGGTCGGAAAGAAAGTGAAAGAGGCTGAAAAAAAAAATACTGTGAAATGGTAGTGAATTAAAGAAATAGCGAAGAAATACATAGGTCCTTCGTTAAAGGAATAATCTTTCTGTGTGTTGAACTGAAGTTTCTGAGACTGCCTACACTGTCCTGGTCCTGTCCAGAGTATATGCATTAAATATTTCTTGAGTACTGCAGTGCATCTAACAGCACGCTATCCCTCATATGCCCTGTGAGGAAAAGAAAAAGAACCTCTGTTGGCTCCTCTGATCTGGACAAGTCAGGGTGCTCCATGAAGCAGACCTATCCCATAGTGGAGGTGCAACACCAGTGTTAAAATCAGTTTCTTCCCATTTCCCAGGTAGTTTCTACCTTGGAATCTCTTTCAATAGCCTGTTTCATATCTACCAGTAACATTTGTTCTCTGGTATGCATGGTTGTGCAGCTCCAGTTTCCCAAGGAGAACTACTGTTCGAATATTTTATATAATATATTAATGCAAAAGAGGACTAGCATGAATCCTTTAATGAAAGGAAAGCTAACACCTTCCAAGGCTACCTAAATCTTTAATGGGACAGTGATACAGTTTCTGTCCTTTCTGGCAGGACATAAAGTCTGCTCTGGAGGAGGAGGAAGTTTAGGCTTAAAACCCTTAAATATCTCAGAGCCAATCCTTGATTCCAGAAGTACAAAAAGCTTCTTCTTCAAGCCACCAAATCTGTTCTCTTCGTAGGTTTGACAGATTTGTCAAACTTTTTATAGGTAGTGCCTGAATGGATAATTTGTCTCTCCACTTCATTAGGCAGCAAATTGCAGAGTGTCTTGGTGTCTCAGCCAAAGGGTTTAAAAGGTCTCCATTGCTTTCAGGGTGAAGATAGAAGAATCTATCAAAAATGGTTTGGGCAACAGACATGCTTCTTTCTGAAATTCTGTTGGGAGATGAAAAAGCTGTGTATTTCATAGTTCCCAAATTGCACTCACACTTTTTATAAAGTATTTCTTGGATGGTCTCTGCTAAGGAGATGCATAAGTATAGCCTCATTCATTTCAGTGAGAGTTTGCAACTGAGTGTTTGCAAATAAATGTTTCTTAATTAATACACTTACTTTTATTTTCAGCAGATCTAAACCATCCTATTTTTGTCTTTTCCTCCTTCTTTTTCTTTCATTAGTTCTCAGAAATCAACATCTTAGGGCTAAATTCTGTGGGGTACCTGTATGGTCCACCCTTGGTGGATGATTGGCCTGGATAACCTGGTAAAATGAGAATTTGAGTAGAAATAATATGTATGTCTGGATTGAACACTCAAAACTGTCTCAACCCTTTTGCCTAACACTGATCATTTTAAACAGGAAGACAATCATCAGTAGGCTTAGAAAGCAATCAGAGAATTGCAGGCTTTTGATACAAAGAAGGAATTAGCCTGATAAGATGCATAAAACCAGCATGAAAATTCCTGACGGGAGGAAGAGACCTTGGAGTGCGAACGACAGGAGTGAAACCTGCTTCGGCACTGCCAGAAGTCGCCCTGCAGCATCACGGCCCCTGCCCAGGGCAGAGGGAGCAGCCTCCCTGCCCGACGCCTTGAGGGTCCTGCCCTGGCGGGCTTGGGGCAATAAGGGGCCACAGGGAGCTGGAGCCCCCCCATCTCCCACAGGAGGGGGGTGCAAGCAGGGCAGCCCCACTTCCAGGAGGCTGGGGGTTTACTGGTGATCCACATGTTCTGCTAGAGAGGAGGTATACATGTAATCCCATGTGTCTGTATATGTGCACATGTGTGCTTTGGTGCAATTAGAACCTTTGGGGATAAATTTGGGATAAGATAAAGGTGTTTATAAAATTCTATGTGTTTAACATCCTGCCTCTAGTATTGCAGGTACTCTGTTTTATTGATCCTGTATGTATAGTTCACTGGTTGCTGGATAACTGCATGTTGTTTATACATCAAGAAACTGTTTCAATCCCAATCTGGTTTAAATTACGTGAACTGAGAAGTTTTTTCCTTTGACAAATTCTGACCTGAGGTGGACTGGGAAAATTCATTTAGTTATATCACAAATGTTGAGAGAAAATAAGAATTGTAAACTAAAAATTTATAATCTATATTAAAAATGGCGTTGTTTGCTTTATGACTGTTTTGTTAAAAATATCAAAGAATATCAAGAGAGCAAACTGGTTAAGTAAACAAAGAAGGATATCATCCACATAATTTATCATTGGTCATTGTAGGCTTTCCTATTGACTGTAGTCTTTTCTACTGTAGTGCAACTGACGAAAACTACTAGCATAAAGTCGTGATTCAGCACATTGTTCACAAATGTAAGAGTTTCTCTGCATGTTGATAACCCAAAATACCTGGGCCTGTCTCTAGCTCTGTTAGTGATGATGAGTCTAGGGAACCTCATTTACATCAAGGTCTATTTTTTCCTCATATGTATCTAGGGAGAAATTCTTAAAACAACTTCAGTATTTTTTAATGAGTTGCTGAAAAGAGAATCTGCATTTTTACTTCACTTTTCAGCATATCTTTAGAGCCTACTTGTTCATTTTGCTTTATAACAGCAAGGGGTATGCTCACCAAGTGCTAAAAATCTTTAAATCTAAGAATAATTGCCAGATGTTCCTGATAGCTCATTATCACCACCTTCAGTATTTCTTTCTTTCCTTCACTTTAATTACACTCTGATAAATTTCCAGGAGACTTTCACTAAATAGAACCTAGGTTACACTTGTATAAGCCAAGATGACAGTATTATTAATCACTTAAGTTGATCATTATAACATATACTTGTCCCGCAGAGTGATCTGCACTTCACCACTTATATTCATTAAAATGCCATAAACGTTTGACCCATTATAGAAAGACAGTCCCAAAAAGAAACAAGATAAAATACATTTCTTAAAGTACTACTTTCGATTGAGTTTTCCTGGGAGCCTTAACATTTTTATTTGAGCACATGAGAAAGTTTATCTGTTCAAAAGTTTCCTGAACCTTCTTTCAGATTTCCTACCTTGTTTTAAGGTGCTAGCTACTACAGCTAATAGAGATAGTTATGACTAAGTGACAATACAGAAACATTTGTAGGTATGCAGGGATTGACTAGAAGCCTCAAATCTGGATCCTGACAAAAGATAAATAATTGTGAGTGAAATGAAGCTTAGGAGGCCAAAGAGAATGCCCAGTCTTCTTGTCCTCTGACCTCTTTTGGCTATATATGTTACTGAAAAGACCAACAGGTTATATTTACAGTATTAGTTAGGTCTGTCCTTAAGCTGCATCTTGAGCCTCCTCCCAGTGCACAGATACAGACATATATCCTGTCCCTCACTGGCTCAAAACTCAAAAGCTTAATGATTTTTATTAAAGGTACTGTTGAAATTTAAAAGCAGTATCATCACTTCGTTATTAAGGTAACCTTAAAGCACTTTATGTATCAGCGAAGAGCCAGTTCAAAAGAAGACGTTCCATCACTTTGTTCATCTTTCCTGGGTACTCAGTATCTACACTGCATCCCCAAGTATTCCCACTTTCTCTTTTCAAGCGTATTATTTTGTTTCCATATGCTGGTCCTGCACACCATCAGTCTTTCTCCCAGGACCCTAAACCACAACTCTTCCCCCCCCAATATTACCAGCTTGTTTATTATCCACAGCCAACAATATTATCTCAGACCAAAGAGAAAAAGCATATCCAGTTGCATGATGCCTTGATCCTCTGATGGTTTTGGTCACGTTTTCAATTAATAGATAGGCCAAAGTGATAAAAGAGATGTTACTTAATAGGCTTTCAAAATATTTATTGAGCTAATTTTTGAAGTCCTGCCATGAATCGTCATAATCTAATCCAGTCATCACATAAATATTAATGTTGAAATGGGGCATCCTGAAAACATCAGGAAAGTTAATCTCCTCAAATAACTCACTACAAATGAGTTATTATATATCAAACACAAGCAAATAACAGATGAAATAAGAAATACTAACATGTAAGTGGTTTCTCTTTTTTTGTTGAAATAAAAAACATTGATCAGAAATTTAGCAAAACTAATTTTTATCAAAAGAGGAGTATAGGATAAAGTAGGGAGTGAACAGTCAGAGGAAAGTTAGAGATATTCAAGTTGGCAGGGTCTGATAAAATTCTCCCTGGAGCACTGAAGGAACAAGCTGATGCAGTGTCTGAACTGTTAGCAATTAGCACTGAGACTTCTTGGAAAAGGAGGAAGGTCTCAGGGGACTGGAGAAAGGCAAATACAGTACTTATATTAAAAAGGGCAGAAAAGCAGTATCAGTAGAATTATAGACCACTGAGTCTGATTTTGTTTCCAGAAAAAAACACCTGAATAAATTATGAAATAAATTATAAGCTTATAGAGAATAAAGAATGTTGGTAGTTGGGGAAAGAGCTCAAATCAATGTATTTAGACCAAATAGTAGAAAAACATTTAATTTATTTTGTTGACAGGATAACTATGCTATTGGATAAAGCATAATTAGTAGAGGGGCTATATCAGCACTTCAGAAAGGCTGTTGACCTTGTAACATATGGCAATCTCTTGAATAAAAAGAGGGAAAAATGGATGAAATTGCCAGAGTAGGTATGTAATTAAATAAAAAGTCACACTCAAAGACTATCTACGTGTAGTTTGCAATCAAGCTGGAGAAACTACGTTTTGAAAGGCTTACTGAACGGTCAGTCTCTACATATTTTTGTTACTGACCAGGTTGACCGAATAGACAATACATATATTGCATCTGCTGTTGTTAATGAATTCCAAATGCTCTGGAGGGCAGCATCCAAATCCAAAATCATCTTAACTAATTGGAGAAAATGGCCCAAATCAACAATATGAAATTTAGTAAGCACTAGGACAAAGAACTAGATTGTAGAAGGTTATCATAAAAAGAAACGTAGATCTGACCAGACAGTGGAAATTAAGATGATGTTGGACTTAGAACAGATTGCAAACTGCGTGTGAGACAGGAGTGTGCAAGACAAGATGGTGCAAAAAGGCAAATCTTAATCTGGAGTGTAATCAGAAGTGTTGAATGAGGAGCATAGAAAGTGTATGTTATTCTGTTCTATTCTACTGGTGTACTGCATCTACTTCAGGTCACAGCATTTTTTAGAAACACAACTGATGGAAGTCCATGGAAGAGGAACAACCCAAATGAAAATGTTCAAAAATTAAGACTTCCTGGCAAGGTTGAAGGAATGTAATTTAGCTTGAAAAAAAAAGGAAAAGGCATAGGGGTTGTGACAATGGTCTTCTAGCATATAAAATATGATTTAAAAGAGGATGATGATAAGTTATTTAACATTATCTGTTCAGGGAAGGACAAGAAGAAAACAGCTTCTTAGCTTGCAGAAAAGAGGAATTAGATTAGATATTATGAAAAAAGTGAGGCTTTTTTTTAGTGCAACAGATGGCAAAACAATGGGAAAGGAAACCTAGGGAATATCTAGGTTTAGAGGGTTTTGGTAAGTTCAGCAAACATCTATTAGTCATTACCCAAAGACTACCTGATACACTCTGTTCTGAAAAAAAAAAGGCTCTAAAACATCCTTTGATGTCTTGGCTTTCTTTTCTATATCTGCTGCTGCCATTTTGCTCTAGGCATTTTGGAAAATCCCAAGTTGTTTCCAGTAACCTCAAGATTTATTTTATTTATTCTTCAAATCTTGCACATTTTAGTCATCAAAAGTCCATGTGAGGTAATAGTCCTTTATTTCAGCATCATTGGTAGCACTCCAAATATGTTTTTATTCTCTGGAGAAACTCTCAGAAAGGCATGAACCTTGAGGTCAGCTTCAGTAATAAAATATAGAATAAACTGTTGATGAAATTATCTAGGCTGCAGAGCTTAATACATTAGCAGTATCTGATTTATGGGTTTTGTTTGTCAGTCTGCATTTTTTATCTGTATCACCTATTTTGCTAGAAAAGTAAAACAAAGATTTAATCACTGTGGATCATTTTGTCACTTGTACACGCAAGGAATTGATGTTCACTTCTAGAAAAACCTCTACAAAATGATAAATCTCAAACTCTTAAGATCATTCTCAGTCTAAAAGTTCTGTCTCAACCCTTCCCAGAACTTTTAATGTCTTAGGCCTTATCGGACTTGACCAGAAACAGAAACTAACCTTCCCTGTCTACTGTAATTCCACATAAAAAACAACTGCCAGGAAGGTATATAGGCATACATAATTTGATTCCAATGAGCATTGCTCCAGTCTTGGTGTATATATGTATATATACACTCATTTGTAGTGATTAAAGATAAAGACTCAAAGATGAAGATTCATTAATCAAAGTTGTTTTATAAGGCAGTGCAAAATTAATTCTATATGTCAGAGGAAAATTAATTATATATGCATCTATAATAATACTTTATGCTCTTTTGCTTAACAGTGTGTTAATACTGTAGTTCTTCCATGAAAATAGATTCGATGGAATAGAGAACTGCATGTCAGAAAAATGCAGATTTGACTCCGTGAATGTGAAATGGTAAAAAGACAATTTATTTATCAAGAGATGCAAATCTGTAAGTTCATTAATTTCTAAATATGTTTCTCAGAGAGTTAATATCAAGCAGAGCACTGCAGAATCTGCAGCCAATTTGTTAAAGTACATAGGCAGCTGACTAAGGCCTGGCCTGAGGTTTAGCTAAGTGAACCAATCATGAGAAACTGCTGGATGTAGGAGTAAGAAGCTGCTATGGGTCTCCCTATGAGAAATGGTTAGATTTCACAGATGGTTAAGGGGGAGCAAGGCGAGAGAGAGCCAAACCCCACAAGTAACCGAGAGAATTAGAGAACTCTTGGAGAGTGAAATCCCTGAAAGCCAGTGTGGCCTTGGTGACCATAACCTGCAAGGCTGGCTTGATTGACTTTACTACATCACTCATACCATGTGAGGCTGGAATGCTCTAGGTAACTATATCAGAAGTAGCAATTTTGGGTATGGACACAGCAAAACTGTGACTATTTAATTAGGGATGGACTTTTCACCTGGGAGGAAACAAGGATGAAGATCACATCCCACTCTTTGATCCACATACAGTTTACCTTTCCCAAAGATCTTATAAATTACAGATTGTATTACTAACACATGGGCTTTTCAAGCCCTGAGTACAAGGCCAAATAGAGCAGACATGAATATTCCCATCACTTACACAGTAATGCATCTTTTGCCAGTTTCCTGGAATCGGCTGAAGGATGCAGCCATAAGCAAAAAGCAATCTAATAATTCTCTTCTGAGCTGTTTTGGGTGCTCTGGCAATTGATACTGATTAAAAAGTACGCACGAATAACTCTGGACATCCACATGAACAATTCTGGAGTAGAATTTCAAACAAGTTTAATCAGTTCTATTGCCAAACCTTGATTAGACTATGCTTTGGGTAAATAGTTAAATACAAGAAAATTTTACATTCTTTGGTACTGAAAGTAGAAGCTACTCTTTCACATGGAACTGACAGGCATTTCATATATCAAGCACAAATAGATAAAAGACTGTGTGCAAGGCAGTAATAAAGGTATGACATTATTGTTGAGGTGCTACATTTTTGCTACATGTCCAATTCCAAAAAGCCCACAGGGTAAAATGATAATTTCTAAAGAAAGCTCTAGTTAATTAGGCGAAGAGTAAGATTATGCTTGCGATGCCCATAGAAGAGTCTGCTGATGTTCAGAAGAATATGAGAAAAATAATTTATTCGTAGTGATGTAATTCTTCTTCTAAGTTGGGGGATGAAGAAGCCAGTGAACAACAACAAAAAAGGAAAGCTATATGGCAAAGGTGAAAATGAAAGGAACTGAAATATTTATTCCTTACAGCAAATTTCCATCCAAAAGTGCAACTCAAGAAGGGAATATATGTATAGCATTCATATAATCTAATCAAGTCAGAAGTTACATCAATAAAGACAATATCAGCAATGAAGTCACTATTTCTGTTCACCCTAAGACAGTATTTTTTCTATTGAGAAATTTGCATTTTCATACTAACTGCAACATATGGTACTGTAGCTATAAAGCTATTTAAATATGCTCACACTGTCAGCTGAAAGAGATTGACAGTGATTTAATTTAAAGAGCTGCCATCATATTCCAGCAAACTTTAAAAAAAATTAACTTTCTTGACAGAAAAAAAGCCCTTGAACACTACTACATAGATCTACTACACAGACAGTATTATGCATTTCTCACTATAATTTGCTAAATTGTTTTATAGAAGTTTGTTTTCTATTTACAAACATTCCTCCTCCTGGTTGATTCATTTAGTGATGTCACAACTCACTCTTTGCAGTTTCATAATTGTTTCCACGGAGATGGCCTGTGATACCACCAGCAGAGACATTTAAGGAAAATGACTCAGGAGGAAAATGCCTATGGATCATTGAGATATATACTCATAAAAGAGATTAGATCAGAGCTATAGCAGATGTAAATCAAAAATAGTGGGTGCAAAAGTTATCACTTACTACAGGGAGAGTATCACTTATTATGTCTCTGTGTCTGCTGCTGTCAATTTACCCCAATCTCAGAACTGAAGACTTAAGAAACGTACCCAGGAGTTATCATTGTGATAGCTTTCTGAAAATCTTTAATCTATTTATAATTTATTAATCCAACGTCACTACACTTCCCAGTCTAGTACAAAGGTTGCACAGTACAACCTATACAGTTCAGAGCTACTGCAAAAAAAAGTAACAGCTGAAATAAAGGATAGATTCCTAAATAACTGTGAGGATGGGAGTCTAAAGGGTATCTGCAGTTGAACAAAGCTCAAGCAGTTCTTTGGAGGGAGCAGCCATAACCACTGATTTATTTTTTTTTCCCATTTTAAGCCCCATTGAAAATTCAAATTCTAAGTGAGTCTTCTGTCAGAGCATTCGCCCTATTAGTTGATCCTGCTTTCGCTAAAAACCTAACTGTATACCCAAGAATAGTAGACAACCTTATCCTATGCCACAGCTGTAAATTGATTTTGATGCTGCTTTTACTTCCAACGTGCTTTCTTTAGTGTTTAGTGGTTTTAATATATGATTAAATAACACAAACTACAAGCTTAGTATTTTTAAACATCTAATAGAAAACCTATATTCAGTGTAAGTCAAAAAACTTTCTCTTCATCTTCTCTTCTGTTTACTGAAGTGAAGAGGTGCCAGCCAAACCATATTTAGATTAAAAACAATCTGAAGTCCTAAACGTGATTGGTAAGTGATCTCCCTGTCCTTATCTCCTCATTGTCCTTACTGTATCTGACGAACTGTCCTGTTGATGGAGGGGGAGTGAAAAAGCAGCTCGGTGACAGCCAGCCACAGTCAACCCACCACAGGGGTTTCACATTATCGCAGACCAGACTCTGTCTCCTCTACAATTGTCCAGAACTATTGAGGAAAATCTCAGTCCTCAGAACAACCGTCTGTCCTACATTATCAGTTTTCCTAGTCAAATGGAGAAAACTACATTCAGATATGAAAAATAAAACTTTAAAAAATTTTTTTATCAAGAATAGAAGGCTCCTGGGAGATCTTATTGAGGCCTTTCAATATATAAAGGGGGCTTATAAGAAAGATGGAGAAAGACATTTTACTGGGGCTTGGAGTAACAGGGAGGACAAGAGGCAACAGTTTTAAACTGAAAGAGAGTAGGTTTAGATTGAACATAAGGAAGAATTTTTTTTACTATGAGAGTGGTGAGACACTGGAACAGGTTGCCCAGAAAAGTTGTGGATGCCCCATCATTGGAAGTGTTCAAGGTCGGTCTGGATGGGGCTTTGAGCAACCTGGTCTAGTGGAAGATGTCCCTGCCCATGGCAGGGGGGGTGGACTAGATGGTCTTTAAATGTGCCTGGCAAGTCCAGTCATCCTGTGATTCTGTGATTAAGGACCACGCCTTGTTCGTGAAAAACCATAAATACAAGAATGTCCAAATTTGCTAAATAATTAAATAGATGAATGTCAGCACATCTGTAATTCCAGTATTGTCTGACGGTTTTTTTCTTTTAAATTCAGTGCATCGTGCAGAATTTTCTTCTAAAAAAATAAAAAAGAAAACACATGCATAAATTTTTTTCTTTAAACAGATGGCTACTTAAATTATATAGCATAAGACTGCTCATGCATGTCACTGCAGACTACCCACAGCAAACATCCCCCTGAGCCCAGAGGAACAAAGCAGTTGGAAAAATGTAAAATAAGGTTGACTTAAATACGTGTCACATTGTGTTCTACAGGAAAACCAAATGCAGGAGTCACCAGGAATAGCACATCAAAATTACAAACTCTCTTTTTAAATAATCAAAGGCTCCCATTATAAAAAAACCCCAAAAAAACCCCAAAAGCAAAAACATTGCTAAAATGATATTCTCTTAAAAATCTACAAAGTCAAATGGGTCTGTCCAAATGATTCCTATCATATTTAATTCTTCTCCTTAAAAGCCTTTTAATCTTGCAGGAACTCCCTTTTCCAATTCTGAATGGAGAAAAGTCTCTTCAATGAATGCTTATTAATAAATCAAAGTTAATGGACTGCTTAATGTTTTGCCTAGTCTCATTCTCCTACCAATCAGCAGCCTAGTTTTACATAGCCAGAAAAACAACAGAAAGTAAATTATATTTTACTGCTTTATCTAATAAAATTTTAATCATCCTGCCAATACCAGTAGTTTGGAGAAAATGGATATATGTAATGTATTGTTCAATAGTTACAAATTCAAGTAAGGTAAAGCCCATAGATCCCATGCTGAGAATTACAAAACAAAATAGACGTATGTATAAAATGAAAGGGCTGCAGTATGCTATTTTCATACTGACAGAAAATAAAAGGACTCTGAATATATAATTAAATTCTTTTAGTGGAAGCTGTGAATCACCTTCACCCCCCTCCACTGAAAAAATGAACAATAAACTTTGTATTTTCATAGAGTTTCTCAGTT
>JAOBAS010000057.1:16066951-16100488 GCA_025311575.1 Elanoides forficatus
CCGCCGTCTGCTGGCACAAACTCCCAAGTTCACTTGGCTTCTGCCGCGAATAAAACGTTCAGCCCATCGTCTGGTGTCCTTTCGCCCGAATTTAGCCCGAGGGAATTCCAAAATCACCACGGCTCCCTGGTCCATCCAGCCCAGGTCGTGACAACCTCTTAATACTAAAGCAGTTATTTGTAAAAGCAAATTACCTTTGCAATTAACAGAAATTGAATTAACTCATGATCTGTCCTAGTTTATTTTTTCTTAATGAGCTATTTTGTAATATCCCTACTAAAAGCAAGGTTTAAAGCATTCCCTCCTGGTAATCATTAGCTGGAGGGGAAAAAAAAAAAAAGAAAAAAAGACCTAATACCTAATATTACTAGAATACTTTTTCCATAACTAGGAACTTAAATCTCTGGACAAAGATACTGTTCTGAGGAGTAGGTTTTTTCCTAATAAGATCTCAGGAGATCCCTATTCACATCAAAATCTTATCTTGAGAGCTACAGAGGACTTCTAATATTATACTTAAGAAGAACATATTTCACCTTTGTCTGCAAACCATTTTTTCTCAACAGATTCCTTTATGTATACTATCTCTTCTTATTTCTTTGTGTTAGGACACAAATTTATTCTATGCATAAGACTTGCAGAGTAAAGGATATTTTAAGTGACTTTTTAAAATGTCTCTTTCAATACACCTAATACATCAATCTGCTGAAAAACCTGCTAGTTCTGCCCAGTAAAAATGCCATTTGTGTAGGATTGCCTCTCCATCTGTTGTGGAACTCAATAGTGATAGGATAAATAATATAAGATGTACTGATGCTCCAAACTACTGACAAATGAAACAGGCTGGTAGTTTTAATGTAAATACATGCACACTTACACCTTCTCTGCAGAAACAGGAAATGTGTTACATACATATGAAATGGAACATAGATGTGCTTTAGCAAACCACAGTTTATTATCATGCTCATATTTTGCATTGTGTTCCTCGTCTGAATAACAGCTGTTGGCCTACTGAATTATTAGCTATTTAGGTAACCTCATACTTTGTTTGAAGAAGCAGATGGCACCCTCTCTTTCTTATTTTTTTTTTTTTTCTTTTTCTTTTTTTGCAAGTCTGGACTGTGAAATGTTGACTCTGAGGACAAAGATCAGTAAGGTTTTACTGAAAGGTGGGAGGAGAAAAAAGGTATAGAGAAAATGAAAAATTATGATGACCTAGAGAAATCTAGAAGAGGCTCAGAAAAAGGGGAGAAAATTCTGACTAGAGAGATACATCTGAGTTAACCATTTCTTTTGCAGCAAGTTAACAAAAAGTTAAAAAAATGAAGGCTGTTGCAGTTTCTTCAAATCACACATGATGACAATTTGCATTCATTAAAAATATCAGCTAAAGGAAATGAGTTTCTTCAGAATACTATACAGTTACAGCATAGCTTACTTTATGGGAAAAGAACCTTTCATTTTTGTTTTTGTCTCTCCAATTAATGGAATAATACCAATTAATAGTAATTTCTTTTTCTCAGAGCTAAAAGTATCTCAGTACTAACAGATACTTTACTTCTGCAGTATTAAAGCAAACTAAGCAGTATGTACTAATATAAACATACTTGTTTAAAATGTTTTCATCCATATAGCAAAAAAAGGTAAAAAAAAAAAAAAAGAGGCAAAAAAATTAATAGATTAATAACAACTAGAGTCTTAATGCGTTAAAAAGAGTTTTAATCACAGTAGATACTGGACAAAGATCAAAATGATCTTTTCTGAGCCTTAGGTAGCCTCATCTGAATTCCTCTATTCTTTTGTACAAATTCTACATTCCGTGATTGATTGATAGACTTATAGACAGACAGACAAACAGACATAGAATAAAGAGATAAAGAAATGCACGGATGTGCTTTAAGCACAAATTTGGTATTTTTTTATACTTTGATATTATTGTGGTGTATTGAATTTATCCCATTAGGACTATGAGCAGTCCTGTAAAACCCAGTGACCTCCAGCTCTGCAGTACAGTAAATTTGCCCACAAGTATATTTTGATATACTGTCATTGCCAGTTTCATTTAAAAGTACTTTATTTTTCTCTCAAACTCTAAAAATTAAAAGTTAAATATTACTATTATATTTTAATACCCAGATAATACTTGGAACGTAAAGTGCAAGTCCTTTGGTCTGTGATCTTCTGTGGCTTAGATGAGGAAACATTAACTAATTTCTTAAGATTTGGTTAACATGGCACAGAATACAAAAGACTGTCTCACTGAAAGTGTGCTTTTTCCTCCCAGATGACTTGATTCTGTCGCGGACAGGGTAGAGGGAAAAACACTGGATGCCAAAGTTCATTGGGTAAGTCTCTGCACTTGAAATAATCATCCCAGTGCCCGAGAAGGTGTAAGATCTGTTCAGGTAGCTCCTTCCCTTCTTCCTTTTCTTTTTGAGCTCTTATAAGTGGATACAGTAAAAAACCAGAGAAACAAGGGTTCCTACATCACAGTGTGCTAACTCTGCAGGAGAGATGTTTTTCTCAGAGCTCCACATATTCATGGCACTGGACGATGAACGTCCCCCCTGGCTGCTTTCATGCCTGTGAAAGACTCCCAGTTCCTTCGCCTTCTCTGGCCATTGCTGATCCCCCAACATTGCACTTGGCCCAGGCTCTCTGAAGTTGAGTCGATGGTCTCCCCCTTAAATATTATGATAGCAGGCAGCTGTTCTTCAATCACTTAATAAACATTAAAAATAAGGTTTTAAACTTCTCCTATAGACATCTCACCTGAAACAGATCATACTAGGATTTATTCTGCTGACCATAAGTCAGGTGCCTGCACCATGTGCCCTGGGCAAACGTCCCAGTGTGAGAACATGAGTGCAAATAGCGTGTCTGTCTATATCAAATACGTGAAACTGGCTGAGTGGGCATTTGCCTCGAACTGATCATGTTTAAGAGGAAGATGACCATCAACCTGATGAAACAGCTAGGGAATTACAATAATACTTTTCAAAAAAAGAAGGAGTCTTCCTGGAAAAAAGACATAAAAGAAACATGAAAATTCCTATTAAGAGGGAGAGACTAGAGTAGAGACTAGGAAAGTGAAGAAAAACTCTCAGAATACACAAAAATACCCCAACAAGTCAGTGGGGAAAAAACTACAACCAAACAATCAAAAACGAATATTTCTGGATCTCTAAAATTATTCTGATGCACTTGGACAAGCAGTGGATCTGAAGGACTTGAATAGGTTTTTTTCTCAAGAAAGAGGATACAGTGTACAAACTTCATACAGAGAAGCAGAGTGACCAGATCTTTTCTTCATAATGTGCGTAATTTGGTTCTAGTCTTTCTTGATCACTTCAAGGGATTTAAGGCAACATTTAACATCACTGCTGGTTTTATAAATAGTAATGCTTTGAAAACTTGTGATTGGTACAAGATTTTATGACATAACATGCAGAGCTGTTATTCCTGAATTCCTATCTATGTTCATACTGTATTTTCACATCTAAAAAGTTGGTTTCTGCAAAACACATATGATTTGACCAAACTGAGGGTGACATATTGTGTAAGTCAAGTGGAAGCTGACTTCAGATTTTCCAAACTCCTGACACCCATTACTTAGTTTTATCTTCCTCCTGATTCCTCCTCTGCCTCTGGATTAGGAGAAGATTTACTTTGAAGAGCGGTTATGCTAAGAGAAGCATAAATACAAAAAATATGGTAATTATTTTCTACTTGTTTTGGATTAATCATAAGTTCCAGACAGATACAGGAACTGTTACTTGCTGTCATGAACTCCACTCCATGACCTCTTTTACATAGAGTGGACCTGTAACTCCATGTGAAAGTGACCATACTCATGCAAATTATTTCTAGTAAGAACTGCTCAAATTATGTGATATCATGACTGCGTCTCCTGACAAAATTTTGTCATATCTAAATTTTAACAACTTTCTGGAACAGAATATATAACACTATACAAAATATTTTTTTTAAATGCTCTATGATAAATAAATAAGTAGTATAAGTAAACCAGTGGATTTTTACTGGTAAGGGAAAGGGTTTTGCTACATCATGTATTCATAATTTAAGAAGTTACCTAATACTCATATGAACATATAAATGATTTAGAAACATGACAAAACTGTGTGGATGACTACCCTGTTGCAATAGTACTGACAGACTGGTAACTAAATTAAAATTACCAGTTTCTTTTATGGATACATTGGTTCCCACCCCCCACAAACAACAAAACAAAACACAAAAATGGTTTGACTTCTATTCAGAATGCCAGGGAATTGTTTATAGATATCCTTTAAGATTTTAGATCTTGTTATTTGGTAGTAATTAAAACAGATTATCTAGTTGGACAGCAGCTTGATTTCATCTCTGTTCATTCTTGCGCTTATTTTAAATTAGGTTCTGGCTCAGTCTGATTTCAATTTACTTCAGATAGAACAGGTCTGTGGCACTGTGATCTCAGTCTTTAATGATCATTACCAGTTCGATGTATTGTGCAGATTTTGCTTTCTGCTGATCTCTTAAAGAAATCCATTCTACTTGCTGTATTTCTTCTATTGTATTGCATGGAAACAGTTTGCCCTCATTTTGATGAACACTAAAATATTTAGTGAAGAATTCTATCAATAATTGAGTGGACAGCTCATCCATCAGAATCAATAACTAAGGAGAAGCAGCAAATTTGAGTGATAACTTGAATTATTACAGTGAAAAAAAGAACCAAATCAGCTCCCTGTAGTGTTTAAACTTTTTAAATTGTAATGACTAATGTAGGGGATTTTAACTAAAAGTCTATACATCTTCAGAATCTTTATTGTGAGATTAGGCGTAACAGTAGCTCAGCAATAATACTGAAACAATGACAACTCATGAAAACATCCCACAGGGGTGGAACTGAAACTTTAATTATTTTGACAATAGCAGAAGATAGTCTATGTTTATTTAATATCGATGGAGAAGGCTGAAAGGAAAAAAAAAAAACAAAATTCAACAGTTAAAATATAGACCCAGACCTTCTGTGCCCTTCTTTAAATGTTCTCTTTCGATCCTCTGAGAAAATGAATCTAAAAATTGTGTAAATAATGTTGTGTAGAAACACCCATAATAAGTAGAGCGTATTCTACTGTTTACACCTAGGATTTGTCAATGCTCCTTCTCACTGGATCCTGTATGTAGCTGTTGATATCTTTATTTTCACTGTCCCAAAATATAGTGGGCCAATCCCATGCTGTACTCGGTTTTTAAAGAACTTTATCCCAACATCCACATTTAGTGCCTTTGTGTTTCTGTTGCTCCAAGTATGTAGTCACATAACTACTTCACAGTTAGCTCCTTGGTCATACGTGCTCTAATATGTGTTCGTCTTTTGCCTTCTGTATGTGTTGAAATAGCTAGAATTGTATTTTCATTGATGCCTTATTGACAGTCTCTTCCATACAGTCCTTTTTCTGAGTATTTCATTTCTGATGTTGTGTTGTAAGTTGACACTAAGAAGTGACATGAAACACCTCATTCAAAAGACCAACAGTTGTTCTGCCATAGATTTCTTGACAGTCCATGACATTGCTGCAGGATTCAGAAAACATCTTTCGCAGCTTGGTGGTCTTTTTATGCCTAGAAATATGTCTTAATCTCTCGTATTTCTGTCAGGTCATAAAGAATCATTTATTCCACTTGAGTCTTTCCTGTGAGCTCTGGAAGTGATTGTTAACCCAAATTAGGAGCCTTCACAGTAGCACAGAACTGTTCATGTCAGCTGCTTGTTGCCACTTTAATCTCTGTTTAGTAGAAGACTTTGAAGAACTTTGGATAAGATTATTTAAATGCCCAAATAAGAATAATAATAATAACAACAATAATAATAACAATAATTAGATACCTATTTGAAATGTGAACTGCATTGCTTAGGAAATTGCCACTATTTTGCTTTGATAACTACACGAGTGTGGCTATCAATCAGCCATGAGTCTTTTCTCCTTGCATCATTCACAAAATCTCAGCAATCATAAAGGCAGCAGACAAGGAAGTATTTAGTATTTATTTAGGTGTCTAAAAAAAAAAAAAAAAAGTTTTACTACAGAACTGAATCAATTCTGTAGAATGAAGTATCACTTGAGAAATTTGTGAGAATTTGTTAGTATCAAATGCCTTAGCTACAAATTTACCTTAGAGAAGAATACTCTTATGACTGTTTTATATTTTCAAGAACACTAAAGGGAAAGATATATCCTGCTTTTTCTGAGATTGTTACTATGAAAAAGACATTCATCCAACTTGATTGAATAATTACGATCTCTTAGGGGCAACATTGTCTAATAATATAGACTAACAATTATAAGCTAGGAATACAGGAAAGGCTAGCTTGTATGCGTATAATAATTTGCTATAGACAAAATTGCACAGATATTTCAGTATCACTATACGAAAAATTTTCCAAAGCTAATTTCTGCAACAATGGGAGTACCAAAACCCTGAAATTTTACAGCAAATTCTATATAATGTATTTCTGTGCTGTAATAATTGTAATACTGGAGTCATTCTACAGCTGATGTTAATGATGGTGACTTTAACCCCTCTTGGAAGAAAGGCTTGTTTTTCCATTTAAACTTTTCACATTTCTTATTAATAGTTGAGGAAGTATTTGTATGTTGCAGAAAGTTCTAGTCCTACCTATACATGCTTAATACTACCATCATGTTATTAAAGTGATGGCAGACTTACAGCTGAATTAAGTCCAGATTTTTTGATAACAGGAATATGTTAGGGAAAAAAAAAAGCAAACCACAAAAACCCCATAATAGTGACGTGCATAAACATGTATGAATGTGTATAGAAATTCAAGAAAACATTCATGAAAATTGCTGAACTCACAACCTTGGTCACTCAAATACTCCATTCTTTAATATATTAATAAAATTTATTTCTAAGATTACACTGTAAACTTTGCCATTTTTTCACTATCTAGAAGAAATATTTTCAGTTGTGAAAAAGCTAATTTCCTCATATGTAAATAACACTTACACTTGGAGGTCAGTAAGCAGTTTGACTGTTGTTCTTCCAGCAGAGCTGGTTACACTATTTCACTTACAAAGACAAGCTCATATTAGGACTTAATGGTTTTTATCACTGCAGATCATGCAGTCATGTATAAGGCTCATTCTTTGAAGAAAGAATGTTTTTTCCAGTTACTTCAGTCAGTGGATCAGATTCCAGAATTCAAACTCATAAACCAGAAAAGAACAATACTTGTTTATATTCATTCTGTTAGACAACATAGATCAAGAACAGCTTTAAATCTTACAAGCTATAACAGCAGCAACTTCTAGAGGCCTGTCTCTTTTCTATCTCAGTCTATTGGCTTACATCTGTTATTCTCAACTCTATATTGGAATCAATAGGAACACATTTATTGAGTACATAATGTTAGCATTTTCACACCTTCAAAAAATGCTATAAAAAAGAATTCTCATGTGTTTTAGCATTCAATTTAAAACATTAAATTTAAAACCTCCTGAATATATCTCAAATACTAGTAAGACCTGTTTTTCCTTACCATAGTCCTCTAGGCTCCCTCTGTCAGCAGCAGAGAAAAGCAGGCACTTTCAAAAGGAATTTCTCCCTTTCTATTTATCCCACCTGTGGAGGTGTCAAAGACAAATGGAACAAATTACTCTCTGGAGCACTTCTTTCCATCTATTGGCTGTAGAGGGAATCTAGACAAATTAGCCTAGGCTACTTTTAGGTGACTAATTTAAGATTTAAATTTATACCACCCCTACACAGACTTTATTATTCTTTTTCCATTCTCTGCACTCTTGCAGAAACTATTTTCCACCCTCTGTTACCTTTTGGTAACACAGTTTTTCTTCTTCCATCTCTTCTATCTACAGCAACCTTTTAGTGAATCTCCACCTGAGCAACCTTCCAATTCATTTTAAATCTCTCCTGAAAAAAGAACATTCATCTTTTTCCTCTTAATTTTTCACTGCTTTTCCTGGTAGAGTGGACTCAGGAGTTGAAAAATAAGTATGGCAAATGTATTTGTTTGCTTTTGAGACATTTTAGAAATTGGTGCCTTTATTCCTTTCCATGCTTGTGCTGTGAGAAACTGCACAGGAGAAAAAACTTACCTGCTAGAGGTTGACTATCCAAAATAAAATCCTTTTCATTGAATTATTTGTCATTTTTATTTTTTAAATAACTTTTAAATAACAGGGTAATACTCCGGAAGACTCAACCAAGGCCCAAACTATAGGTCATTTGAGTAAATAGATTTCAATGACATTTACATACAAGATTAAAAGAAGTGATACACACTAGTGATAGGAAAAACAAGAATTACGTCACTGTTACCTGGGATGCTCTAAAGCTGGGCTATGAGAACATTACAATGCAAAAATTAATTATATTTGTCATATACCCTCACCTGCAGTCAAGTAGCTGCACTGAGTAAACTGCATTATGGTTTGGCTTTTTTTCTTTTTTTCTTTTGTGCTGTGTAAATCAAGTAAAAATGATAGCTTTCACTCTCCACAAGCTTGCATCTAAGAGCTTCTGAGAAATCTCAATGATTAACCACTTCTGTCTGCTTCATACAGACAAGAGGTTATACGAACACTAAGTAAAACATGAATAGCTGAATTTTCTCTCCTGTAGTCAAAATAAATTTTTTCCTACTACCTACATTAAATAACACATTTCACTACATCTTCAAATGGCTTGTGTACCATCCTACTGTAATGTAGATTTCCATAAATACAAAAACTTAAAATGCATACAAGGCTTACAGTGTTTGCTCCACAAATCCCCCTCTCTTATCCAGTGATCATACTGATAGGAAACATTCAAAGGTGTTGAGTGTTTTCTGCTGACTCATATCACACCATTGCAAGTGGATTGTTACCCAGATTTACAGGGCAGGTTATGAGAAAGAAAGTGAGACTGAGACACTTGGGCTCTGAGATACTCTCTCTCCTTTAGCCCTCTTAAAAGTGCGTCTCTTGTCTCAGCTAATCGTTTATTCTTCCACCTCACCTAAAATGATCAGTGGAGAAAGACAGATATCCCTATTTCTCTTGTTGCTGCCTCCATTAAAAACATCTTACAATGGGTTGCAGTGAAGCTCTTTTTTCCGCTTACAAGGGAGAACCTGAAGAGGGATATTAATCTTAACATCAGAGGAATCATGTGAGTAGTTAATAAAGGCATTTGTTACTGCTATGGTTTTACTATCTTTAGCAAGTGACTTGCAATTTAACCTAAGCAACTATTACGACTTGTTTGTATGACTGAAAATAGAGTTAGGTGGTAATGTCAGCTGAGCTCTGCATAGAGTTATAAGTCGAATGTATAGTGGAATGATACTTTTTAACTTTTGCTCCCCTGATCAGATATAGAGAGAAATCACTTCTGTTTATAGCCTACTTTCTTCTCAAACTTTATGCTTCATTCCACCAGAATCCCTAAACAGAGGATGGCTCTTATGTTTCTGATGATTTTCATAGGAACAGCCACTGAAAAAACATCAACTGGAAAACTGAGTTATCGAGTTTTAAACACATTATGGTAGGATATCTTTCAGATATATTTCGTGTCAGTTAAAGGAACCAATTCTTGTGTAGTTTTTATCATTTTGGAAATGCAAAATTATTAGAGAGGTAGACAAAATGATGAGACCAGACCACTTGAGGGAAAAACAAAGACAAAAGGGAATAAAAAGAGCAACAACTGAAAGTTTAGGAGGATTTGCAAAAAAAGAATAAACAAAAACAATGAATTACTAGAGCAATATCACCAAGGATTTGTTTGGAACTAGGGGATATTGATTACCCTGTTTAAGCCTGGCTCGCTGGGTCACTCAGTTATCTCAGAGTAACCAGAGAAAGAGGCAGGTTTTCAGGCAGTTTTTCTCATTGGAAACGTGGTAAGTCAGTTACCCTTGAATGACTGTATTAATGTAAAGGGTTGGTGGCCAGACGGTTCAGCATCAGTTTCAGAGAATTCAAGCCCTCTATTCAAAGGATGCTTGTTTCACTCCTGCAAGTAAATGCATGCTGGGAGTGATTATATTTATAAATTGAACAGAATTTGGCCTTTAACATAGCACTGTGATAAGAAAGCCCAGTTACTGCAAAGACAATGCAGAATTTTTGGACTCTTAAGGCACAGGTTTTTCTATTTTCTTCAGATTGGGCAGATATTAAAAATTCTACCTATTAGAAATGTTAACTTTCTAACCCTACATTGTACAGCACTGCTGTGAAGAAACAGAGATGCTGCCAAGAGCTTCAGGCTAAATTATTTTGGATCCTAACTCGTCAGGAAGCTTCTGTTCCAAAATGCTCCGCGGAGCTGGCAGGACAATTCACACAACAAAATACAATAAATCAATAAACTCTTAGAGCTGGTTTTAAATGAAAACTATTAACATTTCTGAAACATATAGGGACATGAGGAATTAAAAAAAAATGTAGTGGAAAAAAATTAGACAAAAAAGCAATGCAATAAAAAAACCTGAAAGAAAATCAAAACAACTCGGCTTAATTCTGGCAAAATATCAAAATGACAAAAATAAAATTTAAAAAGTCCTGACAACTGTGAAGAATGTGAATGCATAAAATATAAGGAAATATGGGACACAGACAAAGGTTTATTTTAAAAAACATGAATGTTATCGACATGGTATGAGCACATTATGAATATTTCTACAAATACTTGTATTTGCTTTATAAATTAAAAGAAAACCTAGCTGAGTTGTCATGGTTACTGCCCCACAGATGTAGCATACCAACAGTGGTGTTAGCTTTTTCTTTTTGCTTCTTTTACCATTACAACAGTTAAGACGTAGGGAAAATACTATTTTTAATATTTTGTTTTCTGTCTGACAATATCCCTTGTGCTCTTGCTATCCTAGAAAATCAAAGGCAGGGAGTTAACATTTTGATCCACTTGTATTGGTGTTCATTCTGAATACACATGGGGGGAAAATATCCTCCTATTCACCTGGTAATAAAAATGTTGACTTTAATGGCATATAGAGTAATCTCTCTACAGCCTTTCCAAGATGCACATTTTAAGGATATTAGCATTAAGGATTAAGCATTTCTGGAAGTCTCTTATTTGAAGTTTTCCCTTCTATTCAAAGGATAAGGCACTCCTCAGATTTTTCCAAATTCAGTTCTGTTCTGTTCTGCTATCTGGAGAGGGGAGGAGGATTCTGGGCAACACCTTTTTCTTTGTCTCGCTGACCGCATCTGTAAACAGATGAAAGAAATTTATAATGCAAGATAGGAAAATCCTAATGGGCTATTTTATCAAGTAAAGGGGGTCTTCTCAATAGGATAAACACTCAGACAGTGGAATTTAAAACACATTTTAAATAGAAAACAAAATTCTTTGCATTCTAGTTTCCCACTTTTTTTCTAGTAGTAAAAGCCGTTCACATTTTTAAAACCTACTTTTCTTACAAGACATGGTTGATCCCAGATAAGGTGCTGTGCAATTCATTGGTGTGGTCTCCCAGCATAGCTCTGGTTCATTTCTGACCTTACAGCCCAGTTGAGTCCTAAACTTTGAAACACTGTTTGGCTTAGACTTGTTCTAACAAAATGACCACTACATCAGCTTTCATAGTCTCTGTATAAATAGAGAATGAAATCTGCTAGCATTGCACTGTCACTAGCAGTGCAAATAATTATTTAAGTATTCTTATTGTCCAAGTGTGTCATTGCTGTGATGAATGCAAAGAATTTATTGGGTTTTTACACTTTTTTGTGTGATCATGAGGATTCAGAAATGCATTTTTCTGCACACCAGAAAACATTCTGTGTCACCAGCCAGTGAAAGACAATTTTTCACCCCTGGCTCAGACAGCAGGTACTCACTGTGCTACCCTTTAGAACACAATGGAATATTTTTTTAGGTGAATTGGGTACTTAAGTTGTTATGAATCTTTAGTTCATACATTTAACAGATTCCCCTTAGGCAGCTGTTTTAAAATCATATTTAACATGGGTGAGGTTAAAATGCAAGCCTTTATTTATAATATCCAGAACAGTCATTCCAGCTGCAAATGTTTATAAAACTCATAGATGAGAAAAATATATTTAGATAACCCTGGAGACTGTAAACTGAAGTTACAGTCTTCCACCTCTCTTACCAGTTTTCTTCATGAGGAGGTGGTAGTCAGGGACAGAGGATTCACACACTCCTCCTCCTCCTCCTCCAGGAAATCAGTTTTCTCTTATGGTCAGTCTTCCCTTTAGTGCCTGCCTGGGATCCTACCCAGCTGCTTTCACTCCAGAACCATCGGATTCTCTTCATGGGAACGAGAGGGTTTCACTTCCATAGGTGTTACTTCATTACAGTGGCACTTCTCCCTTGTGATTGTTGTTAGGCTTTCCTTTTCTCTTTAAGTGAAATACTTGGTATTTGTCGTTGAGAAATACTGAACTTCACAGTATGTATCAATCTGTACATTAAAAACATACTTAACATGAACTCGCAGACGTTAATTATATGCAGATCATTAATAATACTTGGTTAGTACCAGACTTTGTGGCAATCAGCGACTCTGAAGTGACTCATCCCAAGCTAATTCCTCTTTGCATATTATGACAGCAAGCAATTGTATATCTCCAGACAGCAGTGTTTTTCTGCAACTTGCAGGCTATTTGCATCAGAAGCAGTCTCTACACTCCCACTACTTCAAGCACGTCTGACAGAAGACCCCAGGAATTAGATGCCAGCTGGCTGGATGCCATGTATAAGTTAAGCTTATTTTAATGAAACTATAGGAAGAAGATACATTCCAGAGCCAGTTGGCTGTTGCAACTACCAAAATGCTGGTTTTTAAGCAAGTATTGTTAGGATCAGCAAATAAGTATTTACAGCCTCCCATTAGTAGTCCCATTGACTCATGGTGGAAAACACCATGCTTGGCAGAATCTGCCAAATCAGGTTATAAAATAGACTGTGCAGCTTCGATTCATGATGTATTGATGGCGTATCTAATTCAAGCTGTTATTTATAATTAAAGCTTAATTGTCAGAAATCATAAACATTTGAAACAATTCCTTTTACACTATGAAAAATATTCTTTAGAAGAAACATCTGAAATTCAAGCTTCCTTAGTCTGTCTCTTCGCTTCCCTGCCACCTTAAGTTTGAGTTGAGGTATAGTTAGAAAATATTTAATAGACTAAATTGCAATTTAATTTCACAATGTGAACTATTCTGTTTAAAATTTAAGTGTTAAACTGTATTTTCCTCCAGGCAATTCTAATTCCACTGTTTAATTTATTTTTATATCTCAGGGAAAAAACAAACAAACAAAACAAACAAACAAACAAAAAACCACAAAACTGTTCTTTGATTTTCCATGTTCCAAACATTTTAAGAACCCTCTAATGCAATAAAAATAATCAGTTATGATTTTACATAAAAAACAATATCTCTTGTGTAGATCTTGAAATGCTGAATCCTGCATTACAAATAAAGAAGTCAACTCATATAAGTTCTATTGAAATTAGTTAGTTCTATGAAACAGCACAATTTTCTCTTTCATCATAAAAGCAGTAAAAATTCCTGCCTAAAGCATTTTAGGAGTGCAAATCAATTTATAAATCTAGAGTACTCTCATACATGGTGAAATAAATTATTATATAGATACAGTTCCTTTAAAAAGAGAATAGCCTCACTTCAAGATCCAATAGAGCAGATGACAATAAATGCAATGTCCTTATTCCAAGAAATGGAACATTTCACACAATTAGTAGCTGTAGTCAACATTATTAGCTGTGACTCGTAAGCATTGCTGCCTGCAAGACTGTAAGAAAGGGTAATAGAGTTGGTCATTTTTCTCCTTTCAGTAATTTTAATATTTTGAAATGTTCTGTGAAAGTGGAATTAAAAAGTAAAAGTAAAATCTAAAAATAAGCAGCTTAAGACATGAGACATAAAAATATAATGGAAAAATCTGGTGTTAATGTTTTGAAAAATTTTAAAACATTAAAGGTAAGGTAAACATTAAAATATATTACATGTTGAACAGCCTAAATGAGTTTTTGCACCCATCTACAGTTTTACTGGTATTGGGAAAGTATTTTGACTATGTCAAGTTGTCTTTTCAGACAGAAAAAATAATTCCTCTGAATGTGGCATATATGAAACACCCTACTTAGAAACTTTTAATGCATTCTTTATTAACCGTCTTAAATAGTGCAACAAAGGAAGACTAATAAAACCATCACTCAGTGCTTCTAGTGTATCAAACTATTTTCCTTTTTTTCCCTAAGCACACTATTTTGGAAATAAACTACAAACTGATTAGTTGCTACATCATAGAAAGATGTACATTTATTATTTTATTTGCCCATATACACCTCGGTGGAGTCCCAGGTTCTCTAGTTATCTAACCCACCATTACTTTCCTCGCTGGGACAGCTAGATGAGGTCTTCCCTTTCCCTGCAGTCAACAGAGAGCGGCATTGCCGTGACTGATTCAGCTGAAATATATTGTCCATGGGTAATGAATATTTGGAGTTCTGGCATGAGCAGATTCCTACTTTAGAGGCCTCAGTTAGTAAAGAAATTTAGGTACTATAAGTAAATTGTGTGGACTTGTGGGGTGGGGTTTTTTGCAATTTATCATAAAGCTCTAGTATCAGGGTTCCATGGGTGCCTGTCTAAAAATAGAAATGTCCTAAAAAGGTTGGCAAATATTTTCCTCCAGACCAACAGTTTGATTGCAGTTGGAAGTTTGTGTCTGCAGATATTAAATCCACAGATGTAGGCTTCTCCCCCCACCTTGTTTAGCATCTGCAAAAAACCAGATCAATACCCAGATAATCCTGTACTGTAGTGCCTTTATCCTAGCAAGCATCATTTCTGCATTTCTTTTTATTTCCTTCCCAGTAAATCTCTAGCATATACACATACTAAATAAAACACCTGACATCTTTTGAGATTGTACAGCAGTGTATTTTCAATAGACAGAGATTTCCTTATGTTGTTTTTAATACAAGAATTTAAATTTTAATTCCATCTTAATGTGATACCAGTATTTTTTTTAAAAAGTGATACGCCTTTTCTAAATATCTGGGTGGCTGGCATGTAATAGCTTAGCACTTATCTTCTATCCATTTTATTTTTGGGTTTTTTTTCTAAATTTCTGCGTTACTTTTCAAATACTGTGTTGCTGGTTTCCCCCCCCCCCTCCCTAGAACATTATGAAAAGTTAAAATTCAGATGACAGTTGTTTCTTGCATCTATTTTAGGCAGGAATGGTGACATGTTCTCTGAAAGGGAATATGAAAGGGCTGGTTCTCATCCAATGAGGCAAACAGCTGCAGTGGTTTCAAACCTTGCTGTCCCCTCGCTGGCTGCTCTGCCCCTCGCGCAAAGTGCCACTGCCTCAGTTCGAGCTGGCAGGAGCAAACACTTGCCGGAGTCACAGCGGCTGCGTTTTGCTGACCAGGGCTCTCTTGGAAAGTTACCCCCTCGCGTGGCTACGGCGATGGCTGAACTAAGAAAGGTCGGGAGGCAGACAACTAGTTTTGTCACGTCCTAACCTATTGCACGGAGATTATACAGATCGTGTCTGTCAACGGAGCCTGGTCTGATGTTGGTGTTTGAATGGCACATACGCTTTGCCTCAGTCCAAGTATCTGAACAGCAGTCTGGGGAACGAGAGGTCTGAATTACCTCTCAAATCAAGAAAGCCGCTGAGCTGAGCTCTCTAAATACTCATTTTCTTTTCACTCCATTCTTTACAGGAAATGAAGTGTTGATTTATTATCCACAGTGATTATTGTATTGTTTCTGCTGATGAAACAGGACTGACAAATTATTCTGAATCAAGCTGATGAAAGCACAGTATAGATATGCTTAGCATGACACTGGAGGAAAAAAAGGTCTTCCTTCTGGCAAGACTATATTATAACAACAGTAATAAAGTAGAACCTATATGATTTTGCTTTATTGCAGTAAACACATTCCTCAAGTTATTTTATAATGCAGCCTATGTCTGATATAAGAGGAAACTTGTACCACTAGCTTGAACTACCGTATAATAAAATAAAATTTCTGTATGCTGTGCATGCTACACTGTAGTACATTGTTTAGGTGTTCCTGTAAGAACTGCTTAACGTTTTGCAGTCCTCAACACGGGCAGGTGCTTCACAACTTGGTCTCTAATAAAATAGTTATGCTCTCACATAAAGACTGACCAAAGCTTTCTAGAATGCTGCCATAATCCTGAACATAGATCCGGGAAGCTAACCTCCCAGCTTTTTGTACAATGAATGATTTAGATAGAAAACATTTCAAAGTTGGGATGTGGTCAGAACTCAGAATAGCCAGAGAAACTGTCATTAGCTTGAAGTTTTCTTTAGCACACGCTTTTTAGTAAATCGGTTCCTCTGGTTTCAGTGAACAGCTGTTTCTCCCTGTATTACTGTGGGCTTTGACTCCTGAGAAGCTCTTTAATAACCTTGGCCTGTGCTTAGACTTGCTGGCATTATCAGAATTAAAAATAAATTTAAATTTAGGCATTATTTGAAGTAGGTAGGTCATCTGTAGCCCTAATTTGCCAGATCCCCAAGACAAAGACTATTTTGGATAATCTATAACATAAATTGTTGATTTTTTGGCAAGTAAAAGAATTTTAAAAAAAGAAAGAAATACATGCTATCTACAGTCATATTCTGCTCAGTACTATGTACTTCATCACTTTTAGCAATGAGGGAGCCTTCTGGAGGAAGATGAGCCAGAATGGCAATCCTTACTCGGTAAGAATTAAATCAAAAATTCAGGAATCCTAACCTGAAATATGCCTGACTGACTCCCCCCTGTTCTTAATAGGCAAAATCTGAGAGCCACAATTCTGCTGCCATGGGAATCGTGACTGTTCCTATGCAACATTTTGACTAGGCATTGTCTGGCTTGCATGGTTGCAAAGGCCTGAAGAACCCCCCCAAACTCATTATCATTGTTATTCTCACAGAATAAGTTTTCCAAAAGGGCATAGGCCCTTCAGGTTCACTAAACAAATCTTACTCATCTGCCTATGGGTATAAATATACAGGGTAAGCACTGAGAGTAAGATCTATTCTTACCTCAGTAAATGATACCATGGGGTAAAAAGGAAAGCTGTATTGCCATATCTTCCTCGTGGCTGCCATCCTGTGGTTTTCAGTGAAAATCATTGAGGGTGCTCAGAGAATTTGCTGTGGCTCCAATGGCTTTCCTTCGTAAAAGGGCAGCCTACAGGAGAGTGCAGCTTAAAGTACACCGGCTGCAGGGGATCCTCACCGCTGGATAATCCCTGTGCTGACTGTCCTACCCAAATACTCCCTCTGACTCCACAGGAAAAGCTTATTTTGCTGAATCTGAACAGGGAAAAAAACCACAAAATCACACCCCCCAAAAAAACCCCAAACCAAATCAACAAACCCCACACACTTTTTGGTCTCTTAAGCATCCTAGTGGGCCTTCCAGCACAGGAAAGGAGATGGAGGGTATAGAGGCTGGAAGTGGAATCTCTTTCTTTTAACTGTTTACTGTGCTTTATGTTTCATCATCTTTGAATGTCACTGTCTAGATAAGCGGTACGGTTTGAGAGTATTGGTTTCCAGCACAAGGAAATATACTGATTTTCAGTCTTAACATCTGCTCAGGACTTCATTTCTCTCTCTGAGCATTCTGAAGGAATTTGAGACTGAAACACCAGCCTCATTTGAAAAGGACACCAGCTATGTACCAGAAGAATAGAGGCTACAGAAATATTTTGACGGGAAGCTTATGTATCAAACACTAAATCTCTTTAGCATATATAAATTAACCTCAATGAAAATGCTAGGTAAAAACTTTCAGTGTGATCAGCATAGCTATGCTAATTTCCAAACTACATGAATCAACTTAAACTGTAAAGCTTCCTCAATACGAATTAACCATAAATATACTTATATAATTTACCATCACTGCTTTGCTAAATGTTCCCAGGAGCTTGCTGAAGCCATGAAACTAAGCAGAAAACCAATACTTCCTTTGTATCTCATGATTTACAAGGTCTGTTTTAAAAGCAGACCTTTCAATTCAATGTACAAATAGTAAATGCACTCTGGGGATAGTTTCCAATGGATTTCTCAAGCTTATCCATCTACATGGAACATTTAAGGGCAAATCATTTGACAAACATTTCCTCTCAAATACTACTAGGAAAACATTTTAAAAAGGCATTGCACCTTTTTACAGTCAAAAACCAAATTGTTAAAACAACTATCTCAAAAGTGATAAATAGCTCAGAAAATAACACAAAACATTTTAAACCAAGTTAAACAAACCACAATTCTGGCTTGAAGAGTCAAGATATGATGAAATTAATAACTGACAGATAGCAAGTTGTGGTAAGTACTCTCTTAAAAAATTCCAGTAGTAGGTTGCTGCCACTCAGCATCTCTACTGTACAGTGACAGAGGCATAGTAGACTGCACAAAAAACTTTTAAGAGCTCTTCGGAAGTCACTTAATGGAAAGCTTTGACAGAGGTAAAGAGGTTAGTACAAAAGAATGGCAAATTCTGCTCAACTCAAATCAATTAAAAATAAAAATACACACATCAAAAAAACCCACCTGTGTTCCAGATAGTTTTTATTCTCCTCTGCTTACTTAGATTGAACAAATTATTTTACCTTCCTAATCTAAATTCAATGAATTTTGATACCTAGATTATGCCATAAATAATGTGCTATTTAGAGCTGCTAAACTGTGAAAGATATTCTTGTACTAACAAGCAAAAATTCTACCTTTCCAATGAAGAACATTGAGATGCTGCATGTGGAAAGGAGACACTGCTTCAGCCGTTCTCGTTCATCCACATGTAGAATTGAATCTACAAGAGATATTGTAAAGTACACATACACACTGTAATGAAAATGTTTTTCTACTTTGCTATATGCTGAACAGATGTGAACTTGTATTTCTGTTTAACCAAAATACTTGTGTGTCCTTTCACAATTAAATATTATGCAGTCTTTGGAGACGTAGGAGATGGATTTGAGAGAGAGAGGAAAGGCAAAATACCTTGAAAAAATCAATGCATAGATTTGGAGATCTAGAGAGATCTCTTCTGAGAAGTAACTTGTGTTTTAGCACAGCTGAAGAAAGAATTCTTAAAATACATTAGAAAAGCTACAGGGACCAAGTAGTTATAGTAACATGAGGAACAAGGCAAAACCAACTAGTTAGATCTGTGGGCATGGAAAGACTTGAAGCTGGAATATTGTCATGTTAGGATTCACCAAATAGAGCTGTTCAGGTGCTGCTGTGTTCAGCTAGCATTCCGTTAGCTCGATGTACCTGTTGTGATTAAAAACACACCAAAAAAAGGAAATGTGGAAAACTGGTGGTGTTTCAAGAAGAATTGGATAACGGAAAGCATGCTTGACTAGGCCCACTGTTACGGGTGGTTTAAGTCCTCTCTGAATCTGCCAATAAGCTTATGCCAATGAATAATAAAGGATGACATGTAAAGGTATGACAGCTAGTCACTCTAGGGTATTCAGTCAAAGAAATGAGAAAAAAAAATTAGGCTATATAAGTAATGGTAATATAGGAACTCTGAAGCAGAGTGCATTTTTCAAATCAAGATACAAATATCTAGAAAAATGCATACATATTTCAAGTCAAGAAAAGAATTTGTAAGAAAAAATATTCTCATACACACCTTTTATGTTAAAAATTTGCTTTTTTCTTTTCTTTCTTCTTTGTTTGTGGACTTAAAATTGAATAATTTTTAAATTTAGACCAAAACGTCTTTCAGGACTCCAGATACTTAGCCATTCCTTGAAAATAGGTATGGAGGCTTTTCACTAACTTCACTAATAAATATTTTCTTAGTTGATTGTACTAAGGTAAAACCAATTAGGAAGGTGTATTGTATACATATTAATGGTATTCAGAGACCACACTATGCCAAAATTGCATAGATACGTAAATGATATAGTCAGCATCTTATCTGAAAGAAAACATTACTCATTACTTTTGTGAAAACAAAGAGACAAAGAATGAATTTAATCAAAACACTATGAAGTTACAGTGGTTATATTCACAGCTAGACACTTAAAGGCTTGATTTACTTTGTTTTCTTTTTCAGTAAAGGATTGTACCCACTATCCTTAGCAATTAGGAATGCAAATTGATTTATTGCTATTAATATTATTATGGAAATACATAGGCAGAACTGTGTACAATTATTATAGACATTATGTCTAAGTCATAAAGATGCTTTCCTTATACAAACGTATTCAGTTGTGTTCTCATGTTAAGAAAGCTGGCATCTTAAATACTCTATATCTTTCATATTACACACTACATACTTTGCAGAAAAGGAGGAAAAAAGAAAGTTTACTTATCAGTGTAGAAAGGGCATATGAATAAAATCCTTCTTTTGAACTCATCTCAGTATAATTTTAATTAAACTAATTCTAAGAACATTACAGTCAGACTCTCAAAGGCATTTAGGTGTCTAAAAATAGGTGTCTGTAGGGTTTTCAAGAGAGCTTAAGAAAGTTAGGAACTTAACTTCCACCTTTGAGCTTCTGAATGCCTTGGGCAATGCTCGTTTGCTGGAGGGAGCGCAGCACAGGGTGCCTAAGACGATTAAGAGACTGGAGCACCTCACCTAGGAGGAGAAGCTGGGAGAGCTGAGGCCGCTCAGCCTGGAGAAGAGAAGGCTCAAGGGGATCTTAACTTATAGAAATACGTGAAGGGAGGCTGCGAAGAGGACGGAGCCAGGCTCTCCTCAGTGGTGCCCAGTGACAGGACAGAGGCAATGGGCACAAACTGCAACACAGGAGGGTCCCTCTGAACATCAGGAACCGCTCTTTCACTGTGAGGGTGACTGAGCACTGGCACAGGTTGCCCAGAGAAGTTGTGGGGTCTCCCTCCTTGGAGATATAAAAAAAAACATTTAGACACGGTCCTGGGCAATCGGCTCTAGGTGGCCCTGCTTGAGCAGGGGGGGCAAACCAGATGACCTCCAGAGCTCCCTTCCAACCTCAACCCATCTGTGATTCTGTTTACACTGTACAGAAAGGTGAAAAAGGAGCTTAATGAAGTGTAACAGACCATAAACCTTAGACAAAGATTTTTTTAAATTTAAAAATACTTTACTATCCACAGCACTATGCTGTCATGTATTTAAGGGAGAACAAATCTGCGAGATTATAAGTGAGGTATGTCTTTCCCTGTCCATGAAGAATACATCATTCCCTGAACACAGATAATATCCAAAAAATCTATATAAGGAAAAATTTATCAATAAAAGAAAACTAATAGCAAGATCAGTTAAATGCAGTAATTTGTAAAGTAAGGTGAGATGTTATATTGCTTTCTGAAAACTCAGGAGTAAAAGCAGTGACTAAGAGAAGAGTGTAAATTAAATCTCTCCTGTAGGCAATGACTGGAGTTTTTCATCTCTGCAGATCTCTGTGCAGGCGACTGTAATCAAAGCACCAATACAACACAAGAAGGGTAGCCTTCTGTCCATCTGGGGGACAAATAGCTCACTAATAGAACAATCTTTCTAGTTCCACAGCTTTTCGCTGTGGCTAAAAGATGCTCAGGGCAGAATACAAGAACAGTGTAAGAATGGAGTGGAACTTTTTTAATGTATGTGCTCTTTGACTCCAGAAAATTGAGGTTCAACAGAAGTTTTTCTGTTTTTAACTATTTTGATTAAAATATTTACAAAAACTTCATGGATTCTTCCTACGTTGCTTGTCTAGTCTCTCTTTGAAATTATATTAAAAAAATCTGAAGTGTGGCAGAAGGTTTCACTATTTAATTATATATTTTGTTAAAAAACATTGGCTTTTTTGCTTGTATTCACTTTGGGGTTTTGCTCCTTTGCTGGATCTGGCAAACTACTGAATCAGATACTTAACTTTAAGCACACACATACTCCTTTCATGAGATTTTAAATTAATCATATGCTTGAATGTAATGCTGAATTATAGTTTGAGTGTACAAAAAATATTCACTGTGCTGAATAACAAAAAGTTACAAATGTTACAGGCAACTAAAAGTTCTTGAAAACGGGAAAGTGCTGCCTAGTTCTAATCTTGCTTAAATTGTTCCGTGTGAGATGAGATCATGCTTCCTGCTTTGCAGTTTGTCTTTTTGTATTGCTAACCAGTACAATTAGTAATTGTGCAGTCATTTAGAATCAACTTCTTTCAGAAATTTACGTTTAAAAATACTAAACTGAAATGAAGAATCACTAGGCAGATGTGCTGGTTTTCAGAAGTGTCACTTCTCAGACTGAGTGTAACATAATTCCTCATCACCCAGGAGAGAACACTACTGGGCTACTTACTGTTTCACAGAAGTAGTGCCCCTGCTTGTCTCATATAGCATTCTGGGTGAACTGAAAAAGGGAGAATAAAAAGCTAGTTATAACACAGGATTTCCTCTGGTGGAATTGTTCCTGAGAGCAGCTGAGATCTAGGGCAGAGATGAGAAAGAGACATCATCATCAGTACCTGAACCCTATTAACTGCAAATCACTTGCATCCAGGAGCAGCCTCACCAGCTGAAGACAAAAGCTTTCTGAGTCCTGCCCACTGTCTTCAGATCACAGAACACACGCAGTACAGTGGGCTGTAAAGGGGTATTACTGGCTTTGATTCACTGGATGCTTGAGTCCTTTTCCCTGAAAACAAATCTGAAGTTTCAACTGCTTTTTTAAATTCTTTTCCTGAGAATCCTGGTAGGGATTAATATTTTCTGCTTACATTACTTTGTATTTCAGTTCTTTATACTCAATTAATCAACTACTCTCATTGAATCAAAGCGCACAATAATACTCAGAAAACACAGCAAAATCATATTTAATGCATATACCTTTTTATTTATGATATTTTGTAAACGTGAACTTTAACCATAGAAATGTTTTGCACCAGAGCTTTTCCTGCCAAATTCCTTTTTGGTCCATTGGTGTTGCAGTAAAGTATTGCTGAAAACATGCATTTCGGAAGGAGCTTTTTCTTTGTCTCCCTACAATTCACTTGTATGGGTAGACTTCTGAGTTTCATTTAATAGGTAGTCTTTCATTTGCACATTTTTTTTTTTTTATATTTGGGGTTTAATTGTGTTTCTTATTGGTGCTCTTCTATATTTTTTTTTTTTCCCCCATGAAAGAATAGAAGAACAAGAAGAAACATGATGGGGAGCAGGGGAGAATTAAATAAGGTGATATAGAAGATCATTGAATAGGTGAAATAAGAAGTTGAATAAGAAGAGCATTGAGGCTTGTTGCGCAGGTATGGATGAAAGAGGTGGAGCTTGGAAAAAGAATCTCGAGGAGGAGGATAACAGGGTACAGACCACAGAGAAAGACTAGGATTTAAGAGGAGACAGAACAGCTAGATTGAGTGGGAAAAGTGGAAGCAGACAGGCTAGCAAAAGATACTGTTATCTGACAACAATGAGAAGGACTAATGATGAGCCATTGTGGTTCTAATTGTGCAAGCTACACTGTTCAAAGCAATTCTTCAGCTAATCAAGAAAACTGGAAGCACCTTTTCACCAACTTGTTGAGCATTTGATGAATTCAAAGTCCACATTTTAAAGTTATTGAAGAAAAGCTGAAGAAGGATGCATGCAATTTATTTAATTGAGCCATTGTGTGGTACTTAACCATTTCTGCACATAGTAACAGGTTTGGGGACCAACTAAGGACAACACTCACTGATGCTAGAGAAGCCTACTGTGTGACTCAAATGGTGGTAATAAAATTATTAGGAAATTCAAACTGGAAGAGGACTATGATTGATGTATAAAATTCTATTAATTTGCTATGCCGTTGCTAAGACAAAAAAATCATTTATTGCTCTCTGCAGGACTGAGCATAATTTAGTCTCTGTTTCAGTAAATACTTATTCATGTACCTTCTGTTGCTTTGTCACACCAGCATTTTCACTCTCAAAAAAGACTTAAAAAGACAAAACTGCTGGTTTTCCTCTTCAGCTGTACTCTAAACTATTCTGTTTTCTCCCTTCTGCAGCCCTGTGCTTGACCATGTATAACACTTTCATATCACAAATCAACAATATAATGACAGATAGAGGTTGAATACACTAGGAAAGGCACAACCAAAAGCAAGGGATAGTTCTTTGTCTAACTGATGTGTTAGAGAACAATAACATTTCAGCTTTAGCTACTGAAGTCCTGGCCTCCACACAGGTGTTACTAATAACACCATGCAAAGCAGGAGCTAGAACACTTGTTTAATCAGGCCTCTGCTTTTAAAGACTGTTTCTGTTTAGCATTGCTCTAAAGATAAAACTTATGGTGTTCTGGCTTTGCACATTGATTTTTCTTTTCTGATTTAACTCCTTTTAAGGAGTTCTGTTATTAATCTAAGAGCTGAGGCATGGAAGATTCATACAGAAGCAGCCATTTGTGGTTGAGTTCTTATTTCTCATGAGGAGGCTGTGATTGCACATGTGGGGACCTGGCTTTCTAGAGAGGAAGCGAACATTACAGTAGTGAGAGGGATCTGTGCCAAGAGCAATACTGCTCACTCCTTACTACATTCATAACCATGAAAGCCCAAATAACTGTTCATATCTCTCCTTTTGTTGTTAAGCATTGCTGCAGATCACTTGTTTTTCTTGTCCTGAGGCTTCAACTACTTTCATGGTTATTTCATAGCTCTGTTTCTACCTTGCTGCATAGTTTCTGCAGATGGGTACTTTTCTTGACTATACTGTCGGTGCATAATAGCCCTTGGCACCTCCACTTTAGTGCCATTATATTTAATGGGAAAATGCTTCAAGCAGCTGCATCTTGGCTACTGTATTTTCTTAGGGCCAAATGGTTTCCTGTTATACAAAAATAATGAAATAGGAAAAATTTATTCAGGATCTGTGTGGATTGTCATGTCAAATGAAAGGTACATATACAGGCACACAAGAAAAAACATTTCTGTGTCCTGAGATCTGTATTTACCAGCTGTAACCACTGCAGCCATGAATTATCAAGGAGAGTCTACTAGGTTCAGCATTACCTTTTGAACAACTTTCCAGTCAACATTCCAGGATGCTTTCAGACTGGAGAGATTAATCCCAAACTTAACTCTCTGTTTTGCACCAGGAGGTGCTGGTCTGTTACGATCCCAGTAAGAAAGGCACTCAGACTCTGTAAGGTATCATTTAAAATGCAATTTATTAGAGCTAGCACCACAAGGAGAGAATAGTATGGATAATCTTACATCCCTTTAGATGATGGGAACTCCAGGTGGTCTTGCATCTCATGGGCCTCCAACCCACTTGCAGCACGCTGGGCAGACCCCATCCACAGAAGAGATTCCCCCATTGCAGTCATTTGAGCTATTACAGGATGTTCTTACAAGAAAATATATTCGGATAACAGTACAGTACAACACAAACACAGCACAGGCTTGGGCATACTCACATTAACTTTTATGTGGCTCAGTAACTCCTCAGTGTACAGTGGTCTCCTGGTCAGGACCAATGTGCTCTCTTTCTTACAGATGCACAAATTTATGCTACAACATATGTGTGTTTAATTGAAGTTGAGCTGCCCTGTGGTAGTTGATGTGCATGTTGTCTTCTTGATTATTGAGATAATTTCTCTATGCAGCAAGGAAGAGAGAATCTTCTTTCTGAATTGTTTTCTAAGTACCTGCATGGGTCTCCAACAGAATGGAAGAGCTAAATATCAATTTCTGATGCTAAAAGTCATCAAGAATAGACTATAAGGACTGTGGATTGATACATGCTTTAAGGGCTGAAACCCACTAACATACAGAAAACATAAGCAAACTTGAAAATGTGACAAAATTAACTGTTCGTGGTGAACACAGAAATCCACACATGGCCTCTCAAGAAGCTAATCCTCTTAAAAAACAGTAAGTATGATCTCTGAGTAAGATAGATGCACTTAATCCATTTTGCTTTTGGTGTTTTATGTACCTCCATTTAAATGAGGACCTGTTATCTTTGTATACAGCTGGTCACAGACTCCTGTATACAGTGTCCCTGTGACTCCCCTAGTCAAAGGGGAGAACTACAGAACCTAAACCTGATCAGACTTCAGGACAAACAGGGTAAACTGTGCTCTTTGGTTCAGGCTAGGAATTCAACAACTATCAGTGTTCATCCTATAATAGATAGAGCATGTAGTATCTTATTTTAATGGATGCATTGAAGAAATGGTAATGAAATTAGCATTGTAACCATGAGTGTGTTACTCAGTGCATTTTGACAATTTCACTCATCATGAAAAAGCTAGTGAGATCTGAATACAGTTGCATATTCTCCATGATAGCTAACTAAACATCTGTTACAATGAAGTTGCCCATATCTGCTTAAAATAGTGGCCTACAAATAGTGACTTAGTTTGGGATATTTTAATAAAATTCAGCAGTATCTAGTTATACAGATAGACTCCATTTCTTCATCTTATAGAAAGCCTTTCTTTGAGATATCTAACAGCTTGTGGTGGGTTGACCTTGGCTGGCCACCAGATGCCCACCAAGCTGCTCTACCACTCCCCCTCCATCAGCAAGGAGGATAAAATATGATGAAAACCTCATGGGTCAAGATAATGACAGGGAGATTATGTTCCAATTACCATCATGGGCAAAACAGGCTCGACTTAGAGAAAATAATTTATATTTTTGCTAATTAATAACAGAGTAGGATAGTGAGAAATAAGAATAAAAATAAAAACCACTTTCCCCTAGCCTTCTTTTCTTCCCAAGGTCAACTTCACTCCTAACTCTCCTACTTGCTCCTCCCCAAGCAGCACAGGGGGACAGGGAATGGGGGTTGAGGTCAGTTCATAACGCTTCGCCTCTGCCGTTCCTTTCTCCTCATGCTGCTCCCCTGCTCCAGCGTGGGGTCCCTCCCACGGGAGACAGTTCTTCATGAACTTCTCCAACGTGGGTCCTTCCCACGGGCTGCAGTTCTTCACAAACTGCTCCAGCGTGGTTCCCTTCCCCGGGCTGCAGTCCTTCAGGCACAGCCCACTCCAACGTGGGTCCCCCGCGGGGTCACGGGTCCTGCCAGCAAACCTGCTCCAGCCTGGGCTGGAGATCTGCTCCCCTGTGGACCTCCCTGGGCTGCAGGGGGACAGCCTGCCTCACCAGGGTCTTCATCACCATGGGCTGCAGGGGAATCTCTGCTCTGGCGCCTGGAGCATCTCCTCCCCCTCTTTCTGCACTGACCTGGGGGTCTGCAGGGCTGGTTCTCTCACATGTTCTCATTCATGTCTCCCAGCTGCTGTTTTTTACCCCTTCTTAAATATGTTATCTCGGAGGTGCTACCAACATTGCTGATGAGCTCAGCTTTGGCCAGTGGTGGGTCCATCTTGGAGCTGGCTGGAACGGGCTCTGTCTGACAAGGGAGCAGCTCCTGGTGTCTTCTCAAAGAATACACCCCTGCAACCCTTCTGCTAGCAAAATCTTGCCACATAAACCCGGTACACAGTTCTTTAAATCATTCCTAATAAAAATGGGTAGAGGTCTCTATGGGAGATTTATATTTATCTATCTATCTATGTATCCATCCATCCACCTATGTTCCTTTCTATCTTATGTAGTTGTATTTCTGATTTTAAACCACGTAGTCTCTCTCCTCTGTTAGATAGATCAACATCGTATCTTCTTAATATAAACTTATAGTTCCCACATCAAAAGAATTTCATGCAAATCTCACTGAGAAATAAAATTCAAATATAAAATACAGAAAGACCAGATGTTTGAAATATAAAGGCAAAGAAAATAAACAATACAGTTTGTATAAAATACAGTTTGTAAAAAATAGTCTATTTGCATGTTTGAAGACTCTGGTCATAACATGAAAAAGATTTTGAGCTTTCCATTGCCTAACTTAAAACTAGGATTGCAAATTGCTGAACTATACAAAATCACTGAAAATTCTGGTCTTTACTCTTGCTTTCCCTCATATCCTTTATATTCTACATAATTAACATTCTAGTCTGATGATGAATTCAGGATAGGGACTCAAGTCTCTCACTAATTTGCATGGGTTTACATTACTTAAGAAATTAGGAGCTGTTTTACCTAATCTAGAGTATTCCTTCCACAAAAGTGAAGATAAACATATAATAGAAGTAGAATAAATACTGACACATTGGCCCCAAAAGCAGGAATGAAAATAGGAGAATACCGTGAGACAAATCTGTATAATGCATGTGCAGAAATCATGAAACTGGGGAGAGGAAGGGAAATGACAGACCTGGAGAACTATTTATTACCTGCATACCCATCAGACTGTATTCCTCTTAATGCTAAAGGAGAACTTGTTTCCCTTGCTATACTTTGCAAGGGCTGCTTATGTAAGTGCTAGATCTGTGCTGATCTTTGCAAGAGGTGGAAGTCAATAGTTTGGGGTAAAGCTAAAAGGAATCAATAACGGTGCCCTGCCATCCTCCTGATAGGGCTGTATTTTCATTGCTCTGCATTTCCCCTCTAGTATTTTTGACATGAGGAGGAGGGATCTGGGTTAACATTATCTGTCTAGAAGAGCATGCAATGACAGGATTTTATGAGGACTCTAGGATGCATGGTTAAAGTTCAGAAGTGATAACTGGTAAATTGATTGCCTCTATTGAAAAAAAAAAGAAGGGACATCTTCCTGGTCATGCTAAGTAACCTTCTGTTTGCGTAAGTCTGATATGATAGCCTTTGCATGCTAAGGAGATTGGAGGAGTGTGAAAGACAACAAAATGAAGCATTGAAATTTTAGTGAAGAACTAACTTTTCTTACTTGTTGATTAAAAATGGCCTGTTACAGACCAATTCTATTCTAATACGACTGGAGTGCATTTTGAGGCTATTCTATTAGGTCCATTGAACAGACACCTATTTTGGATATTAAGTCATTAAACTCTGTTCCTGAACATGATTTTCCCCTTTTCCTTAAATGTACTCACAGAAAGTTAACATTATTGAATTACTGTGTCTTGAAAACTATCACTATGAATTCAAATACACAATTCCTTAATTTAAAATAAAAAATGAGAAGGATATACAGTGATTGTGGATTTATTTTTTTTGATTCCACTGGAGATTCTTATTAGGTTTCCAGCAAAGAGAAAGTAAATGAGCCATAAAGTCCTCTGTAGTTCCTTTCTCTATTGAAAATAGGACTGAGTGTCACACAGCTATTGTGTATTGCATACAAGCAGTAGCTTAACCAGTTATTGATTTTGGTGGTAAGGGAAATTTGCTAAATTCTATTTGGAATACCCAAAAGATTCAAACAAAGGAGATATGTTGTGGGTCGCCATATTAGACATTATCTATTTACTCACATTTCCATAAGGAGAAAACACAGATATTTATACTGTTGCAGATGTAAACCTGTAGAAGGTTCATTTAAGAAAAGTTCGTAGGATGTTCTGAGACTATATCACCCTGCATGTAATTTTAGAATTGGTATTTTCAATACGCAGAGCCATAAAAAGACACACGTGTCCCCTTCACCTTCTCACCCATTAGGCTTATTCATCTGTCAGTGGCTTCTCCTCACTTAAAAAGTCTTTCTTGTTGGCAGAAATAAAGTGACAGCCAGCAAAGCTGTAGTGTACTTGTCTCCACTTGACATATCCTTAGAGAGATCCCCCTACTGAACTCTCTCTCCCACCGTTGTTTCAGCCCTGTCAACACAGTTTTAAAAGTATAAATAACATGCAGCTTTAAACAAAGCCTAAATTGGTAGCTATTTTGTTAGTCTTCCTAGCTTTTTATTTATCCGTGAGCATAATATGATGAACCGTCACAGCAGGTTGTTTTAGAAACGCGTTATCTCTGATTTTAAGTCAACATAATTCCATTTATTTAAAAACATTTTCCACAATTAGATGCCCATTTCTTCTAAGAAAGACTTTTGCCCAAAGGCATTGTTACAGGTGTGATTTTCTCGCTTGTTAGCAAAACTTACATTTGTGGCCTGTCCCATTTCAGCAGAGTATATTAGAAAAACTCTGAGCTGATTAAAATAAATCAGACAGTGTGGAAAGCAAGTTATTTATATCTATAGTTTTGTTCCCATTGTAACTTGTTAAAAGAAATAAACTTTATACAGAAGCGCATATATGACTTGATCAAAACAAGGCCTTGGAAGGACTCTTTCTTCCATCATCTGACTTGTTATCTACATTCCTATGACTAGCAGAAATATTAGATTAGATTAGATTAGATTAGATTAGATTAGATTAGATTAGATTAGATTAGATTAGATTAGAAGGCAGGGAGAAGAGGGGAGGAGGAAAACTGATGGAAAATTACCCCAGAGCTCTCTTTTGCAAAAGGTGAAATCATTGTCACATTAAGTGGATGACAAGTCAGTAACAAAACTGTCACCGACTTCATAGGACCAAAATTTTCAATGTGTGCACACAAATACACACACACTGACAAACACACATACAACAAGGGCAAAGTGTGGGAAGCAAAGATTTCCCTAGCACTCAAATCATATTTTTGTCAAGCAAGTTTATGGAGGTATCACCACAGGGTTGTGGGTTTTAAATTGTATTGTACTTGTCCACATCTACAAAATTGCACTGTTGTTTAAGGAAGGTCCTGTCATCATGCCAAAGACATTTGGGTAGCACTTAGAAATTACTACAATCTCACCGACAGTTACAGACACAGCTTTGTAGCATTCTAGCCTCATTTTTGGACACATTCAACCCCACATGTTTCATTTTCACAAAATCCAAGCTGTTTTTGTGAAGAATCTGACAGACTTCCAAGACCATCCTCTCAAAAAGAAAAAAAAACAAACCAAAAAAACCCCAACCAAAAGACTGTGGAAGATGTCTTTGGTTTTGTGTACAAAGTTGCGTGCAGTGCTCATCTTCTCACTCCTGTGGGAGTGATATGTCATGTGTAATCATATGTAGCTGTTTTTAACATACATGTCTACACTTAAAGGTAGTCTTCCTCATTTCATTTATACTCAATGATAAATAATAAACTGTTCAAGAGTGTGAACCAAACACAGAGCTACGTGTCCTCCAGCCCGGCCTCTGCGCCCTGTTGCTTCTTTTCACCTGGGGTTCCCTCCTGTGCAGAACTTGCCCCATGCAATGTTTGAGACATTAACTCTTTCAGTCTCCCACGTGGTGCCCTTGGAGTCCCGGCGATTATTGTGTGCATAATTAAGATAATCAAAAGATGTTTTGCATGTCATTTAAGATGAACAATAACAGTGGATCATGCAAATGATGAGCCCTTTCACTGTACCAGAGCCCAGCTGGATATAAGAATTCGGTAAAAGAACAGTTTGTGGAGTATCACCTGATCCAGCAGAAGATGCTGCTGCAAGGAGCCTTGCAATGGAGATTCCTGTCACCTCCTGGACAGCGACTGTCATCCTGTTTGAGAAATTTGTTTTCCCATGCTGGCATTACCCTTTGCAAAGATGCCAATAAATTATGGTTTGTTTTTTTTTTAACAAACGCACTGTCCAGGAGTGGCTATGCAACACATTTTTTATAGAAAAGTTTAATCTCAGCTTTTGCCTTTTATTACCGTTACAGTAACAATAATGTATCAGTTAATTTATTTTTTTTTTTAAATTAAGTTATCTAGGCATTATGGCCTATTAGGTATAAGCTCTTAAATTACACATGGACAGCCCTAGTTATAAACTTTTTGTTCTTTACATAATAGTATATTCTTTTTTTTTTCCTCAGTATGTACATACATATATGTGTGTATATAATTGTAGGACAATTACAGAAAAAAAGCTATGAAGCTTAGAATTTAGTTTAGATTGTTGTAATAATATCCATTTGGAATTTGTGTAGCCTTTCTTTTTTTTTAATTAAATATTTTAAGATCATTTGCTGGTTGAAAACTATAGCATAACTGTTCCAAGAACTCAAGGTTCCTTTCTTTTTTTCTCTTGGAATTACATTTTTCCCAATTTAAATAACACACATGCACTTCTCAAGCTTCTGCTGATTTCTGTGTCAGTTTATTCAAGGAAGAGGGGAGTCAAACGATGGTTACAGTATCGAATTCATCAACACTTCACCTTCTTAGAAGTCTTTGAGTTTAAATGTATGTGAAGCCACCAAGGAGAAAATATATGGATACATCAATTCAGAGACCAGCAGTAAAGAAGGAATCTTTTTCTCCAAAGTATCTATTAATCATAAGATACTTCCCAGTAGTTTGACTGACTAGCAGATATTACTGCTTAGATGTTATAATCAGGTAGTCTGCAAATGGCAGTTGCAGCATGCTGTTGGAAGGAGTGGGGAGGCTCATACTCTCTTTCAGATCTCTTCCTTGACTGACTATGTAGGACTGCCTTAAAAATCCAGTTCACATGTTTTTATTAATAATCAGCACTGTATTGTATCCACATTATCAAAGTATATGGAGAGACTATTTTCCCCAGAAAGGTTCGGTTTTACAACCAGCTATTACTTAATGATTTGTTTTATTCCAACATTAGAAATGCCTGTTGCTTTTGTAACTAGGCATGTTCTGTATTCACTCAAGATTTTGTCTTCTCCTGTATGTGCTTTTATTTACTCTTTATAGACAGGTTCATTCTCCGTTCAGGCCTAGGACTGTTTGCCTATTAAGCTAATAAATTCAAGTCAAAGTTCTAACAATTGAATTTAAAGTCTTCAGGACAACAGCATCCGAGAAATTATTCCTAGCAGAGCCCTGCATAACAACTAAACTCAATGAATTTGTTCCAGCTTTTTACTTCAAGTTAAAATCTCAATTTATGGGAAGAGGGAGCCTTCTAAATTCAAATCCTGTGGCTATTGAATGTGGGACTAATCTTTCTGTCTGATACAGAAGAGATAACGTCATGGGGAAGGCGGTTTTCTCAGAATGAGGTTCATTCTTTGCACGCGGGCTGTGCTGGCCCTGCAGTTTTCCTAAGTACAGGAAGCCTAACTGCATAATTCATGGCAGTTTTTGTAATGCAGACACAGAGATTTTGAAATTTGTCTGGAGTTGCCTGGACAGCTTCTGGTTTTGTTGTTTGGCAATAACATATTTTAGACTATCTTCTGTATAAAATATCACAATGTGAAAAGGGAGGTAATGGCAGAAAGGACATAAATCCTGTGTCTCGTATTTTACCCTCTGTCTTCCAAATTTTATTCTGGGCAGGGATATATCTTTTTGTTATGACTCTGAACAAGGGCTGGGAACAGCTCACTCTCCCAAAGAAAAGCAAGATAAAGCTTTGCAATGAGAGGATGAGAGTATTATGGCACTGCCAGTCCGTCAGTCCTATTTCCTGGAATGATGCAGAAACCTGCTAATTCCTACCCAACCCAAACAAGTACACTTAGTAAATTCAAGGCTTCAGAAGAAAATAACTTTGGGCTTCTGAATGGGAAACTATGTGTAAAAGACTGTGTTGGACTATATTTGTCTCGACATTGCTGACCATTTGCTAGCCTCAGCATCCCGTTGCTGTGGGGAAGTA
>JAOBAS010000057.1:16100588-16119031 GCA_025311575.1 Elanoides forficatus
TTTCCGCTGGAACTTGGAGCCTACCCCATCACCTGAACCAACGGGACGTCGCTGGCTTCGTGGTGGTGGTAACTAGCCTCGCTGCATCTCTTCTGTTTTCTTGCTTAGGTCTGCCTTTTCCCTTTCTTTTTCTCTCTGTCCTATCACTAACATCAGTTGCTGTAGGAAATAAAACTTGCAAGATTGTATGGCATCTGACCTCGTTTGTGTCTTAATCTCGCTCATGGGATCGTTTAAGAACCCTCCCCGATATTGGATCAGGACCCTATGTTAATAAGATCCAGGGAAAAAAAGGCTACATTTAATTTCATAATCACAGCCTGCTTAGAATCATTAACTATGTTTTGCTTAGATCCCCAAACAAATCATGATTAATAGCAAAAGGCTTCAGGCCAGAAATTTTAATTTATTAATTATCAGACTTCTGTTAATGAAGGACTATATTTTTATTGTACCATCAACAGTATAGCATTGTTCTTAGCATCACTGACATACAAATGAAGAAGAGCAAATGCGTAAGTCTGAGGCTCACGTCATCTCTACAATGCCTCCATGAGTTACTCCTCAATGCATTGATATTCTCCTATGTCTGTCTGTCTGTCTTCTCTGTCTCCTATTTGTCTACTGCAAATGCGCAGATTAATATGAATGTTATTGCCCTGACCGGCATCTTATTCTGAATATGCAGACATTTCTATATGCCAGTCATTATGAACATGTGGCCTCACATGTTATAGCAAAGTCAAAGACGGAGACATACATCCTAGTTGTTGTGTAGAATCCCATAAGGATGGGATCACACCCCTGGGTGTCAGAAATGCGTGATGCAAATCCATTAAAAGAATGATGAATAATCAGAATAAAAGCACAAATTAAAACCGCATGGTATGACACAAAATGTATCTTAGTATTTTATATTAGTGAGACAATGAAAATATGGATATTGTACATAATCTGCTCACATTAGAGTATCAGAATATCTACAGACCAGTCCAGCAAATGTTCATTGCCACTATTGGTAACTTTCTTAAACAGGTTATCCCATTTTACTTGAAATCCATATTAGAAGAGTGGAAGGTGCTTTCATAAACCGATGCGAGCCCCAGCCATCGGTGGAAGAACATGGATCAAAGGCGCTGTAACAAAAAATCAGTGAGAGAAGATTCTTTTGGCAGTGACATCCAAACAGCAAGAAAATACGTAGATATGGGAGTTATTATATTCAAGGGTGAGATTTTATACTGTTCGTATTTGAATACATGAACAACTAGGTTTGAAAATAGCCTTTTCAGCACAAGCTTAAGGGAAAAATCCAGAAGGCCTTTGAAATCCACCATGGGCATAGCTATTCTCCTACCTAAAACTCTGACCAGAAGCTGTTCTCTTTTATTTCTCCTACTGCCGCATCAGCCCTTTCTCTCTTTCCCGCTATTTCCTCTGGGAAGATGGGAGATAACAACCAAAGATAGGGGAATAAAGGATTTTTCCCATGTGCAGCATTCTCAGTTTTCCAGCTTCTTTTGTTCTAATCGGTTCCTCAGTGAGACAGACAAAAATGTCCAAATTGCTGAGTATTTCGTGACCTGCTCTTTTCACTGAGACTGTTTTGCATGAAAACAGTTCCTAAATCCTTTCACACATATAAGAGAACAAGTACAGTAAAATCAAACCAGTTTTCAGTGAGATGGCCTACCTATGTCTTCCAGGGACACCTCTACCACTTTTCAGGGACTAACACAAAAGGCAGAAAAGGAAGGAAATTACCTGATATTGAGAAACAGCTTTTCTTTGCCCGGTGATACCCAAGAGCTATTGACTAGAAATGTGTAGATGCAGCAAGAGAACATTAGTAGTTAAAGGGCAGCTTTCCTTCAGGCTCTTCTCATCTGAAGTAGGAGAACAGTTTGCCTGTTGTGACAATAGAAAAACAGAAAACTAATTTGTCTACTGGGTGGTAGCTTAGCAGTATCACACTGCAAGGCAGAGCTTGCCAGAGTGCCCCAGAAGCCCTGATGCAGGAGAATTCAAGGGTTCCTGCTACAGACCCTCGTCACGCTGGCACTTGGCATCAAGGGAGATGTCCAGAGCCAAACTACAAGCTTGTACACTGGCTACAGGTGTGGCAAAGGGCTTTGCAAATCTCACAGAAAAGGGTTTTGGGTTTTGGGGTTTTGGTTTTGTTTTTTTTTTTTTTTGAGCACAAGACATCAAGCTTCATCCAATTCCAATCAATTTTGGTTCTGCCAGCAGAGGGCATGAGGAGGCAAACTTTGCTTGCTTGACTGGGATCCCGTTCCCACTTCCCAGGAGAAGGAAGTGAGAGACCAAACTGCACTTTGTGATCTCTGGAGTCTCTAACCAGGTTGCTGATTGGGAAGGAAGAAGTGGAGGTGCCCTTCTGAATGAAGGAAACCCAAGAACATACCCTTGGGTCTACCTTTATTTCAGGGTCTTTCTGCTTTCACTGTTCATCGTCTGTACCCCAGAGGATGATGAGTGTAGGGAACAGACATGGCTTTGTCCCCTTGCTGTGGGAACACATTCGTCTAGAAGGGAAGGGTCAATTTAGGCACCCATTTGTGCACCCCAGAGTTCAGATCAGCTCAGAGGGTTGTCATCCTTGTGTCCTTGGCAGGTTGAAGAGAGAGATCAAGGTTGAAGAGGAACCTATTAGAACAAAAGAAGCTGGAAAACTGAGAATGCTGCACATGGGAAAAATCCTTTATTCCCCTGTCTTTGGTTGTTAGCTCCCATCTTCCCGGAGGAAATAGAAGGAAAGACAGAAAGGGCTGATGTGGCAGTAGGAGAAATAAAAGAGAACAGTTTCTGGTCAGAGTTTTAGGTAGGAGAATAGCTATGCCCAAGGTGGATTTCAAAGGCCTTCTGCCATTTTTCCTTAAGCCTACAGTGGGACAGTTTCAAACCTAGTCATTCATTTATTCTGACACAAACTGAGTAGAAGTGAATCCCTGTGGGATTCTAGACAACTACAAGTATGCATGTCATTGCCATTGCTACATGTGACTGCGTATTTATTGTTGTTGACCTATGGAAACCTCACCATGCTGAGATTATCTCAGGCCAGAACATCCTGTTGTTCTGAAATGTTGACTATTTCCTTATTACTCTAGCATTCTAAGGGTACACATTGTCCTCAGACAATCAAGTCAGCAGCAAAACTATCACTTGAAGATGCTCAGTCATGTACTTGGCTATGGCACGCTGTGTCATGTCCAAGGGCAAATTGTTATGGACCAATGCATAGAATTAGAATCACTATGGCCAAACAGAATTTCTAGCCTTGCTGTGCATCATTTAAAGCAGAAATTTCAAAGGAACAGGATTTCTACCTGGACTCAAAGGCTCTTATACAGGCGTAATGCCGGCACTGGCGTACAGAACTGGTACGTACAGAACTACAACGTAGACCTTAATCCCTAAGACCTTTCCTTCAATTTTATAGGAGTTAAAATTTTAAAATGCATTCACTTGTTAATAAAATGGCAAAGAAAATAAGTCATTAAAAAACTCAAGGATTCCACACTTGGCTAAAATAATTGGGAAGAAATACTTTCTTCTCTAAAGACTTTGATCACTTCCTATTTTTATCTGACACTAAGCATTTGGAAGTGAATGTTGTGCGCAGCTGCGTAGGTGCCATTCCATGAAAATCAGTGACTTCTTTTAGAAGGAAACATTTCTTTGAAGCAGCAAAAGTTTATTAGTGTGCAATAATTTAAGTTGCAATGAAGTAAAAGGAAGTGGTATTTTGCTGAGGCTGTAGCATCTCTGTCTAAAATATACCTGGATGTGATTCAAGAAAGTACATTTTGATTAAATACAAGCTCCTGATGTCTGTTTAGAAGAGCTACTGAATAAAACTTTGCAGCTGTTCTTTGTGTATAAGACTCGGTATAAAACTACTACCACGTGTACTTTGCGTACTGCATGCCAGCTATCATCATTTTCCTTTACATACTTATTTACTGAGATTTGTCACTCAAACAGAGTAGCAAAATGCCAGGGCACCTCCTGGCAGCTGGGACCATTGGGGGTCCCCTCGGGGGGGTCCCCACAGGGCCGGGGCTGGCAGCCAGGGCCAATCCCACCCCCCAGCCAGGAGCAGGGCAGCCGGGGGGGCTCCAGGCCTGACCCAGGCCGGAGTGGCCATAGGGGCCTGTGGGTTGGGCCTGCTCGCCCAGGCCCACGGCCGGGCAGGGCTGTGGGGAGCAGGAGACCGGCCCTGCCGCGGCGTCGCTGGGGCAGGGGCTGACGGCCCCGGGGGGCTGACGTGGGGTCCTGGGCCGTGGGCAGGGTGGGGGAGCTGGAGAGGCACAGGCAGGTCTGGGGGTGCCCTCAGGGCCCTGACACAAACCGGATTTCTGAAGAACCCTAACACCAGCATATAAAAACCTACCGAGGCGACCGGCCAACAGCAGTGTCAGATATCACAAGGCAATGACAGCTTATCTCAGCCACCAAATAATAAAGCAGAAAAAAATCAGGAAAATTAACACAAACTAGTGCTCACATCACATTCAAGACAATTTCCTCATTCTCCTCATTCTTCTATCATATATCCGAGTCCTTAAATGTATAAGAAGCATTATAACGGTTCTTAAACATTTTGGATGAAATTTACTCTCTCTTTGCTATCTTTAAATCCAAAGCAGTAGTGAATTTATAGCGTTACGACTGAGGGAAGAAGTCTGCTTTTCTTGAAAAGCATTTTGCGCCATGGTGCATGAAGAGTACTATTAAAAATAAATTACATTTTAGCTCCATAGAGCACTTCCTTCTTATGCAAGTGCTCCCATTAAACTAGTAAGTTTTGGATATTCAGCACTTTCAAGAACTACATCTCTATATGTCAGTTTCTATATTTAGTTTAAAATGCCAAAATTTAGCTGTTCATATTTGAAGATACTGGCCCATTTTTAGAGATGTGATAGCAACATTCTAATTCTGTATCGACTATCATGCCCCAGATTGAAAATACCTGCTGACCTGAAAAATCAAAATGGCTAATGAACTTGTAAAGGGTTGTGCTCCAATGAGTATGACCTCTTAAAAGAGAGGTGGTTCCCGAAGTTGGCCATTTTTTTCTTTTTCTGATATCTAAAAAGCAAACTCTACAGAACTAGCTAGGCAGCATACCTTTCATTGCACTCTTGGGTTTGGAAATTGGAGTGTAACCTTTTCAACACATGCCTGGCTTGAAACCTAACCTTTTATATCTAAAGATTATGTATTAGAAGGTCTGGAGGTTGGCAAAGGAAGAAAAATCCTCTTGTTTTATTTTAGTATTGCTATGAATATATTGGGTATCTGAATGCGTTGCACACAGTTAGAAAATAATACACAGTGAAGCTGCAAAACAAGGAATGTTTGCCTCCTAAACGTTTTTTTTTCAGTTGTATCTCAAACACTGGAATTGAACCGTTTAACTTGTGAAGGTCACACATTTACTTTTCTAATTGTGAGAAACTGATTCACTTTTCAAGACAAGGAAACTGTGTTTTCATAATTATTGCGCAGTAACATCTCCCTTCCCTAAAGCTCTCTTTTGATCTTCTAAGGGAACTGAATTCTGTCTTTATACCCAGTTCTTTCATACTTAAATAAATTCAGTTGAATTACTTACTGATTATACTCTTAAGCAAATACCAATTGTCTTCAAAACAAAAATAGACTCTGCAAGTTACAGCTATTGATTGTCTTTTCTATTCTGAATCTTGTGCACTGGAAGTTTATGAATTTAAGAAACACATAATCCAAGAATAAAGAAAGTCCTTGCAATTATGTAGCAAAAGGGAGACTATTTTCCCCCCCCTTTTTTTTTTTTTTTAAATTGTCATTTAATATTACCAGTAGTGAAAAACAATATGTCATATCTATGGAAGACATACTTGTATTATTACTGCAGGAATTATTCTCACCACTGGAAACATAGAAAATGATGATATCATTGTCCAGATAGTACTAATCACAGATATTGCTGAGACTGACATGAGTTAGGGAACAGCCATCTTACCAGCCTACCTACCTCACTCTTACTCATCATCAAAACAAAATTCTGATGAAAATTTTCCTTCTTTGTCAACATGCATTAGAATCTAATCTTACAAATCCAAATCTACCCTATATTAAAAAAACCCCCAAACAAACAAACCACAAACAAACCACAAATTTGCAGATATTCCTTGCCTCAAGACAGAAGAGGGTGTTGTGTGCATAGTGCTATGTAAGTGGTTAGGCTTTTGGTTTTGGTGGGTTTGAAGAATTCACCCAGTAAAAAAACATTGTAGATACCCAACCAAAATTCAGAATCCCTCCTCTATATATTCATGAATGTTATGATTTTAAACTGGTTCCAAACTGCACATATTCTATGTTTCAGATGAAATCACAGAAATCTGCAATTGTCTACACACTAGGGAAAGTTAAAGTTTCACTTAGAAAATATTATAGAAAGTATAACACTGAAAATGCTGAAAAAATAATTCTTCCATTCTTGAGCCATCTCATGTTGGTAATTATGTGCTACAATCTTTTATTTTGTTCAAACAGAAAATGTCCTAACAAATATTTGCTAGAAATGTTTCCTTCATTTCTGATGAATTGCATGAAAAGATAATATCCAGCATAGGATACTGTTCAAAAGTCTTTCACTCTGGAAATATATCCTATGTAATTCAGCATCCAGCCTTCAAAGAATGCCATAACCCTAAAATTAAATAATGCATTTAAAATTGCAGAGGATTAGAGTGAGAGAAAACAGTAAGATGTGGCTGAAAATATCCATCATGACAGGGGAAATGGCCTCTGAAAGAGTTGTTGTAGAATGCTGGATATCATCTGCCATAGGGATAAACCAGACAGTAATCCTGAGTGAATGAGAGGCACAGGTTATCTGTGGCTGAGCCCTAACCCATCCCTGTGTCCAGCCTATATGTTATCAAGGATCCATTTATCTTAATGGCCTCATCTTCCCTTGACCTCCTGCCAGAATGTCTTGGGAAAATTGCTATACACCCCAAAATAATATGGCACGTCTCCTCATTTCTTCCACGCTACGGTGGCCTTTGAAACAGTTAACAGTTCTTTCCACTTCAAAGTGCATCTGCTTTGGGGCAGGAATCAAGCAGATTGTGGGCACTCAGTGTATGCAGAGAAAATTAACATCCTTGGAACAGTAGATTCAGGGTATCACTGTCAGACTATCACTTTTGGATTGAGAATATTGGCAGGTTTGAATGCTAGCAATTCTTGAAATAAATAGCATAGCTCGTAACTAAGAACTGTTGTTTCAGGCTCTCTGCAAATTTTAATATATTTTCTCCGAAGTCAGAACAAATGAGATACCTACATTTTCATACAATGAAGCAGAAAGGAGGGATAACACTGTCTTTGCATTACCTCTGTCTTTTCCTCCATGCCGCACCAGGAACATGCCTAGGTTTAGAGGAACAATTCTTTTTTGTCTAGTAATTAAATTAGAAACTGCAGATTGATTTTTCTTGTGCTTTTATAACCTTTACCTATTTTTTCCTCTTCCTTAGCCTGCTCAGGTATTTGAACGTGAATGAGGTGTTTAAATGTGAATGGAGGCCTGTTAACAGTTAAAACGTGAAGCTGGTGCTTGGATCACTTACTTAGAAAGCTTATCTCTGTGTTCCTGCTACATCAGATTTTTTTAAAGAAATTGTCTAACAAAGCTACATGTTCCACATCACTAACAGCAACCTCCTGCAGTGTGGTTGCATCCAGTGAGTGAAGTAACAGAAAAGAAAAGATCTCTCTGAAAAATAAATTAATGAGATGAGTGGTATAAAGATGCCACCTAGCCTCTAAACTTAACTGTAGGTAGAAGCTCTTTACTCAAAACTAATACAAAATAATAGAATTTTCCATTCCATTTGATGCTCAGTCTTTTTGCCTGAACTCACTAAACTTCTGTTCGAGGACTGCTCATACTTAATTATACAGCTTCACATCTCCGGTGTACACATCACATGGTAGACCTGCTGCGGATTTTAATGTCAATGGGAAGATTAATTGAATTAAATAGACTCCATAAAGTAAAGTAGACAGTTTCATGTTTATCAGAAGATGAATAAAACAAAATTGCCAAAACTCAGTATTGACCTCCTGCTTCCTTTTTGCATATGATATATGCTGTATTTTCAGACTACTTTGATTAACATATTTTTCTTTCCCTTTGTTCTTGTAGTCAACTTTTACTAAGTGATTTTTCATAAAACTGATCGAATATAGAGGCATTCATTTGTATAAAAGAGTTCTTCCCTCTAAACCATATTTGTATAATACTTCATTAGATTAGGTCCCTGGAAGTATGGTTTTAGCAACATTTTTAAAAAGTTGATGGAAAAGAAGCTATTTCCAGTAAAATGGACAGACCCTGTCTCTTGCTTCTAAAAAAAAGAAAGCACACTTCCTTCCTCATAAATACAGCTCTTCTCCCTTTTTTAAATGTAATGTTTCCAGGATGCTGTGGAAGCAACTACATGCTAACTAACACTAGAATTTATAATAATAAAATAAGGATGAAAACTGATTTAACACCTGGATTATTAATTAAATCTAATAATGATCTAATAATGACAGAGCTTCTCATCATTAAGTCTCTTGTGACTGTACATCATGATACAGAAACTAAAAGTCCTGAAGTCCTAACTCTTTTCTCATTCAGTCAGTGATTGGAGATGCTGATGATTTCAAACCAGTGAAGTTTCACTTTGAATTTCAGTCAGCTGCATTTGTCTGTTACATCTACTAGATCCAACAGGAGCAATGACAATATTGCAATAATTTCGATGGGTTAAAGTTAGATATAATGCAAAGGTATGAGGGAAGAGTAGTACCTTTTATTAGACCAACTAAGGTTATGTTTAGAGAAGCTGAGAAAAATATTGAATACTAAAATGTGCACTTTGCCCACATCTCAACTCCATGACAGCGAGTCCTACATACTTTCCAAATTCTTACTTCCACAAAGAGGAAAAATCTTCTTCTCTTACATGCCCTTGTTGAAGTTGTATCATTCTTCAGCAGACATGCATTCTAGAAGATTGGAAAATCAAAGCCTTGGAACACAGCCTGATGTAGTTTATAATGTGAAGACAGACTTATATGCATAAAGCTTGTTTGTTTTTCAACTGATACCAGTTGGTCTAATAAAGGTATTATTTTCTCCTTTTGGAAAAAAAGAAGGCAGTAAGTAGAAATTCAGCATCTTTTTCGTGACAAAATTCTGGATAAAACATGAGAATTGAGTTCGCATTTTATCTCATTGCTTTAAGGAACACAAAAATTGAACTCAAAATAATAGCATCAGAATCACAGTTTGGAAGGGACATCCAGAGTCTTTATGGTCCAACTTCCTCTTCAAAGCAGGTCAGGCCATGTCCAGTCAAACTTTGAATGTCCCCAAGGACAGAGGTTCCACCATATCTCTGATCAACAGTCCAAGTGTTTTAACACTCTTATAGTAAATTCTTTTTTCCTTCTATTGAGTCAGACTTGTCCACTTTCTTACTTACATCTGTTGGCTCTCACCCTTCCACTCTATACTTCTAAACACTGTCTGTCCCCATCTTTTCTACACCCTCCTTTTAGGTAGTTGTAGACAGAAATGAGATCTCCCTTAACCTTCCCTCCCCAGGCTGAACAAATCTAGCCCCTGACCAGCTTGACTTTCTCCAGTTTATCAATGATTTTCGTTGATCAAGGAGCCCAATACTGGACGTAAGCTATCCATTTGTGGTTTCACAACTGAAGGGGAAGAGGTAGATGTGGTCTCAAATAGAGAGGAAGCATCTCCTCAGCCTGGTGGCTATATCCCTTCTAATACAGCCCAGTGTGTGTTGACTTGTTTTGTGGCAATCATCTGCTGCATGTTTGGAAAAGGTGTCAGGGAAGATTTGCACCATAACCTTTCCAGAGATGGAAGGGAGGTTGACCAGCTTGTCTAGATTTTTCTTCTCCTTCTCGATGGTAGGAGTGATGTTTGTCTTTTCCTGCTCACTCAGAACACGCCCAGCTGCCATGACCTTTCAAAGATGACGGACAGTGGATTCATAGTGAAAATGGCCAAGTCCTTCAGCACCCTTGTATGCATCCCATCTGGCCCCACAGACTTTTGTCCAGTTGGTTTAAGAATGGTTTGAATTATTTCCCCGCTGTTGATGTTATCACAATCATCTAGGCTACTTCAGGCTTCCCTGAAGATTCAAAATGAAACCAAGACAATTATTTTAGGTTTAGAATTAGTTACAGTATAAATAAAAATGCGCAGTCTAGTTCAATACAGCTATATTGACTGAGACTAAAGAGCATGAACAAGCAGCAGCATGAAATATGTCCCCAATTACAGAGACATTATCTACCACCTTTCGAAAGCAGCATAGTGATACTTGAAATGGAGTAATAACAGCATATGATTCCATAGTCTGTATTCATACCGCCTTTTTTTATAGCTAGTATTCCACAGAATTATCTGTCATCTGTCAAAAGCAGTGGTTTAAGAATATTAGATGTACTAATTATTATTAATTGTATCAAACTCAAAAATATGAAAAATAATAAAATGCAAGACATTAGGTATATGACAGGAGCAAAAGGAAAGTTCTGGGAAAACAAGTTTTCTTGGTACTTTGTATTCTAGAAAATACACATTTAGAAAAGTTAACTATATTTAACTGATGTTTACTATTGGAGTTTGATTCATAATTCACACCCAAAATGGTTCTAGATCCATAAGCATCAAATGCAGAATAGATATACACATACAATTTTTGACTAGCATGAAATATTCTAAAATATATAGAATTAGACAGTAATACTCATTGAAATCTCTTTTGAATTCATGCCCTGTTCAACATAAGTTATAGTAATATTTATTCAAAATATGAAATAACAGCAAATTTATGTAAGATTTTTGCTTAAAACCCCCCACAGTTCAGTATTTTATTAAAAAAAATAAAACTGCAAGTGTCTTTAAGCATAGAATTTAACTTCAGATTTAGACATCTAAAATCTTGTGCTAACAACATAGCTTACAACATGTAAACTACTGTCTAAGCTCCCATCATAGTCAATGAAGATGTAGCCAGAACAGTCAATGGAGTCTAGGGATCCATTTATCTCTTCCTAAAATAGATACCTGCTTTGAGAGAGCTGAATAGCTCTCTGTCTCCATTGACTCTATTGACTAGATGGCTATTGACTGTAGCAGGAGCTTAGATACCTAGCCCACCTGTAATCCTTTATGTTGTAGATACCTAAATTTAGCAGAATGACTCAGTTGCCTAAACGTAGGTTCCTGGACACAGTGATACCCTGTTCACATGCTTCTGGTTAAATAGTTGTCAGCCACAACATAGTACGCAACGGCATAACGGCGCAAGAAGTTTAGGTTCAAGCCGCCTTATGTGTCTGATTTGGGAGGTGAATCCAACCCAAAATCAGAGTGTGTTTTTCTTAGTTGCTAGCAAACTTGAAGCGTGGACTAGCTGATGAGCAGGAAGACACCGGCACCTGGAAATATCCAAGGTCTGGCATGGTGACTGGGTAATGGTCTTGGAGTTCTACGGTCTGAAAGCAATGTGATTATTCATGTGAGACATAAATGTGGTTTGCTCTGGAGAGTTAGGGTGTGTGCATTCTTCACGGGCGAACCTTAACACCGACGAACCAGTAGTGAGGGATCTAGCTGAGCTTCTCTGTAATATGTACTCAGCCTTGCTGCTGGCTGGACCTGCAGAAAGGAACTGCAGCACCTGCATCCATCTGATCAAGGCAGGAGGAACCAGGAGCTCAGAGCACACCGGAGTCAGCTCTGAGCAGCCCGGCAAGGAGCACTCCCCTGGATCTTGAAGTCCAATGGAGTTAGCTGCACTTTTACATACAACAGAGATTAGAGAAAAATACAAACCTCGGAAGACTCATACATTTATGAAATTGTATGCTTAGATGAAACCAAGATGAATCTGAGTAAAATAATTATATTTAGTTCTTTTATTTTGAATGCTTTCTTAACTGTTGATCATTCAAAATGATCACATTCTTACTATTTATCTCTGACAATCAAATCACGGTGTAGGGCATGTTGTTTAAGATTCAGTGAAAATATTTAACTGCCACGTTTTCTTAACCCTTTGACCTTATATTTGCATTTTTAATAGCCTGTTCTTCCTTTGTAACCCTCATTGTCCATGGTCATATTTTTTTTACCTTGATGTACTGCTAGTATCTGTGAACCACTGCCAAATTCAGTAGGCTAGAAATACAGACATATGTAGTCACGGCAGTCTGCAGCAACGATGGCATCATGTTGACGTTACCTCCTTCGGTTGTATGGCTCACCAATTTGTCTATGATCATCATGACAACCTGTCATGATGACAACTCTGCAACACGAACTTTCATTCTGAAATTATTTTAAACTCCCAAACAGTATCCGTAAATGAATATTTCCAACCCTTGATCCTATTTTTAAAAACTGACCTTTTCTCCAATGTTATGTTCTGTTACTGTTTTTCCTCTGTGTCTTTTTTTTCCCATATAACGTATTGCAATTCTTAGGAGCCATATGTGTTACAAAAATTGCAGTATCAAACATCAACAAGCTGGAAGAGAACAGTCTCAGCATGAATAAATGAAAAACAGTTTAGAAGAGGTGCCATTACTTCCCAAGAAACATAATACCTTCAGCAGAATGTACTTTCTGATATTTAACATAGACCACTAAATGTAAGTAGGTCAGCTTCTGTGCATACAAGATTTTTCTCTTAATTCCTTTGCATATACTAACATCTTAAAGTAGTTATAATATAAGTCTCTCCTGTGTTTTCACTGTACATTGCTGTGCATTTTGGTGATAAAATCCACGAAGCTATACTTCTGGTGGGCTTGGGAAAAAGCAATTGTAAGTTGTGTTTCAGCTGCCTAATTTTCTAGCAGCAGTAGGGAGTTGGATCTTTCAAAGAATAGAATTTGGACAGAGCACCAGATCTAGCTAATAGCAGTCATCTCATTACTTTATTAGATCCCACACTCTTCACCTTAGCTAGTCTTATGAAGAATTGATTAAACTAGCCATCAACAATTCCTTCTCTAACACGAACTTCTGAAAAGGATATGATGAATGACTTTTTTCTCTTTTTGGAATACCTTTATTTTTTAATATTGCTACAATGAAGTTACTCAGCTCTTTCAGACTTAATATCAAACATTATTAAAGCAACAGAACAAAACCACAAACCTAAAACCCCCGAAACCTAAAAAAAATCCAGAATTCAGCAAGTGCATAATAACCAGTCTTATCTAGCAAGGCATTACTCAATTATTTGATTGAATTAATGCATTTAGCAGTATAAGCTATGCTCTTTACCTCTTTAAAATGTTTAGCTGTCTTTTAAGTGTCACCTTACTTTTGAATTCCTGGGTATCTAATTTCTTATTTTTAGAGAATTACAGCATTAAGTGTTTTTTTTCCAATCATTCTTCGATGTACATTCAGAACCTCCACTTCAGTTTAACCTACTTTTCTTTTTATTTAAGACTGTCCGTTTTCTCCTAACAAATGCAAGTGTAACATTCATGTAACTTCAGTGATTTCCATTGTGTTAGCTCAGCTCTGTACTGTGGTACTGCAGATGAGAAAGCAAATAAGAGAGAAGATGAGATTAATGCAATAAATCCTTAGAATACCATATGGGATTTTTTATTCCAGATTAAAAAATTGTAAGATTTATGAGATATAGATTTATATAAGTATCAAAGCCTTCCAACTATCTATATCTGAAGGAAAGACAGAAACAGGAAAAGCTCTGTGTCAGCATTTTCCATCAGCTATGAGTGTCATGTCATATTCTCAGGAATTTGAATGTGTGGAAGTTTAAACCAGAAGACCAAGTTAAACAAGAGAGAATCCAATGCAACAATATTGCAAAGTTCTTTATAAATTAACTGTAATTTAAAATAATTCAGGATTTTTTTCTGCATAAATTTACAAAACCAAGTTATTCTAATGTTATTGAAATTACTGCCCATATACCCAATTTATGAATCAAACATTACTTCCCTTGTATCTCTAGGAGTTACTTTTCCTTTTGTCCTCTTTGATTTTGCCAAAAAAAACCCCAGCTAAAAGGTGGACAAGGACTGCAGGTTTAGCATCAGGTCAGACTTCATTCTAAAGCTCCATCAGAGCTAGGGATTCTAAAATTCATATTCTTCTTCTGTGCCTTGAGTTTTGTTCCATAACATAGTTATAATACATTATCTCTTTTTCCAGCAATTTTTCAAGATACTTACCATCAGAATAAATATTGTGTTCCTGGGATCATAAAAGCACAAAGGACAGATTTGCACTCATTTAGAATGCTCTTGCCATCTGCTAATCTGGTAGAATTTGGACTGATCAGGTGAAATGATTCCAACAGAGTATTTCAGACATTATCCCCTTCCTCCTTCATAAAATGAACTGTTTACTTGCCCCTTTATATCCCTTGACTTACTTAAGCTTAGTAATTTAATTAGATTGAGAAAATCAAACGTAAATACTCAAGCAGGGGGGATCAGAGTAATCCACATTTCTTATGAGAAAGGACAAGTACTTAGAAGAGTGGAAGGAGAATCAAAACAAAAAAGAATTCTTACAGAGGATGTGAAAAGTGTTGGACAGGATGGTTCTTGGCACCCAATCAAAAGAGAGAGGCAATTCCTAAAAGGATGTTTTGGGACAGGCATGTGTTTATTACCAAACACAACACTGAGGTAGCAACCTCCTCCATTTCTCTATAGGATGGCCAGGAGTCCAAGGCTTAGCTCCCCCGATGTGACAGCCTATGCAGAGACTACAAGAAGATTGCACCAAGTGTCTCACCTATCAGCATTGTTTTCATAGAAACGTGTACACTGGCAAAAGCAGAAAAAAAACCTCAGAATTCACTTTTTACTGTAATACCATAGCTCCTACATTGGCTGATTGACGCTATTCCCTAAGACAGCATAGCTTTGTAGCCCCTAAACTCTGAGACAAATTGCCTGGAGTAGGAGTGTGTCCTAGGGCAATGTCACTATACAGTTTCTGTGGTCTAATGTTCTTCCCAAGCATTCATTGCTGGCCACTGGACTAAAAGGACCTTTGATCTGGACTACTAGAGGCATTCTTAAATTCTTATATAGCTTGGCCTAAAGGCTAACTAGTGATGGCAAATGGCATGATCTTAGACAATTCTCTGAGACTGCTGCTACTCAAACCATCCAGAATGAGCCATCTGGTATCTTCCTTCTTTGCTTGGTAGAGAACAAGTCTGGGGAGCTTGCAGGGAAGAGAAGGGAGCTGAAATTCAAAGTGTGATGAATGTTATGACCGATTGGTTTGTTTAGAGATTGTGTATATGCATTGCACATTACTCTTGTGGAAAGGATGTCATTAAACAGCAGAGAGAGAAGCTGCTGATCCTGATCCTAGCTGTGGCATTCTGGTTTCAGAAGATACTAATTTACAGTAGCTGAGCAGGTACACCTAGGAGTGCTCAGAATCATGTGTATGCAAAATCCCAGCCAAAACCCAGTGTTAATAAAAGAGCAGAGATCTTGAATTCACAGGAAGCATTGTGGATTTCCTCATAACTGAAAAGTCATGGTATTGAACTTAATCAAGACTAGGTCAGATCAATAGGCATAAGCAGTAACAGGTAGAGGGCATATTTGTAAATGAATCTTTTAATTGTCTCACTCATGAGATCAAGGATTTGTTTTTTAAGAAATCTTTATTCTAATTTCTATTTAACAATATATATCAAAATCTGTTTCTTGTTTTTCATGTGCTTACTTTAAGAAAATGTGTGGGCAATTTAGTCTTAAATCTCTTACCAACCCAGTTTCTCACACCACAAAGATACAATAAATTTGTCTTACATCTATACCCTGCCTCTACTGTTGTATAGTCGTGCAAAATCCTAGCATGCCAGTATTGGGGCTTGTTGTCAAGACGTCCAGCAAGCTTGACGAGACAAGAAGAATGGCTACAAGCAAAACAGCTGAAGTATGACTGCTCGAGAGGATACATCAATGTTGTGGTCTAACCCCAGCCGGCAGCTCAGCCCCACACTGCTCACTTCCCTGCGGTGGGATGGGGGAGAGAATCACAAGGGTAGAAGTAAGAAAACTCATGGGCTGAGGTAAAGACAGTTTAATAGGTAAAGCAAAAGCTGTGCACACAAGCAAAACAAAATAAGGAATTCATTCACTACTTCCCATCGGCAGGCAGGTATTTAGCCGTTTCTGGGAAAGCAAGTCTTCATTATCTGTAATTGTCGCTTAGGAAGACAAATGCCATAACTCCAAACATCTCCCTTCCTCCTTCTTCCCCCAGCTTTATGTGCTGAGCACGACGTCCTGTGGTCTGGGATGTCCCTCGGGTCAGTGGGGCTCAGCTGTCCCGGCTGTGTCCCCCCACAGCTCCTTGTGCCCCCCCAGCTCCTCGCTGGTGGGCTGGGGTGAGGAGCAGAAAAGCCCTTGGCTCTGGGTAAGCGCTGCTCAGCAGTAATGAAAACATCCCTATGTTATCAACACTGTTTTGGTCACAAATCCAAAACATAGCCCCATACCAGTTGCTATCAAGAATATTAACTCTACCCCAGCCAAAAGCAGCACACTGATTATTATTTATAATTATTTCACTTTTGCTTTGAAGATATATAATCCATTTTTCAGCTTAATTTTTGGTTAATTATTTTTAAGAAAGTGTAAGACAAAACATGATTTACACATACAGCTTTTGATTTAGAAGTTGTCCTGTGTCAGAGGCATTCACAAGTACTTCACAGGCTTTATATAAGGACTATTCTTGTTCTTCAAAAAGGCAGTGATGAGATCAAGTATGTTGCAACACCCTTCAAGAAGACACTGATTTACATCTTCAGGGAATTTTTAACAGGTCAGATTTATATACTACGAGCTATGATGAAATCAGAATCCACAGCTGGATGTAAAATATTTGACCTTGTTATTCTTTATATGAAAATGGTATAAAAGTGGCTGTCAGCAGAATGAAAAGACTTCCTTTAACTTCAGTGAGGTTGGGATCAACACTGGGTCTTGATTTCCTGTGGCATACCAGCAGCAACAGAAAGAAACAGGAGGGCTGCAAAATCCATCAAGCGAGGTGGTTGATACCTTAATATAATACTTAAATATTGGCATAGGACTACAAGTACAGTTTGCCTGTTTTGTTTCACTTTTATGTGAAAGACTGAAATCTTTTCTCCATACTTAAAGAGAAAAAGAGATGATCAACTCATATATTGTGAGTTCTGTGAATATCACATTAAGGAAAAGGAAGTAGAGTATTTGCTTTGGGTATTATCCACTAGTTTACTTCCCCCCACATTCACCAATGACATGAAAATATTCTTCTACCTTTGGACAATGCTGAAAATGCAGAAAAAAAAAGATGTTTCTGCTTGTTCTGGCATGTATGTCTGTCTGTCTTCTTTCCTTCCTTCCTCATAATTGTAGATATTTATACTGTAGAAATAGCACTAAGTTTTCTTTTAGAATTACAACCAAATGGCAAAATATAAATTATGTTTCTTCTCATTGCATCATTTAAATGAAACATTTTTTTCCTAAGGTACAGTATCCTACATTGTAACTGCATGAACATTTCTGTAATCATGTTTCATCCTGTATGTCTCAATTTAATTCTTATTTCAAACATTCAGGTTCATTCATTTTGTGAGTTAAAGCTGAAACATGCTTTTATTCTTTTTTAGTGATATATATATTTAAAATTGTTTTAAACTTTCAGTGATTGAAAAACTTGGGGGTTTTAATACACTTTGAAGAAATAGTTTCTTCTGAAATGAAAATTAACTGGTTTTTTACTCCCCCCCAACTCATAGTTTACACTTGAAGTATGAAGCTAGATCCAATGTGTAGCAGTCCAAAGTACTATTTTTAGACATAACTAAAAATGAACGGAAGTTAGATATCTCAGAATTAAGACCCAAAACATTGACAGAAGGATCACCAAAATTTAGTAAACTCAAATTGCACGTTCCAAATCCTAAGTCAAAGAGACAGGTCCTGAAAGCACATGACTATGACATTTGTGTCAAACAATTAAAACAGGATTTTCTCCTTATTTTGTTAGTATAGTCACTAGTATAATAATGTCAATGTATTTACATATCTATTCTACTCTTAAACTGCAGTGTTCATTCTGTAGACCGAGAACATTTGGATTCATGCATTACTTACAAAGATAAGCACAAAAATTAAAGAAAAAGCAAAACATACCACCACTAGTTTTAAATGTAATACACTAAAGATTGTACCTTTGCTGTAAAATTGTTAATCATTCATATATTTTAAAAAGTCAGAAGGCAGACAGCAAGGGGAGATAT
>JAOBAS010000057.1:16119131-16129426 GCA_025311575.1 Elanoides forficatus
CACAGCTCCTTGTGCCCCCCCAGCTCCTCGCTGGTGGGCTGGGGTGAGGAGCAGAAAAGCCCTTGGCTCTGGGTAAGTGCTGCTCAGCAGGAACCAAAACATCCCTGAATTACCAACGCTGTTTCCAGCACAAATCCAAAGCGTAGCCCCATACCAGCTACTGTGAAGAAAATTAACTTTATTCAAGCCCAAACCAGTACAATCAAGTATCCAGGCTCATTAAGTCTAGAAGAAGGGAGAGTGTATTTACCTGCAGACTCTGAGAGGTACTTGGAAAATTTAATCTCTCCCCAAAAATACACACCCATCTCCCCTGATAAAACTAGGAAACATTTATTTATTTATTTATTTATTTATTTATTTATTCATTTATTTCAACAGCAAATACACAGAACAGAAAAAAATCCCTGACCAGCAGGCAAAGGTCTATGTCACGTAAGATACTTAAACCACAGAGCCATAAGAAGGCCTATGTGCAAAGGCTGCTTCGGGGAGTGTTCCTATCACAGCTCTCACTTTACTTTGAAAACTTCGGTTTAGCCTCCCTCTTCCATGGAGTCTCAGATTTCTCTGTGCCTTGACCCTGGCCTAGGCTGAGCCCTCTGTCATGAGACATGCCAAAGACCAAGGTGGAAAGACTGCTTGTAGGACACCTCACATAAAAAACCTTTGGAAACCACCCTGGGCTGAGACTCTTCTTTTTCAGGGCCCTGAGTGCACTAACAAGCCTTAATTGCCCCGAGCAACTTCATCTGGGTCCTCCACCCAAGTGTTCTCTACCCACTGGCCTGGGAGCTGCATTTAAGATCAGGCCCAAGGCTTGCTCCTTGCCTAAGCTACGTTGTATGTATGTACGTGTGTGTGCATGCATTTATTTTTATATATATAAACTATAGCGCTCAACAAATAAAACCAATCTCCTAATTTCTTGGTGCTACCAGACAGAAAGCTACATAAAGATATTTGTAAATGTATTCTTAGTTTCACTTAATGACAACACTGAGTCTCAAAACCTAGAAGAGATTGTCCTGAACATTTTTAACATTTCAGAGTGACTTTTTGAAGCCTTTTTTTTTTTACCTTTTAAGTGCAAAAAACATAGACTGAATAGACTAGTGAAGGGAGAATGGCTTATATAGTCCTTCAGATTTGCTAATTCAAGTAATGTTGCCATGGTAGTCCCTTTTCTTTGTACAGAGACTGCTGTGAAAACTAAGGAGGTAATTGAAGTGCAATTTTTGTTCTGTTGACAATTTTCTATTTTTTTATTTCTGTTTTTCTCTTTGGAAACAAAGAAAACTTTTCTTTACCACATAACTTTATTGCACAAAACCTAATGATCGTTTTGGGACCACGTAGAGCATGTTTCAAGAACTTTTGTACAGGGAGTTGGCTACCCAGATGGGAAGCTAGCCAGGAAGCCAGGCAATTGGAGCAGTCTGCCAGGTGGGAAGCAGGGTAGCTGGGCAGCCCTGACGACCATCAAGTCCAGTGAGATGGGCAGGCTGCCCATTCACCCACCATGATGCCAGCTGGCATGCAAGGGATAGGAGGGAAGCCTCTCTGCCTGCCTAGTTGCCATCAAAAATGCAGAGGAACCAGCTTGTTCCCAAGGAAAACATCATTTTTTGTGGCACCAGAATCCTCAGATGGGAAACTGTTTGGGAAATTGTTCAACCAGGTGTTTTGATAGCCATGAAAACCTTAGTGTCAGGGAGCAGCACCAGCAGGGCTGCTCCACAGGGGAGGACAAGCTACAAGCCAAGGCTCCCCATTGCACAGGCAGGGCAGTGTCCTCACCAACAGAATGCCATCATCCCTCAGGGTCCGAGCAGAGCCAGGGTGGTGCCAGTGGCAGGATCCACTGATGGTACCGGACAAGTTGAGGTCATCTGTCACTGGGACCCATCCACAGAGCCCAGGTAGGGCCAGAGTCAGCGCAAAGCTACCTACGATATAGGACCCAGGAGGCAGGTCTGGGGCTCCTTGCAGGAAGATCAGGGCAACAGGGCATGAGGCTGGGGAGAAGCACATTTACAGCGTAGCTCAGGTCGGGACTGGTTGCCTACACTGGGACTTGCATGGAGCTCCCAGAAAAGATGGACAGAGAATGCATGTGTAGGGATCCCAGGTGAGGCTGTGTTGCAAATGCGTGTGTTGGATCGCTTAAAGAATTTGCACAGAGATCACAGCTGTAAAAAGGTAGGGGAGACCCTCCCATTGAGTCATGAGGTTCAGAGAAGACCCCCTTGCTTTCTAAACTCCTGATGGAGCCTAGGAGGGGCTGGATCCACTCCTAGTCCCAGACTTGGGCAACAGTTTATGTCTAAAGGGATTATGTGTGTAGCAGCAGTCTGAGGTTCATTCACAGTTCAAGGTGAATCACAAGATTTAGCAGAATTTGATCATTTTAACATTTACTAAGTGATTCAATAGAATTTACTGCAGTGATTTAGTTATAGATTTGAAAGGGCAATAGTTACACTATACTTGCTGTAGGATACCCGGGTCGATTCACACGCACACACACAGAAACACTAAGATATATATAAACAAAGGTATATCCATTAAAAATTCCCCTCAAGTTCAGTGAAATATTCACATCAAATATCTTGGCATTTTCTCAACAGGTGAAGGGTTGAGCTTCAAAGAGTGAAGGGTATCAGCCCAGGTCCCGTCGTCAGCTTTCAGTCACGGTCCTCCAATTTTCGCAAACCAGAGAATTTGTGAGCTCTGAGAGGTGTCCACCTCAGAGGGGGATGCTGGTCACAGCCCGCTGTGGTCCAGGAGAGCTCAAAGGGACTCACTTAGGACTGCTGTTCATAGGTTCGCAAGATGATTGGCTTTAGTCATCAGCAAATTACTGGAATTCCAGTAACACTGGTTTCACTCAAGCTACGATCCAGGTAAGGGGTGTTCCAAGGCTGTCAGGGGATGACTAATTATTCCTGCTCTCGTTCCCCGCCTCAGCCAGGCAACAGGAATTCTTGGTACGGCCAGTGCCGCTCCCCGTTTTAGCCATGCAAGAGTTCCTGGTATGGTCAAGGGGTGCTTAACCGCCCAACTCATTACACAAAGGGTAAGGCCTAATGGGAATTCCTGAGATTGTAGAGCGGCCCAGGGTGGGGGGCAGAGGCTGCACCTCCACAGGCTGATAATGGCAGTTAAGGCCGGTTAATGCATAATCATAAGACTTAGATAAATTGTTATTCGTGAAGTCACATGTGTATTCCATAATGGGGTGGTTTGTTTATCATCTGTATCTATTATGCATTAAACATCAAAGTCAAATAGGAAGAGGAAGCATTTAGCAAAACAAAATATAATGTGGAGGTTGGTAAACCCAATAGTACTAAAAATATTCTCTCAAAAGTTACTAAAAATGCAGAATGCACGGTTTGTGTAAATCCCATATTTTCCATCCACAAAACAAATTTACATAAGATTGTACATTTCAGAATATGGCTTGTAAAATCTGATTTTAAAATCTATGAAGAAAAGTCTATACTATCTTTGAAGACAACTCTGTATGGTAACATATTTTTCTAATGATGGTCTAGTCTCTCTAGGAGAAAGCAGAATACTTAGTTATATACCTAATATGAAGCCACTGAAGTTGATGAGTGTCCTTAGGGCATTCTGTTGGCTTCAGTTATTCTGAATACCATTGGGAATACAGGCTACATTTCCAAGTAGTATAAACTGTCATGAAGAGGTTACAATGATTTATCCGAAGTATTATACGAGCTCCCGAAAATAACACTTCCAATGCAAACTAACTTCTCACTGAAGTCACCAGGGTTTAAATGGATGCTTACATTGACTTATCTTTACCTCTACCTGGTTTGCTGAACAAGAACTAATATAAGTGTACGCTTGACACCCGCTATTTCATTGAATCAAAGCCTGGAAAGTTCCCTTGACTTCAGCATGAATAAATGGGATTTTGATTTGCAGTGAAATTTGCTTTGCAAAAAGAAGTTGTAAACACCTTATTACACAGATGCAGCAGGATGCCCTTCCTTCCCTCTGTCTCCTTCTACCCCTATTTTTTTCAAATAAAGGTTAATTTCACTTTTTCAGATCTTTAGCCTGTTCTCATTTAAATCTGTCACCTACCTTGTGGAGGTAAAAATGTGGAAGCTCTACATATGCAAAATTTATATTCACAGTTAAGTAAGACTCAATTTGAATGTACTGCACTTCTTTCAGCTATGTAATATTATGAATACCAGAGTAAAAAAATGAAAGAATGCAGGAGGGTAAAGCACTGGGAAATAGTTTTTTTTAATAAGGATTTTGGAAATGGCTATGTCTGTTTCCCATAATGATTAAGGAGTAGGGAAGGAAGGAACTGTCTGTAGATGTCTGGCTAGTAGAGGTCACTCCGGAATGTTTATTTAGTTAGACAATGGAGTGATTTTTATTGCATTGTGTTATTTATTCATGTCTTAAAGAACTTACAGCCTGATTTTCAGAGTTATGGAAGGGTCTAAACATTCATTTAGGTAAGTTCCTGAGGGAATTTCCACATGCGCCTGTCTGCTTGATACCTCCTGATATCCCACTGTCTATCTGAATATCTCAGCATCTAAATACTGAGAAAAAAATCTGGCTGCTCCAGATCTGGATAATCCTTCAGTAATTTCCACTCCTAAGCAGTGTGATAAGTGACAGACTTTATTGCCAGGTCGGGGGGCAAGGTGGGATTCCTATAGCTATTCAGTTAGGGTCTAAATGTCAGTCCTGTGGCACTCCTACAGATGGGAGAACTGCATACTGTCCTGTTCCTGCTTCCTGGAAATCATCTCACTTCAGGGCTTGGTTTATCAGAATTACCACTGTATTGGGTGTCAGGAAAGGGCAGAAAACACTGCGCAGGCAGAGGAGGAGGGAACAAAAAAGAGTGAGAAACTGCAGTGTGAACACCAAAGTCAGAGAAGGAGGAGGAGGAGGAGGAGGAGGTGCTCCAGGCACTGGAGCTGGTATTCCTCCCCAGCCATGGTGGAGCAGGTATTTCCCTGCAGCCTGTGAAGGGACTCCGTGCTGGAGCAGATGGATATTTCCCAAAGGAACTGCAGCCTGTAGAGAGCCCACGCTGGAAAAGGGGAAAGTGTGAAAGGGAAGGAGCAGCAGAGAGAAAATGCTATGTGCTAACTCACCTCCGTACACATCCTTCCCTGCACCGTTCAGGGGCAGGGCAGAGGAATCAGGAGTGAAAGACTGAAGCTGAGTTTTAAAACATTGGTTTAATGTTTGTCCTTGTTTCTCAGTACTCAAATCTATTTTAACTGGCAATAAATTAAATTAATGTTTTGCCCATGAGATCAACTGGTAAGCAATCTCCCTGTCTGTATCTCAGACCGTGAGCTTTTTGTCCTATTTTCTCCCCCACATTCTAGTGTGGCAAAACTAAATGCATCTTCCCACTTTTCAAGAAAGACCAAACCTTTGTTGCGGTACATCTCGTGTACTCCTACCTACAACATTTTCAAAAAACTTCACTTTCTATGAGCCTGATGTAAAGCCCATTAACACTGTTATAAGACTTTTCATTTGCTTTGATAGGCTCTGAATGGAAATCCAAATGCCAGCATAGTTTTAAGAAAATACAATTTCTGAAGAGCACTGTGACAAGTAATACAGAAGTGATAGAAACAACTTAATAGTGAATATAATATAACTTTGATTAAATAAAAGATACCGCTGTATAGGGAAACCAGTCACTTTTTCTGTATCTTTAATTAATGTTTTGGAAACGTAAAGATCTGAGTTTCTGTCAATGAGAATGTATTAAAAAAAATGCATTTTACAAATCTTGAACCTCTTCTTGCAGCTAGCTAAATCTTTATCATTGGATGGATTCCAAAAACTGTGAAACCACTGGTTTCAGTCAAAAGCAGAGGGATTTCCACTGCCACTGGGAGTACACCCACATGAAACATGCTACCCATTTATAATTTCATATTTTCCTGCCATATTTTATTTTTATGAACAGTCTACAACCCAAGAACTTAGACACATAAAGTGTACAAAACAAACACAAAGTAAATTACACTAGTGTTCCACATAGCACTTCATCTTTACTCTATATGAGAATTGAGAAGCAGTAAAGAATCAGGTTGTAAAGTTTACTTATCACTCCTGGCTTCTTTTGGAAAGGAAAGAGGCAATGGATCAGAAAAAAACTTAAGGGATTTATCCTATCTAGTCTCAAAAAAATAATTATAGTTGCTGGACAATCTGGGTAGATGTCTAAACCAGACATACAGTAGTAAAGCCTTACCTGTTTGTGCAATGTTATTTGTTTTGTAAGATGTGATTAGTTTCATTTACATAATTAGGCATATTCAAGTAAACATCTACTTGAGGTATATGAACTTGTGGGTTTTCTGTAGCCTGGTCCCAAACTCTTCACATAATTGATTCAACAGATCTCAGAACTGAGAAGAGCTCCATAAGAAGGATTTTTCATCTCCTTTCTGTATTCTTCCAACAAATTTTTCTTCTTGGATATCTTACATGCATCTCTGACTTCTATACATATGCATTCATACAGTCTAATACAACTCTTTTTTTTTTTTTTTAAACTTCTGAAGTGTCTTCAGCTCAATAACTTTTAAAAGAGGTTACCAGGCTTAATTTGCTGATTATTTCTGAATTTTTGTAGACTGTGTTATGCGAGAAGTCACAAAAGGTAATATCGATACTAGTCATAGTCCATTTTACCAAGGCCTGTAGTGACAGGACAAGGGGAAACAGTTTTAAAATAAAAGAGGGTAGATTTAGACCGGACATAAGGAAGAAATTTTTTACTATGAGAGTGGTGAGACACTGGAACACGTTGCCCAGAGAAGCTGTGTGAAATGTTCAAGGCCACGTTGGATGGAACATTGGACTAGATGATCTTTAAAGGTCCCTTCTGACCCAAACCATTCTGTGATTCTGTGATTTTTGTGTAAAAGAAACTGTAGTTTGTGCCTTCTTCAAAAAATTATTCTCCTAAAATCAGGATAAAAGTGATGGTGAAAATCTGACCTTTAACATTATCTTTTCTCCTAAACCACTGTGATGACATTTCATTGTCCCAACAGCTTTAATGCTGAAAGATATGTAATTATGCAAAAAGAAAAAACAAACCACAACTTTATTATGAATAAATTTCATCAATAATAAAAATGAACAAGACATTATCTGAGCTGCATATTGAATATCAGAGGAAAATGAGCATTATATTGAGTGGGGGAGAAAAGGAAAATTTTACTGCTATTCAGTAATCCCAGGGCTTAAACTATTAGTTATGATTAGCTAACTGTTTTTTAACCTATAATCCCACTGCTAATATCCACTGTCTCAAAACATTTTTAGAAAAGTGGCTCATACTGATTTTTAAGGTGATCTAGTGAAGCATCTTCCTTTTGTTATTGATTCTTGTTGTTGCAACTAGAATCCAGATGAGCTGTAAAAATATCAGAATACTGCAAGAACACAGAACCAATTTTATCATTGTTATCACACTGTGTTAGCTTTAGTTGGTAAATGATTTCTTTGAGTGGTATATACCAGCAGACTCTTCAAAAACTTTTTCTCTGCCAAATCAAGGCTGCTGTCCAGCCCCCTGCTGTAAGAGGGTCAACACCTGATCTCAAAGAAGTCAATGTCAGCATACACTTTGAGTTCAGAAAGGCTGGAATGAAACTCTGTTGTCTATTCTACAAAACCAAAGACCAACACTGAAAGCGCCTATCCTTAGGTTAAAATCACTGAGCATGTTTCCGTAAGTTTCTTCACACTGTACTTTCAACTAAAATTCTTCAGACCAATGAAAAGACTCTTCGATAGTAGAGACATATGTATTTATTTAAAAGGAAAAAACTGAATTAAAACTGTAATGCCAGTTCAGAGGGTGAAATTGAGTTCTTTTTAGCTGAAAAAATACTACTGAAAGAATATGGGAAGATAGCATTTGAGAATTAATTTTCAAATGCTTAGAAGGAAAAGTCTGTTGTTGTTGTTCACTTATCAACTCAAAGGTTTTTGCATACCGCTTAGGTTTGCAAAATACCCAATGGCACTGCTGGGAGCCGTTCATCCTGAGTGTTCGAGATGACTACAGAACATCTGTGCTAGTAAGTAGGTTTCCTACTGCAGCTGATGAGAAAAATTTCTCATATTGCCAAGACTCCAAATGGGTCATAAGTTAATCCCTATGACTACATACAAACTTATGTTCTGTGCCTTGCCACATCCTGAATATATGTGTGTCTGATTGGATGTCTCTGGAAACTAAAGTACAGGAGGCTGGTTTGTGCTGGAGCGTCTCTCCTGCATAGTCAGGCCATGCCCAGTGCTGACTTGCAGAGCAAAAACCTGGGAGCGCTCCTCAGCCTAATGCTTACATACCTGAATTGTACAATACCATCACTCCGACAGCTGCACGAATAAAATACCAATTTAATTGCATATGCACAGAGTGCAATTTCAAAGGGCTTGATAAGCCAGTCAAATAAAAACTCAAACTTTCTAGACATTTGTCACCTGTAAGTATGATTTTCACAATCAAATATTTACATGCTGCCTCCTGGTGCCAAGACAGTTTGACAAGAGCACATTGCTGCAGCAGTAAGCTTTACTTCATTGTCCCCTATTGCAAAGTATCCTTGAAGAAAACAGGATCCTTGCATTGATTTCAATGAGTTGTGATGTGCCACTCGTTAGGTAATGACTAGCAATTTCTAAAGTTGTCAGGAAGTCAATTTTCATGTAGATTGTATTAAGTGTGACATATGACTACCTTATTCAGGTATTTGTCTGTTTAAAAGAGAGAGAAATTTAGAAACATTACTTTTTTTGTTCTTGTTTTAAATGCTATAGTCTCCTGATGTTAAAAAAATGAAAGAAATATTGCAAGTCCTTGCAGCTTTAGGTCTGCCAGTAGATGTATTTCATCATTCTACTTTCTACTAAAAAACACTCCCTGTGGTTGTGAAGTATTTGGATATATGCTTCAACAGAACAGATGGCAAAGAATCTTGACTGTTAATCAGTGGCAGAATAAACAGAATAAGGGAAATCTTGTTGCTAAATACAATAAGATACAGGTTTTGACTGAGATAACTGGGCTGGGGGAAATGCTTTAAGATACAAACAAGATTTCACTGTACTGAGGCAGGTAAGGGCTGCAGGATTTAGAACAATCCATCTAATGAATTTTCCCTTATGAGAAAAAGATCAAAGAAGAAAGATAAGAGTAGAGCTGTGGTCATTTCCAGGCCTCACGGTCTGAACACAGACTTTTTAAACATTTATGACGTTCTGACTTAGATGAGCGATTGTGCGTGACCTCTAAGCAGTCAACTGCTAAGGCAGCAATAGGATTAACATTTCATAAAAGCACTCAGGATCCTCTATCTCAGTGCAGAAATGTGAAGGTGTAGGGCTGCGATTCAAGATGAATCGCTCACGGACTACCAGCGTAATGCACCAGTCTAACCATCAGTATCACAGAGGTAGTGAAGACATAAACTATGTGGGCAGATGAAGGTGACCAGCACCTTTATAACAGGTGAGATTGATGCAGCGAAGTTGCTGATACAGGCTACCAGCTTTTCCTCGTCTTCTTTGTCACTGCCTCCTCTGGCCGGCGCTCCTGGGGAAGATGCCGACACAGATGTTCTTCCTTTGGGCTGCAGCTGTCGATTGGGAGAATCGTGAGGGCTGTCGGGAAGTGAGAGCCAGGCTAAGAGGCTCAGGCTGAAAGGAAATACCAGTGAGGGGGAAGTATGGTGATGTTGCCTCAAGCCTTCAAAAAACTGATTAACAACTAAGAAGGAGGCGATAGCTTAAAGATAAAAAGCTACAACATGAGAAGTGTGGTATGCTTGCTATTCAAGGGCTGTTTAGACTATGTGTAGTCAAGCTAAAGCTTGTCTAGTTTAAGATTCTGCTTACCGTAGGGGATGCTTAAGGAGTGTTTGGATAATAGTCAAGGCACCAGATAACGGACATTTCAGAGTTACAGCCTTGCTAATCAAGGACAGACATCCTCCTTCAGCATTGAGAAATGAGGGATTGGGAAGAGAAAAAAAGACCCTGGTGTCCTCAGATGACGCGTGCCCACAGAAGGACAAAAGGAGGAGGGCGATTCTTCCCCAAACGACCCCCGAAGACCACCAGAGACCCCTGCAGAGGTGTAGAAGACTCTGGGATGATTGCTCAAGAGCACACCATGTCATGCTTGCTCAATGTAATGAATATGCAATAGTTCGGCAGAACATATGTGTTAAATAGGCATG
>JAOBAS010000057.1:16138182-16159917 GCA_025311575.1 Elanoides forficatus
CTTGGCTTCTGCCGCGAATAAAACGTTCAGCCCATCGTCTGGTGTCCTTTCGCCCGAATTTAGCCCGAGGGAATTCCGAACTCACCACAGCCTCTCCCTGGTCTGTCCAGCCCGGATCATGATACTGTTGAATTTAAAGCTAGAATGATAATTAGTGAAATGGTGAAAGAACAAAAGGAAAAAGCCCATTGAGTCATGTACTATTATTCGGTCGACAGACATATTTAACACAGAAATGACCCTTTACCTGAACAGCTGAAATTTCCAGTCCAGCAGCTTCCTCACTGCACTGAGAACCCAAAATACCTGTTTCACAGTGACACCTGGGGCCCCAAAGAGCTTTGCTGCCCGATAGTTGCATTGCTCACAGCTCTCGGGACCTGCTGGCAGGCCAACTCCTCCACCCACCAGGCTGAGATCTTCCTCCCCGGGCCATGTCCCTCAACTGCCAATCTCTGGGACAAAGCTCACAAACAAGGGTGTGGGAGAGAGAAGGAACCATCGAAGGCTTCAGCATGATCAGGGTGGGTATCCAGGTGATGCAAACTGGGAAGTGCTTAGAAATCACACCGTACAAGCATAACTAAGGGTTTATTTGAGGTATTATTGTAACGCCCAGAGAGCAGATTTTGTAGTGAATAGCTCTCTGTACAGACTACATAATTTTCTCAGTATGAGTGCTACACATTTCTCATAGGTCAGACCAGCTCACTTTACCCAAGAGAAGCTGCTTAACTTTCAAGAGCGGCTGGGATATTGCTTTCCAACAAAAAGGGAGATTTAGACTGTGAGGATTTCCTGTCAAGCTGCTGGAAAATACAACTGCTTTAGATTGCCTGCAGCTGGACTGCAGCTGAATAGTCTGCACGTATCTTCAGGGGAGACTTCACGATCTTGATCTTTTTCAGCTCTTTCAGACTGATGCTCAATGCAGCTCAGCTCTGACCACAATTCTCCTGTTTACTACAGGAGTTTCTTAACATTGATCAAGTCACTTAAGATTGTAATCTAAAGTGATTCTCAGGCTGTGTTTGGTATGAGCGTTTATGTACATAACGGCGCTGAATTTGTAGAGCGGAAGGAATTGCATGCCAACTGAAAAAGACGGGAAAAATTAAAAGCAACCCCTAAATTTCCCTATTCAACATTGAAAGTATGTGTCATATTTATACAGGCATGCTACAGTTTGAGTAGGTGTGTAGCTGAAAATAGATCACAGGTAGGGAAAATATTTTTCTTTGTTTTCATTATAATAGCTTCATAAGAGCTAAAGGGCAGTTGTAAGCATATTGCTCACTTATTTATATCTCCATAAGCAGCAGTAATATTTCTTTGCTGCCACACCTAGACGATGATTAAAAAAAAAATTCTCTTTAGCTAATTGTGACCATATTGCAGCATTCTCTATATGATAAGGTAACATATGGAGATTGGTAAATTAATGACCTGGTTTGTATTACACAGAAATGGGTGCTTTTACAGCCTCATTCAGACATACATTTGTGCTGTAAAATTTTGCTGTCCCACCTTAAACAGACAAAAAGCGTTATCTTTGCTGACAAGGAATTGAACTAAACCTGCTGGTTCTTTACTTGTGGCAATATATTGTTGGTTTGAGCAATAATCTACTGACCACAACACTTGCATGCCTGAGAGATGACCTTCTCATTACTGCCACGTCTACAGCCATGGGATGGCTGGAAATCTTAGAAGTAGATCAATTAATAAATATTCAGCAAGTCATGTGTGCTTTAGCACACATCCTATGTGTTTTATTGACAGAATCTTTAAAGTAGATAATAACACAGCATCTAATGTTCTCTTGGTTTGAGGGCCAGGGAGGCAGTTTTAATAGGCAGCAATTTATTGGACTTTTTCAGTATATTCCATGTTGCTCTTCTTTAAAAATGCCACTTTCCCTGATGCATAAGCATATTCCTCTACCTGTCCCTCCCAGTAAAGAATCACTGCTGAATTTCAGACATTGCCTCTTTTTTTTTTTTTTTTAGTTTCTGTTAACCTCTTCCTAAGCCATTCTCCCCTCTCAATTAAGAGTCAATCTGTATTCTACTTAAACCATAATAGGTGAGGAATTCAGCAAGATAAATTATTAGCAAGATTTGGCTATAGAAAATTAATTTGCTGGGTTTGTCATTTGCACAGATTCTTCTTTCTCCTCTGTTAGCTATGTGACAGATGGGCCACTAATAATGCACATGTTCTATAAACAACTCTTAAAATGCAAGGTATTCTTGTTTAAAAAAAATCAGACATTTAAGATATGAACATAATATGAAACAGAACTATTTCAAACTTCAATGTAGCAGATCATTTCCTAGCAGTGTATGAAAGCAGCTTACCCATAGCTCCATCCTTTTCGAACTTTTTTTTTTTTTTCAAAGTTCAGCTCAGCAAGGCAAGGCTTAAAAATAAAAGCAAAGCAAACCAAATGAAATAAAATAAGTAACATAACATAACATAACCACCAGCACAAACACACATCTAAAGGAAGAAATTATTTTAGAACTCATCAAGAAAAACTTATGGAAACTGCCAGTATGAATTCAGGGAAAGAAGATCTCCATGGACTTCCACAAAACAGTAAAGAGGCAGCAGTTATGCAGCTCTTCCCATTCTGTCTTTCCAAAATGAACTGCAATCTGCCTTGTCGGCATAATTCATAAGAAAGTGAAAATATGTTTCTTATGACAGTTCAGCCACTATCTCCTGCTCTTATAACAAATCTTGACCAAGTAGTAGGTTCAGAATTTCAGAAGAATTGTACAAGGTGGTAATCCAAAGTAAGATCTTCTCAGAAGATGCTAATCAGTTGTACATGACCAAGAAGTGAGAGCACTGAATATCTTTTATTCCCTATGCTGGAAAGTCTGACACAAGTCAGTAATTTGAAAATGAAAAAAACAAATAGTTATAGCTTGCAAATATTCTTGCTATCAGGCAAAAATTAGACAAATAACTTTAGCCAAACCCAGGAATATTTTGAAGAAAGTTGTGAATTTATTGTAAACATGGGTTTTTAGGATGATTTAAAATCTGTCTAATACTGCCATGTGTTACGATGCAAAATATGTATTGGTAATAAAACTTCACCTATTGCTGAATAAAATTAGCAGAATCCTGAGACCATATCAGGCCATATCGCATTCTAGTTATCTTAAAATCCATTATGTCAAAGAGACCACTGTGCAATCTTAACAATTCCTGGCTTAATAATAGTGCTTCAGACAAATCCATGGTCCACTATGTAACACAAAATTCTCTGTAAGGAATCAGTCAGGAGTCAGGGTGGTGTTGCAGCAGCCTGGCTATTTGTAGTTACAATTCAGAGGGAAGACAGGCAGCATTGTCAAGGTTCTGCAAACCTTCTGGGAAGCTTGTTTTAGTATCAAAGTCTTAATAGAGCATGACCTTGAGTGGAAAGGCAGGCAATTTGTGAGGGACTTTCGCCATGAATGCTTGCTCAGCAGTACTTCAAAAAAATCCACCCGTGCAGGTCACACTATGCTGAAAGCTGCAGAGCAATAAGGTCCCTATATTCCAGCAGTAAGGTCCTTATATTCCAATCTGAATAACAGAAATACAGTATAGCGTGCTGCTACTTTTATAATTTAGGATTTTCAGATTATTCCTGACTATAATCTGCAATTCATATAAATCCTGCAGTTTCACAAGGAAGCACTGATTTTGTGCTCAGATTTTTACTGTTTTCTGTAATGGATAAACATTGACCTCCAATAGTATGCCTGTTGTATTTGGGTTAGATTCCCAGGGCTAAATTTACAAAAGTGGAAGGAAGAGTCAGCAATTTGCTATGTTGGATCTATCTTTTTAAAATGCAGTAAGGCTTGATTAGCCATTGAGAAGATATTTTAAACACTCGAGCAAGATCTTCCTTCTTTGTCATAAAATTTTGGGTTTAGGTACTCTAAGCTGCCATTGGAGAACTTTATGAGCTTCTCCAATAAAACATTTACGGGGGTCTCCTTCCATAAAATTTCCTAGAAATCCTATAAAGCATATTTGCCACAAGCCGCTGTACTCTTTCAAACCACATTCAAAGTAGGTACTTCATCAATTATTAGTCTGCCTTGAGCTAGTCTTCAAAATTTTAAATAGCTGAGAACTGCTAAAGTTGTAAAAAAGATATTTAAGAATTCAAAGTAATACTAATGATCCACTATCTAACCCTTTTCTGTATCCACTTGCTTGAACACGGTAGAAGTCTGAATCCTCCATTTGCAAGTTCTACACACTGAAATTATTTTTCCTCAACAGTGGTCGTACTTTTGTCACAAAAAGTATATACAGGTGACAAAACCAGCTAATGAGAAATATTGTTGATGCAATAAAGCTAAAGCGTTTTATGAAGTATGTTGAGCTTTATCAACATACTATATAAGAGGTAACTACTGCTATCCCAGTTATTTATAATTTAAGGACATGGGCTACTGTATTCTTGATGTGAACTACTGCTTAAGCTTGACATTCATGGAAATCCATATCTCATATTCTGCTGTACCACCTAGTCCATGTTTAGCCTATCCAACTGCTTTCTATGACAGATTATTGTTGAAGAACAAGTTTGAAAAGGCAATATTAAATCCAACTAATTTAGGAAAGTTTTACGTCTAGAAACTGAGGGGAAGGTCTGCCCAGCTGTCAGAATAAGCTGCAATAGATCCATATATCTTCATATTGGTTTGGCTGCCAGCAATGCCAGGCTGCCCTTCCCACCTGTACAAGCTGTGGTATGATACTAGCTTTAGGTTCTTCCCCATCCTGTGTAACACCATCTTGGTCCCTTATTCTGGGCTTTGAAAGGACTATTGCAAAACAACTGCAGGAACAGAAAGTGTCTGGGTTCAAGATGTGAAACTGTTTGACAGATTTCATGCTCTTTTCTATGACACTGCTGAAAATAGTGTAAATTTACTAATAAATGACAAGATTTCTCAGTATAATTTCCATTCACGTAAGGAACACTTTTTCTAAACTGCCCAACCCTATTAGTCTGCCATGAAATGTCAGTATTTTTAATAATGGGGCAGCTTCACATTTCTAAGGAATAAATCTTTTAACAGTTTATTCTTACCTTGAGATGGCATTACCGTTACTTTTGTTTTCTTTAAATTAAAGTTCCTGTATGTTCATTAATCCATAAGCCCATTACACTGTTTTCATACACACATTTGGAAGTGTTTATTCCATGCCCCCAGACCTGTATAGTTTTCCAGTGACAAGTATTTTTTCTTTCTGTGTTTTATGACATTGCTTTCTCTGGAAGGTCAGAGAGCATGTTTACACTATCCACATGAAGCTTCTGGGAACAGCAATGAACATTTTACACGTAAATGAAAGACCCATCAGGAAGATTTGAGATTAAGACAGAGTGTCATTTCATTGCACTATAAAAGCTTTATGCACCTATGTCATGAGTTCTGTGTGCAGTTCTGGTCTGAATGGTAAGAAGGATGTAGCAGAAAAGTTACAGAGGAGAGTCATGAAGATTATTAAGGGAATGAAGAAGCTTTATTACATAGAGATCCCCAAATTATTGGAATCAATATGATTGAGGCTTATAAAAATCAAGAAAATGGTGATTAAGATGAAAACAGAAAATTTTTGCACCAAATTAGAGTTAGCAGACGCTCAATAAAACCTGTAAGAGTTATTATTAAAGCAGGTAAAAGGATTTATTTACAGATCAGGTAGTGAACTTCTGGAACTTGCTGCTGCAAGGCAGTTGTGGAAGCAGACACAATAGCAGCAGATTAAAAAAGGTAAAATCATGGTCCACAGCTCCATAAGTAATAAATAAAAAGAACAGGCTTGTATTTACCCTCTAACATCTCTAATGCAATAATTGTGGAAAAGGGGAGAACCAAAAAAGCTGGCAAGACCTGAGTGTTTCCCCTAACTAGCATGCCACTATTGAGGCAGAACATGAGGCTAAACAGATTGCTGATCTCACCAGCAGCACGTTTCTTATGTCCTCATCATAGCTTTTTTTGTAATGTGAAAAGGTGAGTTAGAATAGGCAATTTAGGGCTGTTGTAAATTGACCTAAAGCAGCCTAGATTACTTTCACCAACTGATAAAACTGTAAACAATTAATAAATTAATCATTTCAGCTAAATCTGTTCCTTCTCTTAGGCTATTACAAAAGCTTTACAAAGCTTTCTTTCTTTTTTCTTTTTTTTCTTTTTTTAAATAAAATACTTATAAACACAGCTAAGAGAACAGAAATTAGATTTGTTAATTTAAGAAGGATAGCTATTTTTCCAACAAAGATAACTTTTACAAGATATCTCGTTCATACAGTTTAGATTTCAAGCTAGGGGTTTTTTGGTCTTTTTTTTTTTAATCTTCTGGGTCTTTAACCGAAAAATTTGAAAAAATAATTGAATCTCTTGATAGGATGGATTTTTTTTTTCCATTAACCATATCCCTTTTTGTGCAAATCAAAACATGGAGAAGAGTGAAAGGAACTGGTGTTTTGTGAAGTTGAGACAAGGATGAGGGGTGCATCTCAGAATATCTTCCAGTATGCTTATTTGAATATAGCCAATGCTAATGAAGGTTGAGCCTGGACTGACTACTGATGTCATTTGAAATTTATTGTGTGCTCTCGGGCTGATACCTAAGAGCATAAATGAGCCCAGAGCTACACAAGTTTTTTTTAAGATGTCCTTGTCTTCCATTTGCAGAGTCTTTACTGCCCAGAAAAAACAAATCATTTTATCATGATAGTGCAAATGTCAGTGGACCATCCCTCTTGCTTTTTCATAGGCTTGAAAAAACCCTTTTGACCACATCATACCTCTTATAAGTAGTTATAATAGTACTTGTGCAAATGAAGGCCAGAAATACTGCTGAATGATGCAGTTTGCAAAGCTTAGTTTTCTCTGTAATTCTTAAATAGTAACACTTCCTGCATCCTGTTCCTGAAATATTGACCATCAGGCACTGATCCTAATTTTCTATCTAATCAGGGTGCAGAAACCATGCCTGTGGCAAATCATCTGTCACAGAGTTCCATTAGCACAGTTCAAGTATTGACTAGTAAAAGAAGTGTTCACTTTCCTGAGATTGTTAACAATCTATAGGATAATACACAATATGTCTACAATTGCCATTAATGGAAGATTGATGAGGATAAACCTCATTTGTAACAAAGTTATTGGTTTGCAAACACTTCATAAATAAAAGACAAGCTTGACTCAATGAACAGCTCCTAATGAGTATTTCAAAGTTTATTGATGCCAAAAAGTGAAGTAGTAACTACTGTGAAGTAGTAATGTTGTTTTAGTTGTATGGCTTAAAGATGTAACAGCCTCCTTGTGATCTTAGCTCAGTAAACTCTCCTCGCTAAATCAACACTGTTCTACGATTTTACAAGGCATGTTGTCTGATTTCAGAACACAGGCAATCAAAAGTGTGAAGTGCAGGTGTCAACTCTTTTATGTTTACAGATCTGTGCAGGTCCAAGAAACATAGATGAACAATTTCTGTACGTATCAAAATATTTGCATTCGTATCATTTGTCAAGATGAACTTTGCTGATGGATATGGAAATGCACCCAGTTAATATTAAAAAGTTTTTTTTAAAAAAAAAAGTAGTAATAGAAGCAATCATTTTAACACTGCAATAGGATCTATACTTGTGCTGTTGAAACCAGAATAATTTTAATAGCCATTTCGTTGTTCCTTCACTTAATTGTTGATGCTTTGACAAAATTTAATAATTCATCTTTTGCACGTATTTATGTGACTGGGCATTTCTCTAACAGTTAAGTAGATATTTACTTAATTCACTTGTCTTCTATTATGAATATCAAATTTAAATATCTATGTTTTTTCCAGTATTGTGAGAAACTGATGAACCTAATGTTGAAATTTTCACTGTTAAAAATTTTTTTTGGTGTCTCAGGGGACAAGTGTATAGTAGTTTTCATCTTCAGACACAGAGCTTCAACAGAATCTGGTAGGAGTTGCAGAAGGATACGAAGTTTTCAATTTCCATTTTTTCCATTGAGAACATCTCAGTCACATTTACGCAATTCTACTTGATGCCACAATGGTTCTTTTCTTGTTGTTCATGAAAACACATATCTTTGCAAAAAGGTACATCTTCAGAATAATTTAAAAAAATGGAATAATCATTACTATCTTTTCACCAAGTAGGACAACAATGTTATAATAGACCTGATTGCTAATTGCTTTATAGCCTAATTTCTAGCTATTTGAAGGAACGTTTATGATAATCAGCTACTCAAGCAGGAAATAATTATAGGTAGTCACTAAAGACAACTGTTTTCCCCAGTTATAAGAAATATTTATTATATAAGCAGTCTTTAGAGAATAAATGTATGAGCTCTCTTACTTACAATAATTTGTGAACCTGCTTAAATTTACCTCTTGGAAAAATCTGTTGACAAATGAAATGAGAAGTGATTTTCCATTTTTTATAAGAAACTGTTAAAAGACATGACTTCACTAATTCTTAAATAATAATCAGGCAGATCTTTATTGATGTTGCCTTTGCCTCAGTTGCCTGTTTTCTTTTGTTGACGTCTGTTTTATTATTCAGAGTTTCTTTAGATTGTGTTGTCTTTGTATTCCTCTTGTGAATTTCACATTTTCAACAGCTTGCTTTTAGTACAGTAGTTAGTAATTTTTTGCACACTTAGAAACAAATTCCTACTGGTAAAAGTCAGTTTAGACCCAGTGAAGTTAATGTACCTGTTATAATGTAGCTAGCTGGGATTCTGGCTCATAATTCCAGGAGAGCCACAGTCTGGTGAAATATGTGGTTATAACAATGGCAACAAGATCATATATTTTGTTGAACATTTATTTTCTGTATTACAGTTCATGTTCAACAAAATCCTTTCCCCTTGGCCAAAGTAGTCAAGACAGCTCTTGTAAAGGGAACAGATCATAAAAGATATCTTTGAGAACTGTGTCTGTTATTGAGCCTCAACAGTCCATGAAAATATGCCTCAGGAGTGATTAAAACCTACTTTGGTTCTCATTGGCCTAGGGTATGATACTATCAGCCATTTCTTCACTTTGATTTCTCCATCACCAGCTGAGGAATATTTTTTAACTATTCTCCCTTCCCCTGCTACAAGCTGTGCTGTGCAAAGCACTTGACAGTCCCGCATGACATCCTTGTCTCTAAACTGGAGAGACATGGATTTGATGGATGGACCACTTGGTGGATAAGGAATTGGCTGGATGGTCGCACTCAAATAGTGTAAAATAAGAGAGAATAAAATAGAGATGAAAAATCAGTGAGAAAAATCTTATCTTCACAATAAATTGTAACAGTTCCTGAACTAAATAAGATGAAAATTACATGTTCATTGTATGTCTAAATACCAGAAAGCTCACATGAGATTTCACTTTTAGAAAGGAAATTTAGCTAGATTTAACTTCAAAAATGTCTTTGTTACAATTATTAGTGGAGGCATGGATCAATTGTCTTTTCTGTATCTACCCAACTTTCCTTATGCATGGTGTATAATCAGTACTTCATGGTATCTCAGTAGAATTGCATAGAAATTATTCATCCCAAATACTTCCTTTAACAATAGCTTATGAACACTTATTTTAAAAATAATCAATTCCAGTATTGGAAACAGCTAGGAAATATAAATATCATGGCTCTGTAGAACTATATGTCCATGATCAAAAAGAGAACAAGAAATAATTTTGTCTGACACTTGTTTAAGGAAAACCAAAAGTTAAATCCTTAAAGAATAATTTTCTACTAGCATAGAGTAGAAAACAAGATCCTTTTACACTACAGTAACTTAAGTAAAACTTTAAAGTTAGGTATTGTCATTTGCTCTTATAAAAATTGTTATAGTACTCTAGCACTATATTTTAAAATGCCTTCTATGATGAGTAAATGTTTTAAAAAATACAGTATTGATATGCATTCAAATGTAAAGAAAGTTTCATATTTATATCATTCCTGAACTTGCTACTAAGACTAGTTGTTGAATATATCAATATATGAAATATATGCAAAATTGTAAAGGCTCTAAAAAATATTTTGGTAACAAAAATCATATGAAGAATAGTTACATTTGAAAAAAAGACCCTTACAAATAACTTTGTTTAGGTGCTTTTCCACTTCAGAAAATTTACAGAGCTGACTTTTATATGTTCAGCAAAATCTTTCTTAAGGAAAGAAAGAATTACCTATTTGATCCACTGCAATTACGTAGCAATTTTGCAATTATTATTAGCATAATTATATATCCATTTTGTGAACTTAAGGCCCAGTTGTAAATTATATAAATCATTAAAACTGATAGTGTCCTGTTGTCATATAATAGAAATAAGTCTTATCATTCAGACAAGTACGTGCAATGAATATACTCAGTGCCATACCGCCTTGTAAAATTGGCACAGCTGTCCGTGAAGGGGGAGTTAGTACAAACAAATCTACCCACACTGGCAGTATAGCTCATACAGAATTAGCATCAGTGGCAGAACTAGCAGAGCAGGAAAGGCACAGACTTTGGGAATAAACCAAGAAAATCCATATAAAGTTTTCCTCTGTCCGTGGACTCTATTTTTCACCAACAGGAGCCATTTCCAGCAATGCAGGTTTAAGATGGAGCATTGACTCAGGAGGAAGAGAACATATTTCTCCTCCTATCTACTCCATTCTTTTTTCTTTGGCTGTTTTTATTGGTCTTTTCCCATTTGCAAGGGATATTGAAATTAAGGAATATTTTCTGTTGCCTTCACTTTTTATTTGCTCTAGCTGGAAATAAAATAATTAGAGCACGTTACTGAGGAGAGCTATAGGTAAGCAAGCTAGTCTGTCTCATTTCGAATGAAATTCATTTTAGTACGGAAAAAACATGAACTTTGTATGTCAGGAGGAAAGATTCTTGGGTCTGCCTGTGTGACATTATACACTTATTATTTTGGGGGAGCCCAGTAGATAAAGTAAGTTTTATCTTAGGAACCTATTTTTTCATAATTCTCTACATTTTTGAGGCACAGATTTACAGCTGAATGCAATGTCCTTTTAGTCAGCATACTGAAACCAGGAAGGTCAAAGAACAGGTGTTGAACAAAATGACTTTGTCTGCAAAAATGGATGGAAATCATGTCCAAAATCAGAATGTAATCTACCCTCACATCATATTATAGGGCTTCGTTAAAGCAAAACAATACGAAATTCTTCAGACTTATCTGACTTTAGTTCCCACTCACACTGTTTGACCATTGTTATTCCTCATGTATTTTTGAGAAAGAGTAGAAGTCATGCACTGATATTTTGTTTCCTAAGTGCTCTACTTCATAACAGAGGTATTCTGTCACCATTCTCTCCTTCCTGTGATGTTATCATCCCTCTTGCCTTTCCAGCATGCACATCTGCAGAAGGAAAATATACTTTTCTGGCTTCAGCTCTTAAACTGTTGAGGAAAACAGGATCTCTGCATGTCATTTAGAGCTCTCTGGAGATATTTATTTGCTGCCACTTTTTATGCACTAAGAACAATAATAATTTGACAAATGTTGCAACAAAACTATGTAGCAGCAAATGATAGGACTTACTGTCAGGTGTAAGTGAGTTCTTGGTGGGATTTATCAAGTATCTGAATGAAGTTTCTCTAAACATTTTGAATAGTGTTATGCTCTTAAATCCTTCCAGAAGTAAAATCTAAATCACAAATAAAATACATATATAGAGGAAATCTGACTGGCCAACTGCAAACAACATACACATTAAAGTAGGACAAGGAGGTATCAGGAAAAATATGACACGCTAGAAATTAAGTGCAGATTGAGCACTTAAGATTGCAAGATATATACAAAAGGAAAAACAGAAAGAAGTTTTTGTGTATAGATTATGGTAGGGTGTTTTTTTGTTTGTGTGGTTGACCAATTTCTGTTTTCCTTTGAGAAATATTTACCAGAAATGTTATTACTTGAGTTATGAGTGTCATAGAGTTGCACATAGAGAAACCCAGAGTAACTCCCATTCATAAAAAGGATTTTAAAAAGAAACAATACATACTTTCTTAAAGACTTGTCTTTTCCATGATAAAAGTAAGATAATTGTCAGTTGAAAGCCTAAGACAATAAGACATTAAAATGGGGCAAAGTAATGGCCCTCTTCAAAAAACACTTTTTGTAAAGCATTTTCCAGCTAATTAAAAATAAAAAGTTACTAATGAAGAAAGTTCAGTCAGTATTCATCTCAATAATCTACCATCTGGACTATAAGCTAAGGCTTGTTGCAACCTCAAAATGGCTTGATTGAAAATGTTGTAAAAACTAACACCCAAAATGTACTTGTAAATCTTTCTCATCAAACTAAAAAAGAAAAATCTTGGTATCCTCCTATGACACACTCTAAGCAGAGTCAAATGTTGAAATCACTGTTAAACAGGATTGTTTGCTGACCAGCCGTGCTGTCATCTTCCCACGTACAGCCTTGCCACTGACTGTCATCAGCAAGTATGAAAAACTTTCTTGAATCCAGACACCTTCTGCCCCATGACCCACATGCCTTACAGTGCTCAATGCCTACTGAGCAGTTTCATAGCTGGTACTCCATTTTCAAGGAAGAGGCTGTTAAGGTATGTGTGCAGATACCCAATCCTGACCTTGTTGGCTCCACCAACAAGATAACTACATGAGAAAAGTCAGGGTGCTACAGGGGACAGAAGGAGAGCAATGCACTTGTATACACGCTGACCTGTGGTGTCGCTAACAAGATAGCAAGACGAAAACAGCAGGACGCTGTACACAAAAGAAAGGGGATGTTAGTTTATCAGAATTGTGACTGAGAAGGCAAGGTGAAGGATGGACTGTGGAGCAGGACATTAAAGCTGGTTTTGCCCTGACTCACCTGTCAGGTGAGTACCTGACATCCCCGGTCAGGGCCCTTGGGTGCTCTCCCCAGAGCTGGCAAGGGAGCACCCCAAGGGCCGGAATTAGACATCCAGACATCCTAGCAGAGGCAGTGGCAGCACCTGGCTTAGCTCTTCTGCCCATCAGGCTTCACAATCTTGGGGAGTAAAGGCAATAAAGGCATTTCGAACAGCCAAAATTCCCCACAACACTTTGTATCTGCACACAGGGTCCTGGAGACTCTGAACTCTAAGGTTGCCAAAAGCAATTTAATTGTGCTAGTGTGGCAGCAACCTGAGTTAAATTTGCTCTGCTGCGAGGAAACACAGCAAGACTACCAAAGACACAACTTGATCAGAGTGAGTCTTACAATGGAGCACTTCTTAGCAGCAACACGGAGGTTGGACCCATTTGAAAGGAAAAAGGACAATAATTCCCTCACATAATAATGCAGATTTCCTCTATTAGTAGCTTTTATATTCTTTCGCTTTTACTTTTTGTGGCTAAGTGCTTCTCTTGCTTAAGTCAAAGTGCAGTTGAAAATAAAAGGAACTATTATGTGGGGTTTTTCTCTAAAAGGTCAACAGAAGTTCTTCATTGTTCCAGAATAAGCGTTACCATCTGTCATCAGTTTTACTTTGATGTCATGATGGACAAATGATCTTTATGTAGCTACATATTCTGCAGTGTTTAGAGCAGTTAAGAAACTTCTAATATTACATATAATGTTCATTTTGAGTACGAAAGGGAAATACGAATCAGTCATACTCATAAAGGGTTTGCCAGACTCAGCTAGAACAGTTTTATAGCAGTATTTCATAATCCAAACTTGCAGAAGTGTTGTGCATGGAGCCTGTCTCCCCAAGATAAAAATATTGAGGTAAATAGGGACAAATGTATCAGACTGTAATCAGACAATTGATTAAGGGTGGTAAGGCTTTGCAAATATTGTAGAAGCAATAACGACAAAACCAACAACCGCAGCAATAAGAATACTGTTAAAATCATTCAGTACACTGTAAGAGTAACCAATAGCACAGAGCCAGATTTCTTCTGTCCTAACAATGGTTTAATTCAGCTGCAGTGCGAATGTGAGTTGGTGGAGGAAAGTTACAAATTACTACTGCTTCACAGCAGAGGAGAATCGCTGGAAAAGGTGTTAGCAAATAGCAAGAGAAGAAAATTATAGCACTGTTAACACCCTCCCTTTAGTATCTCTGCTAACGCAGGTCTCAGTTGCTTCTATTCAGCAATACTTTGCCCCTCAAATACTTCCATTATTTGAAAGTATAGGTGTGCCTATTTGAAGAATAAAATACTAACACCTGTAGTATTCTGTCTCAGTGTACAGATGGTTTTAAGCAAAATTTGTACTATTATAACAGGTTTGATCCAATTATGAAAAATACTGTTTCACTGATGTTATAAAAAGAAATCTCATGGTTTGATATGTTTTTATAGATAGTACAACATTAGATTTGCTCATATATCATGTTTCATGCTACTTGTCTAAATTCTTGTTATAGTCAGTGAAGATCTTATTGATTCAGTGAACAAAAGTTAGAGCGATGCTCTAACAAACATTTTTTTCATTAAAGACAGCTGAACCAGGTTCCAGGTGATCCTTCTTCACAGGACCTCCACTTACTGTAACAGCAGCTGAGACGCAATGGCTACGCCTGCATTAGCAAGCCATGCAGAATGGAAAAAGTGGATCCGCAGAGCGGGAGAACTGGTGCCGAGGATCTGATGCCCACATTATAGACATTACTGTTTTTCACTTGTGTCGCTTCTAGGCTAGTCCCATAAACTGAACATAATTGCAACTGGAGTATCTCTAGGTGAGTCCCTGGAGCTTCCATTTGGGGCTTCCAGATCTTGGAATACAGAGCTGAATCATACCTGGGGTTCAATTCACTTCCCTAAAAATAAGCAATGTGGCACCACTCCAGGTGTTCTTGGAGGTCTGCCTGGTCTCCAGCTGCCATTGCAAAATATCCCAGGTCTCCTGTAGCATCTGTGCTTCTTCTGTCAGAACCCATGTGGTTCTTTCATGTGCCTTCAGGTGTCTGACAGTGATACTGAACACTTTCATAGGAATAACTGAATAAAGACATGGCTCTCTCTAAGTAAAATGGGGAAATAAGATGGAGAGCAATTGTGTCTAGCTCACTCCTTTAACAACTTGGTGCTTTCTAATATTTTAGTGGCCTGGCTGTGTTGCAATGAAGTGTTCCTTCAGGGCACTTCTACCACTGACTACAATAATCTACAATTTTTTACTAGCTCTGAAAAAAAGGACTGCATAGACTCCTGAGAAAATACCATGGAGTAACACAGAAAATAGAGACGTTTACTGAGAAATTTTAATCAGCTAAAGTCTCCATATTCTAAGTATAGCCTGTTTTCCTATTTGGGGCCATATATTGGGTTATTAATGGAGATCTGGCACAAAGTTCTGCGTGTATCAGAATTGAGTGGGACTAAACTGAATAGGAGATGGGACCAGAATTTTAGATTAATAGGGGAGAACTATGTGTCTTATTACAGGGAAAGGTAATACTAAGTGCAAAAATCCTGCCCCCTCCCGCAAATAAGCTGTTTGTACAGATTTAATAACATGACCATCATGAATTCAGTACCAAATACATCTCAGCAAATATATATTTAAATGAGTTAAATTTTTGTTTGTTTTAATTATTACCCAGATATGGTTTTCAATTTAATATATTGCTGAATATAAACTACGCATTTAAAAAATTAGAACCTATTTTTCATTGTCAGGAACAGAATGTATACTGTATCTTAGGAGTCACAAACCAATTAAACAAAGGGAGAAGAAAACAAATAAGGATTCCATGTTACAAAGGACAGAAAAAAATCTCAATCAAGATAAAGTAATGAGCAGAATCACAATTTACTTATACTCATCTCTAGCAAGTGAGAGAAAGTTGCCTACTGAGAATATAAATAAGGCAAATCCAATACCTCAAGATGTATCTGAAGAAATTTTTGTCTTATCAGATAATGAACTTGGGGTTTGTGATGAGAATGCTAATAAATTCATTTGTAATGCAGATAGCAATAATAAAGTGACTCTGTTGGAAAGATGTATCCCATTCTTTGTTAAAGTCTAATCAGAAATTAAAGTGACAGAAAAAAACATAATGAAAAGTCAGATATCTGACTTAACAGTAACCTACAACTTTGAAAGCAAATTTTGATAATATCAATACTGAGATGCTAAGAGACAAATATAAGAGTTAACTATTTGAACTTGAACTTATTTCTCCAGCCCAAAGGTAATGTAACACATTTAGAATATGATCCTGCAAATTTTTGCAAGAGTAACCTTCTGCACATGTATATATACAACCTCAGTTTTTTCATATAAGACAAGTTTATATAGCTACTACTTCTGTCCAAATTCTCTCATTGTTTCTCTGAAATCTGTCATGGATAACCAGTTATCAGATAAGACTCAGTGAGACTAAAAAGCAGATGTTAGCCTTCTATGCTGAAACCCTCAGCTCCTTTCTGTATCACTGTAAACAGCTTCATCAAATCTACAACCACAGTCATCTTTGACTTTGATCTTCCTAACTTGTCACATCCATTCTTTCCCCATTTAACATATCTAAGGTAGACCTTTTTCTAACTGTCTATATAATTATAAATTTTACCAAGCCTATATGATTTTCTTTCGACTATGGCAACATCTTCCGTTGTGGTCCACATAAGCAGTTGTCCTTGTGATAGCCATTCAGAATACTGCAATATACTCCTCCTCTCGGTTTTCCAATGGGCTGCAGTCCTTCAGGATGAACCTGCTCCAGCATGGGCTCTCCCATGGGCTTGCAGGGCAATCTGCTCCAGCTCCTGGAGCACCTCCTCTCCCTCCCTTTCTGACCTTGGTACTCCACAAGCCCCACAGCTTGTCTCTACAGGTTTTTATAGGGCATATTCCGATGATGTCATGTGCTGCAGGTTTCGTCTATCACAGGACCTTCCCATGATCCACACCAGAAACCAGTATCTTATCAGCTCCAGCCACATTTCCTCAATGGCCTGGTAGTCGTCCTTATGGACAGAGGAGTGTCCTGCTTAAACAGGTCATCCCAGAGACAAAGGGCTTGAGATAAGCAGTTCACAGTTTCTTGAGATGACAGCCCAGTCCCTCACACCTAACAATCTTTGAGGCAAAGGGTTCAAGATAAGAATTCAGTCTCTTACAACAAGGCAGCCCCTAACCTCTTCCCAGAGGCCACCCTTCAGCACCCTCACTATCAACACCTTGCCACCTACACCCAATACAACCCTGCAACTTCCTCTCCAAAAATCTTTTCAGTCTGCTTTCTGCCCACTTAGGCTCTCCCACTCAGGGATAGAAGGTTTAAGTTTCACTAGCACTAGGTTCATATAATCAGCCTCCATTTCTAACTGGATAAATTTTTCAAGCAGTTTTGCCTCTTTTGGGGATGAAATTTCCCTATAAAGATCACCAAAGGACCAAAGGGATACTGTGATCCTACTTTATGTTGCACTTAAAACTCCTTTTTGCTTTGACATCCTCCAAAAAATTACTGGAGTCCAGCTACTGGTATCCTGAAACGAGCATCATCTCGTGGTTTCCATTCCCTGTATCATCCCACCTTTCTTCACCTTCTCGGTCTGGCTTAGAAACACTCTGGGTCAGTATCTTGTGCTTGTACAGCATTTAGCTCACAGCTCCTTGTCTCTGACTGGGTTCCCCTAATTATTAGATTAATGCAGCTATCATGCTAGCCTAACTTGTGAGCAATCTTTCAGACTTCTTGTTTAAAATTAATCATATACAGAAGTGCTTAGGGGTTCAATTCCTTATATTGTCTCTGTCAAACCTCTATAAACTTCTGTGTTTTTTCTAAGTAACCAGGGAGTCAGTGATCTAGTCCATAATCCTTTTATTAGCATTTTCTGAGTAATATGTTAAAAAAAGCAGAATGCCATATCTTCCCCTGATTTACATTAACATGTGATTTGCCTGGCATTGTACAGAAAGACCGTGAAATTCCTTTTGAAGAATAATCATATAACAAAGTCTTGTGAGGTAGATTTTTCCATATGTTAAGAGGGACCATAAATTTTGTGCAGTAAAATGGCAGCTGCCTGGCAGCAAGGAGTAATATTTCTTTCAGGGTAGGGCAGAGGACAAAAAAAGTAATCACAATAGATCAAATTTAGAACAACAACAACAAAAAAAAGGGTCATTAAAAAAGTCTTGTAATTAGTGCACTGGAATGTAAATAAAATCATTTAAATATATTTCATTTAACCTCTATATTGTTCAGTAATATAATGAGTTATATTTACAAGTTATACAAGTCAATTGTATATTGATTGACAATTAATTGTTCAATCCACAAAAAAAGCTGTAAGAAAGTCCAGCTGTGCCAACGCACTCGATATTGACTATCTGAAAAAAACTTATATAGAAACCTGGTATCTGATTAAATATTAGTAAGTGCCTGAATTGTTCTATTTTGTCACAGTAATGTTGCTTAATATTGTTTGAAGGAATATATTTACCTATTTCCTTTTATGTGGCAATTTTTTTAGTTTACTGTATTAACACACAGTCTATAGAGTCAACTAAGACAAAATGGGTGTCTTCAAAATGCTTATTAAGCAAGGACAAGGAGTTATTCCTGGACTAGGTCATGAGTGTATTCAGCAAAAAGCATTGTAGCATAACAAGGGAGAGGGAAGGGGGAAGGGTAAGAAGGGAAAATTCTGCAAGTCACCAGCCAACAAAAGAACTGGTGAGGATCTCCCCAGTTCATCATCCTCATCTGTGCATACTCTCCATTGCAGAAGGTGTTCCTCTGAGTAATTTTTTACACAGTAACAATATGGTTTCATCAGGACTGTTTCATTAGAGTAGTAGCGCTTTTGAGAACATAATGTTATCAGGCACAGATGTTGTATACATCAGTTGGCTGTTTAGCTTTCTGCATGTGCGTTATCAGCAAATGCCTATTGGCTACCTATATGGCTATTACCTACTAGACTTATCAGTTAAGATGTATTTGCTCCCGAGCATAAGTTCATAATCTCAAAACTATGCAGCAAGGGCTGGAAAGGGAAAATTCACATTTCAATGGCAATCACTTCCTACAAAACCCAGCTTTGCAGATGTGATGTTTCCTGAATCCTCCAGCGTGAGGCTGCGAGGATAACAGCCTTTTGGGATAAAAAAGTAAAAGGTACTGCCGCAGCATCCTGGAGTTTTGTGTGTGGCAGGTTGCATACAAAATGAAAGGCAGACTGTAGTGTTACAAGTGAAAGACTGCAGACTTACAAATGTAAGACTGTTAATTTATATAGGTTAAAGTGCTGTGCAACACCGACACTGGTGTGTGCCGGATACAGGGTTCTGTTACTCCCCCTCACTTTCCCTCAAAGCCCACTGCTCTTGTCCTGCACATCATAAGACAGAGTCCAGCAGCCTTCCCATTCACCAGGTGCCACTAAAGGGATCTCATTCATCATTATTTCTTTCCTGAATAGGTGCACCATTTGAATTCATACATTTGCAACAAACCACAAACCACAATCGTAGCTTTTGACTGGAGCTAAGTCAATAACTCAAGTGTGCCAGTTCATTTGCAGTTAACTTCAAATAGTTCAGGGATCAACTTCCAGATACAGAAGACAAAAGGGACGCATGTTGCTGGCTGTCTAGACAGGAATTAATTTTCTTCCTTATAGTATTGCTCATGCCTTCCTTGGTACACCTCTGAATGGGATTCTCTAAGTACATAACTTTTAGGCAAAACAATTCATTGAAGTAAGTACTAGTCTGAAGTAAATGAGCTCAGAATTGACCCTAAAATGAGTGTAACCCTAAAATGAATTTATTGTTCCCAAATGTAGTTATTATGCAGACAGTGGGAATTTTCTCCATTTATCATGTAGATTGGAAATACAACTAAGGATGCTTATTTAGGATTATTCCAAAGATCTTTTTTATGTTGCTTCCAGATTAACAGGCACAGTTACAAGCATTTTGAACTGTTGTTTAGGGAATATTTCTGTCAGCTGAAATGGGTTCCAAATGTTTTCAGAAGCTAAACATAAAAGCACTAGCTAAGGGTAAAGTTCAGACGCATGAAAACATCTAACAAGTACTCATGGGGGAATTCTTAAATATACCCACAGTTTTACTAATTATTTTTCTTATATTCTTGGCACATTTAAAAAGCCATTTAAATTCACAATTGCAAGCTTTGTTTTTCAAATAGAAATATGAAGAGTATTGTTCTTTTCCACATATGTTTCTTCAGGCCTTTGAATCCAGTAGCACATACTTTATTTAAGGAGGATATTTATAGTTGTGCAGATAATTCAAACAGTGATCAATGTTGCATAAAGAAAAGGGATAATTTTGAGACAAAGTCTGTCAGCTCGAAATTGGTCTATATTGCCAAAGTAAAATAAATTGGCTGTCCTTGAGTTACTCATTTCCAAATAGCCTAGTTGTGTTAGAGTGGCCACAATGCACCCTGATACTTCAGCTGCTGATCTATCCCCGTGCTGCACCCTCTTACTCCTGACTTTTTGGGGGTGATATTTACTTAGTTATTTGAACTGTATATAGCTGAGTCTCTCTCATTTCATACTTAGTGAATACTGGGAGGACTGGTCTGTCTTTTGCAGGTACCTAGAGGAAAGCGTGAAAAGCCCTAGAGAGATTAGCTGCGTTCAAATAGACACATAGCAAAATGGTCACATCCACAGAAGTTTTTAGGCACACAATTTCCTATGAAATCACCAAGTTCCTGTGATAAAGAGTGGATAGTGAGGCACTGAAACAGGAGTCAGAAACCAAAATGTCTTTGTAGGCTGTGCTGTTAGAAGCAGATAAATTATATTATTTTCAGTTTGTGCCTGTATACACCACAAGAAAGATAATAATTTCTGCACATGATGGGACAAAACTGAAGTGAAATAAAAGAGTTTTACTATAAATTAATTTTAAAATGAAAAGATTTTGTTCATAGTAGGTACTACTTTACCCAATACTATTTAATCTTAAGATAATACTAATAAAATCTTAAAAATAATAATCATATAGTCTTAAGATTTCATAAGTAGGTATAAAGCAGCTTAATAATAATATAATATAATCTTTAAGATTTCATAAACATGTGTAAGGCTTCCATAAATCTAGGTCTGCACATGCTTTAGCGTTTTTTTGATTGCTTAAAAATGTGAAATAAAACCAACTAGTGAAAAGAACTAGGTGATTCTGTGCAGTTCAGCAAATGGGAGACCACATGATGGGGAACCTTGTCCCTCACTTTCAAGGAAGTCAGCGGCCACTTCCCGCATACGTGCCTTGTTTTCCTACCACTGCAGTGAAATCTGTTGCTTTGTAAAGATCATCCCCACCTACAGGCAGAAGCAAAACATCAGAAGGGCTGGATACAACTACAGCACCTGACTACAGCTGGCATCGGTCCTTCACCCACCAGATGTGGGGGCAGGTGGTTTCTGCATACGTACAGAGTTCCTATACTCTTCCTCCTCTGAGAGCTGAAAAAATACAAAATTATTTGGCTAGAGCAGTGACAGTTTTACAAGGTTGAAATAAACAATTTTAAACATAATAATGATTATCCAAATCCTACAAGCGAGCCAGAGAATGTGCTTTGATCAATATAGTAACTGGACTATAGCCCAATATCGAAAGTGCCTTCATGCTTTTGACAGAAGGAGGCAACAGTTCAGCAAATGGGAGACCACATGATGGGGAACCTTGTCCCTCACTTTCAAGGAAGTCAG
>JAOBAS010000057.1:16165668-16182783 GCA_025311575.1 Elanoides forficatus
CTGAACTCAAAACATAGCACCGTACCAGCTACTAGGAAGACAATTAACTCTATCCCAGCTGAAACCAGGACAGCTAACACAAAGCACTTGACTTTCATTGCCAGTTTCTGCTAATCAGTTTAAATCCTGGTCCCCTACCCTCTTCATTCTGATTATGAGAAGCAAAACCCAAGACAACTAAAAGTCCAATCCCCACTCTATTCAAGGCAGGGACAGGGGGTGGGCTGGAATTAATTCACTCAAAACAATTTTTAGTTCCAACCTCTAAAACAGAGCAGTAACTACAGTCTGAAGTAGTAAAATGAGGATGCAGAATAAAACAAGAAGACTAACTCTTTAGAAACTCAGCACTGAGAGGGCATGAGGCAGTAGCATAGTGTTAAACTGATCAAGTCATGTACCTGATAAATATTCCTTCACAGAAAGCTCTAAATATTTGAATTTACCTTTCTAGACCCCTGACTTATCAATGCAGAGCAACAGGTGCTAATAATCAGGAGCAGGGGAGCAAGAGGATTGAGGAAAAGATATTAGTGACTCCTAATACCCAGGTACCACATCCATATATTTCCTAGGGAAGAACACTGATGGTTCTACTATGGTAATGGAAAGCTGAAAACATTCTCCAGAACTGAACAACAGTTTGGTTATATCAAACTACTCTCATTACTTTTGCAGGTCAGGCTAGGAAGAGTTTCTCCTCTCCATCACCAGAGAAAAAACAAATTCTTGAAGTTTCTGTTTTTCATTACTTCATACCAGAGTTGAGCTTAACTAAGGCCAATTCAGTTAGGGCTTTTTGTCCAGAGCTTGGCAGGGGGAGGAAATGGAAAGCAAATGCTTCCACAACGTAATTAAGAACCTCATCAGGTATCCCCCCCAGAGTCCCAAATAACCTGAAGGGAACTTAGAATAGCAAGTTCTTCTTCACATGAGGAAGTATTATTTCAATCTGGAAACAGTAATAGAAGAGTTTGTACTGCAGAGAGAATTCCCTTGAGTATGGGTTGGTGGTAGTTTCTAAACAGAACTGACATTTCATATTACTATTAACAAGGATCATTCAGACCATTATCTGGAACACCTGGGAGTGAAGTGTCAATGACTGAGCAACAAAGACAAGCTATACTCCTGTAAGATCCTTAAGGCCTAATATTACCATAACTAGCTACACCTGTATTAAAAAACTCTAAAGGTCCCCGAGTTGTATTCCATGTGCTCCCCAAACTGCCTACTTTTTCCTCCTTTTAATTTAGCCCTTATTAAATACAACACCTACCCTACAACTTAACTGGAAAGATACATGGCATATAGGCCCGTCTCCGGCAATTACAGCTGAGAAAGCACTAAAGTTTTCATTCTCAGGCTGGCAAATTAAGAAACATCTAGATATAATAGCTGAAGTAACTTAAAAGAATACTTAAAGATACTTTAATACCATTGGGTATTTAAACTACAGCACACAAGATCAGCTTAGACTGCTTTTAACATAAGAATCCAACAGAATTCTTTTTTGTACAATATTCACATAAATATGTATTGCACATACAAATCCTACATGCACTGTTCACAAACTGAACTGTGACTTAGTCTGAACAAAGAAGCCTTCAGAAGTATACAGGTGTCTGGCCTTCCTGCTCAACAGGTCAGTCCTATTCATATCCCTTTTATTTCCACTTACCTCAGGGTACTGTTTATAACTTCTTATAGCCAAGCCTCAGCTATGCTCTTTTTAGTTGTATTCTGTAATCCCTCTTTATGCTCCCTGTATCCACCACTGCAATGTATTCCAAACTTTACTCACTTTCATCAGAGCTTTAAATACTGCACCTGGATGGTCCTTAGCTTATTTACAGCTGTGATGGTCCTGCAGAATACATCAATTTTAGCTCTTATACTTGCCTTTAAGCTTAGGGGCAACACATAGGAAGTTGTGTCTATGCTATGCTTATTAGCTTTCCCTCTGAAATGGCACAAGAGACAACAAGATAAATTGATTGTAGTATGCTTGCTCTGAAGAAGACAGAAGCTATTACATGTAGCAGTAGACTGTAGTTAAAAGTCATGTATTCATCAATTCTAGAGAGTACTCGTGTAACAACTGTGAGCCACTGAGTGCAGGTGGTAGCCATACTTACTTTTCATCACTGTATAAACTAGCTTACATACTTAATGCAAGTACCTGAAAGAAAGACTTCTCTATTTACTTTTGGAAAGTTGTTTAAGTTTGACATAATTCTTCCTTTAGAAGAAAGTGTGTGGGGAGTGGTTTTGTTGTGTTTTTCTTCCCCTCCCCCCACCCCCCATATAGATCCCAGCACAACCGAGTGCTGCAATTCAGTGCTGAACTGAAATACAGCGCTTACAAGGTTCTGGGGTTTTGGGAGGGTAGGGGGGTGTTGTTGGGGGTTTTTTTCCCTTTTTTTTTTTTTTTCACTACCTAAATGAAAAATAAACATGACAACACAGTAAGGTATTAACATCTTAAAAATTTTTAAGGCACATTCCAACAAAATAAACTTTTATTGAATGCAGTAGTAGGCATTCTATTTTGTTTAAGGGAACAGTGCTTCCCCCCCAAGAGATTCCCTTTGACAATTTCTAAAAGCTGTATTTCAGTTACAGAAATATTTCTTATGTCAAGAAACACCAAACTTCAGTCTAAACTTTTCTTGAATTATGAAGTGCAGCTAAGTCCTTCCAAGTGATGATAGTTTTCAGTAGGCACTAGAATGAGAAACCTGCAAATTGTTTACAATTGCTGGGTACAATGTTATGTTAATTCAAATTTTATAGTAACCCATCTAGACTGTTGTTCTTGAAGAATTATATAAAAAGTGGCATTTAAGAGTAAAGAAATGCAGCTTAAAGAGCAGTTTATCACCATTTAAAAAAAAATTTAATGGCAACCTGCATATTTAATACCATTTCCACAGTATGTCAGCTAGCAGAGGCTTAGTCCAATAATTTAAAACTTTAGATAGGAATGTCTTTTGGTTCTGAATGCAGATCATAAGTCATCATGTCCAGTAGGTGAAGGCTCAGTTGTTTCACTCTCTACTTCCTCTCCTGTGAAATTAAGTATCATAATTAGAATACAAAAGTATTATTAATTATACCATATAATTTTTGACAATAGGAATTTTTTAAAGAGAAACCCAAATCAACATCTGTATCAAGACCAGAGAAGCAATAAAGCCATACAGAAGAGCTACTTACACCATCCTCCTAGTCTAAGCTTATAATTTTTTTTTTCTCTAGATGCAAACAAAACATTTCAAATAAACTTGTATGATATTGTTAGTGGAAGAAAAAAGCAGCACAGCTATTTCTATTCTAAGCTTTTGTTTTCAGCTATTCACAGTGAACTTTCTCCTTTCCACATGACCTGTCAGAGGAAATTCTGGTATTTGAAAACAAAAAGCACATATTACTCAGAATTATTTTCTGTAGTGCAAACTGCTCGGTTCGGATGTTAAAACAGCCTTTAAAAAAGCACAGCAATTTTATTATATTGATAAAAGCATTGATCTAAGAAAAAAGCTAAGCCAATTTGTCAACTTTTCATTTTGCTTTTATTCTCATAAAATGTCAGGCAACATTAAAAAACATAGTAACTGATATCCTGAGTATCTGCACAGGAAAAGTATATAACTGATTTTAAAGGACTACTACCAGTAGTGCTGTTCTTACAGTGCTTTTGTGGGTTTGTTTTTTGGGTTGGGTTTGGGGTTTTGGGGTGGGTTTTTTTAGCAGCCAGTAAAATGTTAATTTTCATTGTCTTTTGGCAAAGTCACAGGTAGATGTGTCAAAGCTGCTTTTCAGCTCCCTGCTAACATTTGATAAATAACTTAAAACTCTACTGAGTTTTTGCATTTTTTTTTGTAAACTGATCAAGTTGTGATTTGGCAACTGGGAAAGCAGGAAGAAAAATCTGGTAAATCTAAGAAATCCATATGGCCACAATTTAATGGGCCTGAAAGCAGCAATGATTTGGGGAAAAAAAAAATTGATGGAAGGTTTTAAATAACTAAGAAAGACCTTAGGTTTGTCTGCTTACATTGGATAGTAAACCAAGCATAGACAACTCTTGATCTGAAAGGTTATTGTAGATTTAAAAATTTGAGAAGAACCAAAGCACATTTTTAGGACATTGCCAGTCAAATTCTTTTTCTACAGATAGGATTTAAAAACTAGGTTTTCACCTGGCCATAGCACTTTGTAAACATCAGACTATACCAGAGAAGTGCTTCAGCTCTTCTCACTTGAGCTTCCCTTGATTGGAAGCCCAGGGAAAGTGTTCCTGCCATTACTCACACTATCAAACTGAAAGCAAATATTTAATCAAATCTCCAATTATTCTCAAGTCGCTTTTTTTTTTAATATCATACCCCTCATATAGTAAAGTATATTCCTGCTGTATATGTATGGTTTATTCTACGCTTCAGGAAGCTGTAGCTGTCTTTGTCCTCAATCCTTTTTCTGAAGAACAACTGCCCAAACTTTGCCTGAGTTTTGAGTGCTCAAGTATTTTCTTAATTCAGACTCCACTGAAGTGGAAGCAAACTGCGAACATAGAATGATAAGAGGTGGTGGGAATAAGGTAAAAACCAGGATACAAATAGACCCTTTCTTGGTTTTGCTTAACAGAAACTGGGTGACAGCTATAATGGCAATAGTATCATCTCTTCTGTTTTCCCCTCTCATCCGATTTCAGTAACTTTTAGATTTCTGGAAAAATCCCAATGGTAGTAGAAACATTTCGGTGGGAGAGATGCAGGCAGTGATAACAGTATAGCTCAACAACTGAATTCTTGTCCACATGAGAAATAATGTGTTCAGTAAGTCCCTGTCCAGTTAACATGTTTCTGCTAGAACAACTCCAGACATGCTCATTCTTCAGAAGATTTTTGTGTGTTAGGAAAATTTCCTATTCTATTAATTCTGTTTTAATACAATTCCATTTGGTCTTCAAACGTTTTCAATAACAGAACCTTTGAAATAGGACTTTCCTTTTGCCGTCACTAGAGTTACCTTCAGGACTCCATCAAAGGTAGAGCAGAACACAAGACCTTGCAGCTTCAACAAGTAGAGAAAAGTAGAAAAAAAAGTAGGGAAAAATTGGTCATAAGAAAGAATTTCAGGAGAAATCTGCATTTTGCAAATAAAAGGTTTTGTCCCTTTTGGGCGAAAATGGACCTCGTTATCTTAAACAAATGTAGTTCAGGTATCTATGGGATATGTGCATGAGGGAATGAGGGAGTTAACAAAATCTTCCACCTTTTTTTTTTTTTGCTGAGTCTTATCATAAAAACTGTTGAACAGGAAATGTGGAGATGCATAACCTGGTTTTGAGACAGTATTTTAAATTAAAGGATTGTAGGGTTTATTTCCAGTGCTGTCAGGTAGCAAAACTGATTTTAAGAAACATGCTTTTTATTGCCAGTTTTGAAACAATGAAATTCTCAATGGTTAATGAAAGTGTCTAAATAATGTGGCTCAGTATAAATTTGCTGTACAAAATCAAAGGCAGAACAATCAGTTATTACTGAATGTTATGGGAGCTATGGTAAGTAATGTGCTAATGTTCTCCAAAAAAGACTCAAAATGCAAATTCAAGGAATAATTGATTCTGTCTTTCTAATTAGTCTTGACCTTATAATCTAATGTTAAAGCATGGTTGTATAGCAAGACTCTTTTCACTAACTTATGTACTATCTGTTCTTGGAAAGGAAACATTAAGGCAATGTAGATTTGTGCAAAGGCACTTCCTTTAGGATCATCTTTGGCTTCAATCACAGAATCACAGAATGGTTGAGATTGGAAGATATCTCTGGAGATCATCCGTTCTAACTGCCCTGCTCAAGCAGGACCACCTAAAGCCGGTTGCCCAGGACCCTGTCCACACGGCTTTTCAATATCCCCAAGGATGGAGACTCCAGAACCTCCCCAGGCAATCTGGGTCAGTGCCCAGTCACCCTCAAAAGGGCAAAAATATTTCCTGGTATTTAGGAAGAGCCTCCTGTGCTTCATTTTGTGCCCATTGTCTCTTCTATGCCTCTTCTAAATGTTTAAATACAATACTTTGGGATGGGATCAAAGGAAGAACAAGCCCTCAAAATGATGGTAGCTTGCAAAGACTCTGTTTTTAAGCAAGTATTAATTATTTATGCTTTATATACAGTATTTCTGCCTTTTTCACCAGCTTTTTAAGTTTTTTGGTTTCAGATTATCTACTGAAATGAAATTCTGAATGCTGCCAGGCTAGATAATCTTTGCATGAATTTGTATTTTAGATTCAGATGGCATCAAAAAGACATTGAATTCCAAGCATATTCCAAGCTTATTTCCCTGATGCTTGATGAGACAAATGGGTTTTAGTGTGTCCCTAATGTAACTCCAGTGACGTCAGTAGAATTACAGAAAGTATCGGTTTAATCCATTTAATAATATTACTTAAATTAAAACAGAAATGAACAAAACCAAAAAGATTTATGTTAGCAACTTATAAAAACTCTATGCAAAGTAGACATTTAAGAGCAATAATGTCCCTGAAATAAATGCATATCTGATAAATCTGAACTTTTGCTAAAATCTTTATCTAACATTCATGTCAAGAGTACTGGAGTATTGGATGAAACAAGCACAAGTAAAACCAGATGCAGATGGCTCTTTCTGGGAGTTGAGATGAATTGTAAATGAAATCTGAAGTGTTCTCTCTAAGGTGGTTACTTTTGCAGCTATGCTTGGATTTGACCACTAAAGTAACATTAAAAATTGTTATTTATGTGAGTTCCTCGAGCCACCATTTTGAGTGTATGTATTTTGAGGAGAATAGGTCTAAAATAATATTTTATTCCCATGACTTCCTGAGGCAAAAGCTGATGGGAAGCTCCTGATAAGTATATGTTTTTATAATAATACCATGTATCCTTTCAGCTGGCTCCAGAAGTTAGGCAGCACTGCTTTCACAGATTATAGATGTCAGTAAAGAAACCTGAGCTATCTATTTAAATTAAGTAGAGTTTTTTCCTAGTGCTTTCAGCAAGAAACAGCAAGCACTCATCTGAGTAAGAGGAGGGAGAAAAGAAAGAAATTTAAGAAGTCCAGAAAAAAGGACAATTAATCTTTATTTTTTTTTTTTTTAATGCTTCATTGAGTTGCACAGCTCCTGTGGTGATACCTCATTTGCAAATACTTATCCATGCCATGGTAGATAAAAGAGGACTATCTCTATCCATGTAACAGAAACATGTTTGCCAAATGATTTATATATATATTGAAATGTATATGTAAATTTACATTGATTATTTTAATGCAAAATATCTTTATTTGTTTGAAAAAATACAGAACGTTCTTGGTTTGCAATGCTGTGAAATAGTGACAGACAGGAAAGATAAAATGTCCTTTTCTGGTCTCCTCCATAAGAGTCCAATTCCCAGCTCTTGGACACAACCTCAAAATACAGCACAAACAAAGGAAAAGTGAAAATGTTACAAACATTTAAAAATAGTGTCTACCCTGTGGATTTTACATTGAATTAGAAGCTCTGGTCACTCACTCTCGCTAAAACTCATTAGTCTTAATGAGTATTTAGAATCTTTATCATAGACAACATGAACACAACAGGCAGCCAAAATCCTGCCCTCAGATAAATGGACACACTTTATCTGGCGGAGGCTGGGACTGGAAGCTGCATGCAGTTCCTGTGCTCCTTGCTCTTGCTGCAGTTCTGTGAGTGCCACAAGTGCTATAACAGGAAACAAAGTCTATGTCTCTCTTTCAATTATATTGGAAGCATCTGATCTCATTTTAGGACCCTCAATAAACCTGCTGCACGTAGATACATGTTATATCCACAGTGGAAGTCTTCCTCCTTTTTTATCTGAAAAAGCCGAAAATAAATACGTATTTATTCTCATCCTTTTCCCCCCCCCCCTTGATAAATAGGATACAAATATTAATTTTATTCTTCCAGTAGCATAACTGAGCTCTTGGGAGGCAGAGCCCAGAGCCCGCAGCACATCATAGAGGTTAATCAGTGTCAGCTGGGAGCGGAGCTGAGCCTTGCAGCCCTTACCGAGCTGTGCGCTACCATTTCCTTCTCAGTACACTAGACAGCAGTCGCTAGCCGCCTAGACCAAATCGTGCCTGCAATCACACATAACGTTTTCAACACCTACCCCTTCATCAGAATTGTAAATACCTTCCCTGTCTTTTTAATTCTCTCCTGGCAGTTGGCAGTACCAGAAAATAGCAGCAAGAAAACACCTTATTTTTTCCCCCCAAAAAGGTACCTTGCTTTTAAATGGAACTTCTTTCAAGCTTCCAGATAAGTAGACTTGTTTCTCCTGTTTTGTATATTACCTCCTTCAATGGCATGAAATAATATTTACATCGTTTCTGCTTCTAGTCCCTTTTTCTTTGTCAGTGTTTTCCTGTGCTGTGCTTGACTAAGGAAACAGGAAGATTTGCAGACACTTCGGGTAGAAGTCAAAAGCAAGAGGAAATATTTATAGCTGAAAACATACAAGAATTTCAGCAAATCCCACACAGAGAATGGATAAATCGACAGAACATTCCAAGAAGGTTGGTGACACAGTTTTTCCAAATCTAGACAATGCAGTGCTGTTTTCAGGAGCCATGTGAGCGACTAGCCCAAAATCCCTCCAAAAGAACCTCCTGAAATCTTTTGTTATCCTCATCGCCCCATTCTTGTGGATGTTCTCGTTCAAAGGGGTCAGTGGGAGCACATGCCGGAGGGACCCTCCAGAGGTCTGCAAAGGTACCAAAGATGAACGGGAGACGTATCCCTTACAGTCCCTTTGAAATACCGTTTGTGTAGGAGAGTCCTTCCTTGAGGAAGGAATAGGAAACTTGCCCTTCCTAATAACCTGCTGTGCCCACACTGCAGGATTATGCAAACTATGGGAGGAGTGAGGCTGCAAGTCAGCAAGAACTGTAAATTTGGTTGTCATTTATGGGGATCTGTCTTATGGAGGTATGGCCTCCTTCTATCCCATATGTCTGCTCTGATAGCATATATAACGCTGGTAAGCACTAGCAGTCTGCCGTATCTGATATCCTGCTAATGGTTGTGTCTCCAGGGCCCTCATGGAGGTAAACAAGTAGTCACTCCCCAACCCGAATCCTTACAATACCTTTGATTTTGCATTTGAACATAAAATTCATGAGCCCTGGTTCACAGCTATAAGAGGCTGTAGTTTCCATGCAGATACATCTTCCCTAGAGAAATCTGCTTTTCACGGCCTATAATTGGATATTTTATTTTGGGGGGAAAACTAAAACCATTAGTTTATAAGAAGGCTCTGCAGAACTTCCACTTTTCAAGCAAGTAGGCTGACTGACAGCAAAACTGTATCAATTCCTTCAGAGGATATGGGAAGTGTCTTTACCTGGCTTTAAATGTAATACAAATCTCAGGTTCCTTGCTGCAATTGTATCAACTTCCTTTCATAAGAAAGGAGTTAGTCTGCTACGCAAGTACGTCAGAATGACTTCTTGGGGTGATGGTGCTCTGTGTGCCTTGAGTAAGAAACATACGTCATCTCTTTTAATACCTTTGCCTGCTTGATACACCTGATACATGCACATAAATCTCAGGTTTTCTGTATAGAAAGACCATTATTTTTTTTTTACTCTAGTGGATATTGAGCCATTTGGAGGGAGTTGGCTGCAAACGAGACGAAGAACTTGGTCTAGTCAGGAAACAAAAGATTGCAGACTGTGAGAGAAAAAAAATATTTCTTTCCTATGACATACATAATACATGTCCCACAGAAGTTTGTGATGTCAATAACTTATTTTACTGGCTATCTAATCCACACAGCTTAGCCTGGTTTAAGTTGCCTATTTTTAGGTAAAAGTGTGTATGTAATTGAAGAGTGCTATAAAGTAATGACTATTATACAGAAATCTGCTGTGTAATTCACTGTGCAGCTTTAGTAAAGAGCGGCTTAGACTGTTTTGAGTGGGAAAAGACAGGCTCGTGGATTTTGCAGGTGCTAGAGTGCTCAAGGGAAGCACTGAGGTTCAGGGCATCAAAGCATTTCAAAATGAAATGCCTTATGTTAAATGAACGACGTGGCACTAATGTTGATCCACATAAAGAAGTGTCATTGGCGCAGCTTTGCGCAGTCTCCCCAGGCTCTGGATGATCCAAAAAGTAGTTCACTTTGTGCTCACAGACAGCCTGAAAAGAAGTATCGGGTTGAACAAGTCCACAGTAAAAATGTACACGGCATGGCATGGCAGTTTATATACATTACTGATATCGTTGCTCTCATCTTTGTGAGAGCTCAGGAAAACTACTCCGAATGAAGCGTAGGTTCACAATGTCCTGTTTGGGGTTCTAATGATTTTTTAATGATAGCTTCCAATTCTGCTGCACAGTCAAAGGTGATACCTACTACCGAAGACAAATGAGAACACTAGCGATTCTGCTGCTGGGGTGCCTGCCTTTAGTGGTGACAAATGGTAGAAATGACCTGTGCTGTACTGTCATGACAAGGCACTGCATCATCCCTGAATTATTTTCTTAACTTTGGAGGGAGAGCCTGCTGTCTTTCATCCAGAATTGTTCTGTGTGATGCTAAAAAATGAGCCTGCTGACAACAAAACGCAATACCTCAAAAAAATATCAGATAGGTAATGAAGATCCAGATTTTGCAACACAAAACTGTTTGAAGGTCTGGAAGAGGGATCCGATAGGACAGGAATGCTTGGTCATTAGAGTGGTAGAAAGAGGATGGATTTTGACGGTAGCTAAGAAAGATGTTTTCTGTGATGCTTTTTTATCTTGATTCTATTCACAAAGTTAAAGGGCTAAATCCCCCCCTGTTTCTGTGTAGTTTGAACAGTGAAGGAAAAAAATGCAGTCTCGTAGTGGCTTCCCTGATTCTAACAAAGCAGGCTTTTGAGGAGTCTTAGCAGCCCTGTCCTCAAATGAGTTTTCTGGAGTATTTAGGTTTCACAGTAGACTCTCAGCCAAGTCTGTTGCAAATTAAACCTTTTAAATCTTATAAATGGAGAAAGCATGCAAAGGTCTTAAGCAAAGAAAGTGCTAATTAGAGTACAAAATAGAAACATGATTCAAAAGACTTTAAGGAAGAGGAGGGAGAAAATTACTTGAGCATTGTATCACTGTGTGATGTCCTGGAGTCCAAGAACAAGCAACAAGAAAATAAGTCTTTTTAAAAGGCAAACAAATGATGCTTATTTGGCCTTAAGATAGAAAAGAGCAGTAGGTAGATTTAATGATAGAGGAATATGTTTCAGACACGTTTTCCTTTCTTATACATTATATATTCAGTTATTTTTCCCTTATATTTTTGAAGGGATAAACCTAACTCTAAATATTCTGACACATAGCTCTCCCACCACACCTCTGGGCACTGCAAAAACATTTTTCAATGGCAAATTCCTTGAATGTCTGTCACCCTAAAGGTTGTTGTGCTTCCAAGAATCTATAGAATGATCTACCACTAAATTCTAAAGGCTTCACTGTAAATAGAGGCATAAATTGTGAAGTTATGGAAATACATATTTCTTGTCAAGGGAGCTGCCAAGTTTCTTTGGCAAGGACAGAGATAGTATGCAAGAAGTAGCTCAGATTCTACACTAAAGATGGTTGTCACTCTGAGCTCCCATAAGACTAAGATAAGGGGTTGGGTTTTTTTCTCTCCCTTATGTTGACATAAGATCAGAGCAATGTGTAGAAAGATCTCTTATGCTGTTGCTTATGATCTTAGGAAGGAAGAAAACAAAAGCCAGATTTTTACAGTTACAGTATGGGATTGACACTCTTGCAAAACCCCTACATGTCTTTCTCTTTTTGCCTCATTTTCAATGGTTAGGATCTGTTTCTTAATTTTATACAAATAAAGCCCCAAAAGAGAATAAGAAAGTTTGTAAACAAAGTGGAATGGCTCAGTAAGGGAGACTGAGAAATACGAACAGTGTATGATACTGATGATTAGAAGTACTTACCTCATATGTGGGATCAAGTCCCTCTCTAATCAGTTGTTAAATAATTATACAAAAATGAAACAGCTTTCACAAAAGGTACTGTAACGACTCCTCTGCAAAACACCTGATCACCTAACAGGACAGTCATTAGGGTGGGTGAGGCTTATTTTCAAGTCAGTAATCTGGTTCAGGGAGAATTTAGGTCACTTACATTTTAGGAGACAACCACCACCTTTAGGCTATTGGTTATTCTGTGCTTTAACTTGTGGGATTTCTCTCTCATTTTGACCAGAAAATTCCATTATGGATGTATAATCCTAGTCAGCAGAGTTGATGTATTCTTGGAAACACACCAAATAGTGGCTCCAAGCAAGCAGCATTTATAGTACTTACAAAATGCCTTACTGAAAATATCTGATGGCTTCTCATGGAGGCTGTTATCCTCCTTTTCTGTCTTTGTCTTGGCTATTCTTTGGAAGAAAGTGACTGCATGAATTTGGTTAGAAACCATGTTTTCCACTCCGATTTAAATGAATTACAGCAATGATAAGGCTATTCCCCTTCCCTCAAATCAGACTGTAGTATGGCTAGTAAAGGAGAAGCAAAGTGTTCCTTCCACTCTCTCTGCCCCAGCAAAAGGTTGGGACTCGTCTAATATGAAAATTTCCCTGGCTTTCAAAGATGATGAAATAAGTCATAAAGTCAGAGGAAAACGTCATGAGGGAAAGTGACAATGGAAATATTATCAATTTTGAGGAATACAAGTGATCACTCAAGACAACACAGCCAGGATTGCTAGTGTCCAGAGAGAAAGAAAAGCTAACTGCAGCAAAACAGATGGCACTAGAAATATAGAAATAACTCACAGAACCATAGAAGAGCCAGGGGCTTGTGAAAGTCGTTCAAAGATGAGAAGTAACCACATCAGAATGAACCAAAGCCTACCTCTGTAGAGCAGTCAGCACTTCTATCACAAAAGAGAATAATAAAAAATGTTAAATAGATCAATACCATAGTTCCGTGAATCAAGTTCCCATCTAACTCTCCTACACCAAACCTACTCATCATCACCACAGTGCTTTCTCCCTAGTCATAACACATTACCTAACAGTCACATAATCCTAAGAGTGCTGTCTCAGCCCATGCACCTAGTAGAACCTTGCCGAGGACACCTAAATGATATTTTACCTTCCCCACACTGTGTCTCTGCATCCCCAAAGTCATTGAATGCGTTATCAAAGAGGCTCAGGCTGCAATTCCATTTCATTTTTTCTTGTATTGATGGAGTTCCAGCTCAGGCACCTATATTTCATTCAGCCAGGCAGCATAATATTAGAAAATGTAATTTCCTCTTCTGTGTCCCCCATTTTACAGGTAAACCCCTCAACCCTTCCAAGAAACAAAGACAAATCAGACAGAGATCCCTGAATAGCCAACAATTTGAGCTGCATATGGCAGGATCTTATGGATTTCCACAAATATTACAAAAGGGTGTTTAGGTAGTTTAAATTGATAGAATCTTTTTTGTCAGTGTAGATTCATAAATTCATACTAGATTTCCTAAAATATGTGACTGCTGAACATAATCTTAGCAGCTGTTTAACATTTGTCTGTTTCTAAAGACTGTATTTCTGACAGTCTTCATGTTGAGTTTCAGGGATAATTTTGCATTAGACCTCCTTTACACTAAATAAACCCACTGGTTCAGGTGGTTAGGTTCAGCATCCATTTTTGGCGTCCTTGGAAAGACCTTCTGTCATGGAGAGAAACTGTGTTCCCTCCTCTTCTTTCCACAGAACAATAGAAATTCTAAATAAAAAACAATAACTAAGATTCTTCCATAAGTGCTTGCTATTTTATTTGGTTTGAGGTAAAAAGAAGAGAAGATTTGAATTTTCTTTATGTGCTAATTATGTGTTGCTTTTAATTTGCTCACTTTGCCAGACAAATGCAGATTATGCAGATATGTCTGTCTAGAAGCTGAGGGCAGTTAAACCACCTTTCTCAATCTCATTTTTCCAAGGCAGGTTTGTTTTTTTTTTCCTCCTTCTAATAACCCACACAGAACAGCATGAATTTCTGTAAATTAGTAGATGCTTTCTTTCCTGTTTGGATGTATTAAAATGAAATCTGCTATAAATTATTTAGGACTTGTGTATATTTAATTTGTCTTACAAATTCAATTTACTTTTTACTTCGTAGCAAACGCACACTAACTTTCTCCCATTTTTATCTTGTAGTTGTTGTATACAGCCCTTATAACTTTCCTCTTTGGAGCAACCTTACAATTTTCTAAAAATAATTTCCCTGCAGTTAACAATATTTCACTGAGATTTTCCCTCTGATCTTGAAGCATGTACTTTTTAAAATACATGAAATAAATATGCAATTTACCTTATACTTCCTACATGATATACCACCCAGTAGTTTTTCCTCTGCATAGAAATAAACCTGTAACTATTAAGTCTGGCTTTCTTCCTAAGGTAAATCAAAATGCTCCATATTTAGGAGGACTGGAATGATTCTATTTTTTCCCTATGAGCCGCCTCTCCAGTTCCCAAATCAACATGACATATATATTAGGGCTTTACCAAGTGCCAAAAGGGAAGAAATGTGTGTGTGTGTGTGTGCAGCTGGTGAGTAATGATTAATGATGATTACAGTCCTTGGTATTTTGGGGGTTCTCACCTCCCTCTCAGATCTAGAATAGATAATAAATGCAGCACACAGCTGCACACTGCAATTTAGGTGTCTTCTGCCCGCAGTTCTGTGATCTGATTATCAAAGGCAGTTGTCTCTAAGTCCTGCAGACTTCTGTGTGAAATCTAGGTGCTCAGAAAATATTTTATGTCAGGTTTCTCTTTCTTTGTTTTTCCCACACTGGACATTTACACTACTATTTGTTTATAATTATGAATTATTCTAGATTATCACTTGATTAGACAAATTATATAGGGCAAGGTTGAATAGATCTATTAAAATTATCTACAATAAGAAGCTGTTGCAGGCAGGCAAAAGAGCTCTCAGTGCAGTGATTGCTGAAAATATCAGGTGGAGAAAGTGAGTTCAGACTCCTTCAGGTAAATGAGAGAATGAAAGCTACCTTCCATGCCCATTAAAGCATCATCCAGTAGATAAAAAATGGATGCAACTTCCTTCTCTACAGCAATTTTGAGTTATTTCCTAAATAGAAAATTCTGTAAAAACTCTTTATTGATTTCAATTATTTACTAGGTGTCATGTGAAAATGGTTCCAAGGTAACAGAAGAGAAGAGGAATAACTTTTTTTTTTTTTTTTTCCAAATTTCCTATTACTCGGTAGATCTGAGTTTCAGAGATCTGACAGCTCAGTGTCTGCTGCACCTTGTGTTAGGCAAAACAATGGTCATCTGAGGACAGACTACTCCCCACTAAAATGACTCCTGCAGAAATGGGTTGAAGTAACCGACTCATCTACAGTCTCTCTTCTCCAGTAGTTCAAAGCATTTCAGTCTTCCTCTATACTAACAGACCATGCACACACATATATAGAAATAAAAGGCAAAGTAAGGCTTTTGAGTCTTTTTTAACACTTCAGTTATAAGCATAATGACTTGTTCTCTTTCTTCTGATACTGCTTTCTTTTTTTTGCCATCATTTTATTTCAGCAGTAGCAGATATAAGGAAATTTGCAAGCTGACTTTCCAACAGATGAGATTTGGAGATACAGTATTTTCTACACGAAATAGAATGCCTGTTATTACAACTGATAAATCTGCTGTTTCACCACTAATATTGATATGATGAAAGATAAATCACTTTGAACACTTTTAAATACTCCAGCTTACATTATAATAAAATGAAAGAATGGAAAGGCTTTAAGATCAAGAGCATTACTTTTCTTCCTGCATCAGTCACATCCCCCTGTTTCTTTGGAAAAAGAAAATTAATTTTTAAAACTAGTATACCTCAGTGTTAGACAGTTTTGGGGATTCCTATCAAAATTAATATAACATATCAAAATAAATAAAAATGTGGACCTTTAATTCACATTTCTTCAAATTTTCTATAGGACACCATAGAGCAGTTGTACAGTATATCAATTTCCTTCACCTTTTATTTTATATGTAAGACTCAATTTGCTGCATAGGTTACAAGTTTTAAAGGGATCACAGACCCTTGGATTTAGTACTCGATAGCCCTTTCTTGGGCTTATGCAGTTGCCACATGTTGTACCTTCAGACTTTGAAAGAAATGTTCTCACTTTGCCAACAGACTGAGCTGGCCGGTTGGTTCAACAGAAATAGAGTGTCCTGTAATAGCTTAAATGAAATATAGTTTGCTCATTCATTCATAGAGACAAAAGTCCCAAAGAAATAAGGATCGTTAATTTTTGGAAGGTTAAAAATTAATTAAATTGATGCTTTTATTGTAATATGTGAACATGTTCTTTGACTAAAAAGGAAAATAATGAGGGAACAATAAGTAATTTTCAAGAAGGAAGTCATAAGAATAAAAGCCTGCATTTTTAGCAAGCTATGTTAAACAGAATGATTAAGAGCCTATGAAGTTTGGGAATGCAGGTGAAAAGGGTAGGTAAAATACCAGTACACAGAGAAAAAAAACAACTTTCAGGTTTGCTTGTAGCTATTATTTCACCTTACATAGTAAGAGAAAAGGTTATGTTATTCATAAGCATTGGAGCTTTCCTTAGAGTGATTATAACTTTTAAATACAATTTGTAGCTTTCCTTCTTTCTGTTATCTGTAAAAGTGGTAATAACCTTAAGAATTTATTTGTGCTTTTAGACATTTATATTATTTCCAATCATATCCCTTCCAGCTAGTGTATCTCATGGGAATGTTGAGTGTTACAGCTGTACACCACTGTGAAATAAGATGACACATTTACTCCTCTACAGCAGGAAAGTATCTACTCTGAACAGATGAAACTTAGAATTGCAGAATATACATCCACAATAAAAAGAAAAAAAAAAAAAGATGCTGTTATCTGCACATCTGTGGAAAGCAATAAATCCTTCAGAGATGCTCTAGGTACTGTAGGAATTCTAAGGATAATAGTTCCCTTAGAAACAGTACTGGAGAAATGGCAAGTGCAACTAAAAAAGTAATAAATGGCGGGGGCGGG
>JAOBAS010000057.1:16182883-16196714 GCA_025311575.1 Elanoides forficatus
GCTCTTTAAAACTATAGGGATGATAGAGTTTTAATCTAATATTTACAGAGAAAATCCAACTAAGTTAAAGCCAGAAGATCTTATTCCCGCCACAGTGTCTTCAGTGTGATATTTGTTCTGAATAACGATCAATTATTAAAGGCATAAGCTATGAATAAATTTCCTGTTATGAACATATGGGCCCGACTTACCAGTCCATTGTATCAGTTTTTCTCTGTTATAATTCCAGCACTTTCAGTGGAGTCACATTGATGTACGAGTGGTATATCACAGTAGTATATCACTAAGGCTAGCCGTTCTCCTAAATTAGAGCACGGTGAATTATTTCTCCCTCCCCAAAATGGACTCAATTTTGAATATCCGTTTATTACCTTGTTTGATCAACTACTTACAGAGATAGGAATATGGAGGGTGGGAAGGGAGTCTGAGTGGGGCAGGTATTATTTTTTATTGCCATCAATTCCAATCTACAATTGAAGAATCACAGAACAGTTGAGATTGGAAGACACCTCTGGAGATCATCTGGTCTAATTCTCCGTGCTCAAGCAGGTTCACCTAGAGCTAGTTGTCCAGGACTACGTCCAGACAACGTTTGAGTATCTCCAAGGATGGAGACTCCACAACCTCTCTGAACAGCCTGTTCTAGGTCACACTGAAAGATACTACAAATATCACACTGAACATGTGGGCAACCTGTACCTTTTGGCATCTCTGATGTTTCTGATTGAGTTTTGGTGGTAAGAAGACAATAAGTTGAAAAAAAAATAATATCAAAGTGACCAGTAAGGAGTTTAGTTCACCTCAAATTCACCCTTTGCAACTCATTAGCCACAAACTTCCTCAGTTTTCGTTTTCCAGTGAGAAAGCACATAAAAGCAGATAGATAAAGGTCCTGTTGAATCAGGACCTTTCCATTTCCATTCATTAAAGTGAGTCAAATCAGATATTTTATGATTTTGTTTTCCCAAACTGAAAGGATGCTGGGAGCTCTCAGGATAGTGCATAAGATGATGTGAAATAGAAAATAACCCTCTTTTTTTCCAAACAATCAACTCTTTGCTCTACTTTTAATGTTTCAAAAAGACAACTAATCAGATATCTTTGCTATGAAAGCGAAAGAAGAGGATTCCCACTGAAAATTTGAAAATTGTGATTTCTGTAACAATTATCATTCCTTACTATTTCAAAATATCTTTCATTATTTAGAAAAATGTTCAAAAGTATATTCTTTGTAATTTCATTTCCATTAATTTTCTCTACTTTTTTTTCCTCTTTCTTTTGTTTCTTCTTATGAATAGAGTAGCATCTGAGCAGAGACAAGGTCCTGAAAATAAGAAACTACTTTCATTTTTCTTCAGTGGAGAACACAGTTTAAAGGTTAGGAAAATGCTATAATTATGCAAACTCCCTAATTTTAGATTTTATTTTCCATTTAAAATATCATCTAATCTCTTTAAAAGGAACCTAGGTAACCCATCAGGCAAATCTAATCAAACCGTGCTAATTTCTGCGGTCAGGGCACTAACTGAACCTGTGTAATGGCTGGTTCTAACTCCCCACATTACTTGATCGTTCTTAACTTTGGCATAAATCTGGATCAAGATTCACACTTACAAGAAGTCATTGCTGGGCTCCTGAAAATAAATTCTCCCAGTTACAAACTCAGCTTGCCTATTTATGCGTTAAGGTAGTTGGCACTGAGCAGTTCCAATTTATAATCACTTCTAGTAGCCTGTATTATTTGAGACAAAGTGACTCTTGTTTTTTGTGGCTCCTGAATATGCGGGAAGAGGCAGGACACCTTTCCTTCTGCATGTGACCTACTAGATGTATTTTATAGGATAGTTGTCAGGTTTCAGATTCGCAGACAGCAATGATCCTTGTTATCACGCTGCCTATGGTAGTATGTATTAATATCTTTCTTTAGACCAATTCACACAGCTGGGAAAAGTCTGTGAAGCGTACAATCCCTTCTTTATGTCTACTCCTTTTTTTCTTCTGGCTACTTGAATGAATCTTTTATTATTATGTTCTTATTTCCTGAATAACATGTTATTATTATGAAGAAAAGTAATAAGTATTTTCAGTGCCTGGAATAGGAAAGGACAGGCTGGGGACTTTTCACAGCTTTGGAGCTAGACTGTTGCTAAATTTAGCAAGACGTGCGAGCCAGCAGCAGATGCCTTTCTACAGAAGAAGGATCATTACACCATTGGGAGGCATGGGAGCTCAGTTCACCCTTCCTTCATATTTCAGAACTTCATGGAGGCTGAGGAATCCCCCTGTTCATGGGACGTGGGTGCCCCAGCTCTGACACTGCCCTGGGTTTAGCCTCCTAGTAGCTTACCAGGATATCCCTGATGTCAGGACATACTGGTGGCCCTGCCTTTCACAAGGGTAAAAAACTTTCTTCCCTGGGTAGGAGAATTATCTTGCTTATTCAGAGCTGAATGGGTCACACCAGTGGGTGGCAGGGTGCAGCGGGACAGGGCTGTCCGATGAGGCCGGGGAGGGGAGCAGCGGGGCCGTGGGACAGGACGGTGCAAGGACCTCACCCCACGGGCCCTGAGGTGACCAGAAGAGCCAGGCCATTGCCAAGAGGCTGTGGTCACCCTGCAAGTCTGTCATGATGCGGCAGGTCCAAAATCAGGCTAAAAAAGGAAAGGCAGCAGCTCAGACTCGAGGCGGTGTGAGACCAGGCACAGCACAGCTGCAACACAGGCAGGGACCAAGGGCAAGAGCTGAAACTTCACAGCACCTTCCACCGAAGAGAGGGAACCTCTGCCGAGGGTTCTTCCCAATTTTTCCCAAAGAAATCCGCTGCCAGGCAAGCCTTCTCCAACAGACCTCTCCTATCAGAGGGCTGCCCTGAGCACAGAGAGGCAACATTTCCCAGAGGAGAAGGGGAGCATGCTCTGGGACCTGACCTCCCAAGCTGAGATGTTAGACGTGGTATCTTGTATCTCCGACATCTTTGAGTAACAGCACCTTACAATTCTTCCTGAACTCAGAAATGCAGGGAGAGCTGGTTTCAGCTGTCACTGCAAAATACTTCCAGCAAGCTCATCACTAGCTGCGAGAGGCAGGCGTTTCTAAGCGGGTCCGATCCTGGGAACATCTGCAGAAACGAGGTCTTTTCTCCAAACTGGTAATGTCCAGAAGAAAAATCTGATCATTTTTGCTGTTTCGAGCGCTGAATGAATATCTCTACATAAATTTTTGTGAGTGCGTTCTCTCTCGTGCAAGTGCACAGAGCACTTTTATGAAGAGTTGAACCATTTTGGATTTGTCCCTCTATAATAAAAAAGGTTCACATTTTAAAGGTTGCTCTAAAAATTATAAAGGAAAACAATGTAGCTACTTTCTGAAATTCATAGTTAGTCTTAAAATACAGGAAAGTTTTATAAAGTTTTAGATTTAAGGCATTTCTGTTGAGAGAAAAAAACCTTGGACGCTAAGAAATAAAGTAAAAAGTTCTTTTCTTCCTTCTTTATCAAATTGAAGTTTTGAAGTTTTTTGTTGAAATAAGACCTGAACACACTGAAATTCTAAACACACCATATTAACAAAATAATCCTCAGAAAAACTTTAGTTTCCACAGCTTGAGGTGGATACATGGACCATTTCTATAGTATCTGCAACATATACTCCACTTGATGCATAGGAGCTGCTGTTTGCTGTACACTAAATTAATCTAAAGTTTTCTATATGATAGCTGTATCACTTTCTAGCCAAGGCCTGAAGAGACTGGCATGTGAATAAACTGGGCAAATATTTCCTGAGCAGAAACATCAAATGCCATCCAGAGCATCAGTTACGATGATGTCACAAGATAAGCCAACATCAGTTCCCTCACTTTTAGAAACTTTTTGAAATATTGGCTGTTGACAGTAAGGTTTATTATCCATGTATGTAAAGTTAAACATGTCTTTCTTGTAGAAAACCATTACCAAAGGTCAGGGTCTTCAAAGGCTTATGTCCTGTATGCTTTTTACGGGAAAGGAATAATATGAGAGAGACATCTCTTCAGGAAGAATTCTTATGGCCACATATATCACATTGCTTGGTGAAATACTGCTGGAAAAGCGAAAAAGCAGGTGTGAAGGAGATGTGGAGATGGGGTCATGCACTTAATGGTGACGTATGATAACAAAATTCTGGTCACTGTGAAATATCAGTGTAGAGTGTAATTACTGAAACCATGAAATATAAAACCTACTTCTGGCTTCCCTGCTAATATTCGGTCACCCACCAAACTGCAGGTAACTCTTACATGCTTTAATTTATATTCATCTACTGAAAAAATCAGATTACTAATATCTGATCTGACTTCTAAGGATAAGAAGAATTTTCTCAACAAACAAAAGGAGAAATCTGTAATACTGCATGTCTCCCATGGCTGAGCTCCTGCTGAGAAACTGTACTAAGCCAGCCAGGTTATATAAATCATATTATGTGAACAAGTATGAAATGATGTATCAAGTCATAAGACTGGTGCAGCAGAATCACCCAGTCATCACCATTTTCAGATATACCTCATTCTTACATAGTTTTTAATTTGGTCATGAAACCTAAGTATTCGAATTTAAAAAACAAACAAGTAAAAAAACCCCAAAACCCAAAAACCAAACCACCGCTGAGAGTAATTAAGCATTGGTACAAGCTGCCCAGAAAGGCTATGACGCTCACCGCCTTTGATCAGGACGTTGTGCTAAAGATCTCCTTAGGTCCCTTCCAACCTGAATTTGGGGACTGTGTATGGAAAATTTAAGACTATAAGTGAAATACATTCAGTGGTTCAAAGAAGGAAAACCTCTCTACTAATTTTGGAGGGTTTTTTTATAGATATATAAAATATTTTTGACATAAAGGAATTCTAAAAAATCATCTGTGTGAAAGAAAATGGGCTGGAGCATTGTCAACAATGACTTGGCTAACATTTTATTTTATTTTTTTTTTTCTGCTAAACAAGGTTTTGTACTATACTGGTGTTAGAGAATAAAACAAGAATCTAGACCTGAGCTTCTTACTGGCTGAGCATTTTCTTATGCAGGCTTCTTCTATAGCCAGCAGTTTAGCACATTTTTATGTATTCATGGTTGAAGATTCAGACCAAAATATCATCAGACTTCACTGATATTTCCTGAGCCCAGGAAAGAATTAAAAATTAAATATTAGCAAAAAACCCAGAAAAATTACTTTGCAGTGGGGAATTTTAAGAATGAAACATATTTTATGAAGTATTGCAGTTTGTTGCTATTTGAGGGAGGTAAGCAAAATGCTAAATTTAAATTTTAATGAAAAGAAGCAGTGAAATATTTTCTACTTACTGAGCTAAGACCAAAAAAGGAAAATGTTAACAGTTAATACACTGAAAAGTCTGAGCAAAATAGCCCTTTCTGAACTAGTAGTAACACACTTCGAATGACTCTGTAAATACCGCAGCATACACATAGAGTGCAGGAGCATGAAATGTTTATTCTTTCCATTCTGGAGCACAGTTATCTAAGATGGTGTTATTGAATTAATAAAATGCAGGTTTTGATATCAGCAAATTACAACAGCAACTAATCTTTATTCTATTCAGAATTCAGCTTATATTTGGCTGTGAGAATAATGAGATTTGAGCTCCCATAATAACATTCAGAAACCACCTCTTCAAGTTCTTTCAGGCAGCACTAGCAAATAGAAGTTGTTCAAGTGTAGCACAAAGCTGAAAGCATGAGAGTCTGGCTCCGAGGATGCTTTCTCAAGCTGCTTGGTATGTGTGCAGGATATTCTGAAACCTGATTCAACTCTAAATAAACTAGCTAGAAAACTTCCCCCTGATTTCAATGAAAGATGACTGCCTTTATACAGTTCCACTTGTTGACAAAAATAAACAGTCTAGGGTTTCTTGTTCGCTTAAAAAAATATGTTTAATGCTTTCGGACTTCAGTGAGACGCATCTTAAGGCAGAGCTCCTACAGCTGTGTAGATCTACTCTAATAAGCCTACTACCAGTTTGTGTGCAGGCAGGAATCTACATGGAGTGCTTCTTTGGAAGTGAATTCCTACTTCCTAAGGGAAGAAATTTAGACGTGTGGGAACAAATGCAGCAGTGTAATAAATGAAGAAAATGATGGCCCAGAGCATGCAAGTGATACATAACAGATCAGATGCTGACTTCTTAATAAAATTCTATTTATATGAAAAAATTAATTACTATAAAAAGATTAGATACTTTTCACTGAAGTCTGGATCTGAGTGTTAATGATAAAAATATTTTAAAAAATATCAAAGAAAATAATGATTTAGTCTGATGAATCATAAATATGGATAGTTCTGCTGCTGGATGTCTTTATGTTTCTGGAATTAACTAAGCTCCTAATTGACATTCCTTATGCACAAAATAACTTAGGCATGTAATGATTTTAAAGCGTGTCCATGAACCCCATTGATTTCATTGGTATTTAGGGATATGTGTAATGTTAAACACACACTGAGCTGCTTTCCTGAACACGGGTGTTTTCTAGCAATGAAGTCTAAGAGGATTTTAATAACTTTGGTTTTATTGATTGAATGGAAAGCAACTGTAATTTTATCTGGTTATAAATAGCATCTGAATTAATAGGGCCATAAAAGAAACCATAAATTTAAGGCACCATGAAGAAGTACTTAAAAAGACAACAAAAAATACCCACAACCACAAGGCCTTTTCAAAACCGACTTATGCCCAGGGGAATCTTCCTACTGTTTGTAATGAGAAATGGTTTATTGAATACTTAAAACTAAAAAGAATTCTATATCATTCATTCAAACAATAACAGAAGATTTTTTAATCCTTAAAAGGAGGTGGGAAATTCTAGGGAAAATGGTGAGAAAAACAAACTGTGTGGTTTTTAATGACAACTGTTTCCAACTTATACTAATATTTACATTACATTTTTATATTTTCTTATTTGAAGTAAGAAAACAAATTAACACATCCAGTCTTAGTAGCTATTGTTAGAAGTTCAAATACATAAAAATTCTGAGGTATCTTATTTTGCATCTTGCTCTGACTGAAAAGTTTCTTGTTGGTTGTGTCTTCCCATTGCTGCCTACAATTCTAGGTTTGATGAACTGTCAAAAACTAAGTTTTGGTTAGTTGACTTGTGCTGAAGTGTCAAGAGAAACAAGCAGCGTGGGATTCTCTTAATTTAATTCATTCATGGAGAAGATACGGCTTCACATGTTATTTGACTGTTGGGTTTGTCTAGTGCAAGACTTGTGCATCTTGCTCCACTGGGCATGGCTAAATACACCAAGTTTAGGGTATTTCACAGCTCATTAATTCCTTTTCCTGGCATCTGGCCATCACTGGACAGAGCACCTGCTGTTTCTCTCAAAGGATTAAAAGCATAAGATAATTCAGTCCCCACAATCCTTGCGTTACTTTGCTTAAATCTTCCCCTTTGCTACACATGCTCAAAGTGACAGAAGATGCTGCTGTTCTTGGTAACCATATGATTCTTTTGCCCTTACCACGATGCCATTCCTCTTTTTAAAGTTACAGGCATTTAGCTAATATATTATTGCTCTTGTGTAAAAATATTAAGCACAGCGTGTTAGGGTTCAGACAAGATGCCCAGTTATTGCTAATGATGACTAATGAAGAAGAGATGATTAGTCAAAATACATGTGGTCTAATCATGGATGTAGCAACAGCTTAAGCTGTCAGTTTAACTTAAACTGTGGCAGTTTGCAACAGTTAAACTGTCACAAACTATGCAAATATGAAAGTTGTGTTCTAGTTCTTCCCACTTGCAAAGGAAAACATGCAAGCACTAAAATTTCATAACCTCTGAGACTTGAAAGTACACTCAAAAGTTTTGTTCTCCAATTTAATATGGAGAGATCATCATGAGCAATTACATGCCACAGTTGCTCCAGTTTGCTTTGAAAAACTAATGCATAGACTTGCATCCCGCATGACAGGCACTGGTGTTTTAGAACCAAATTTCTAAAGCTGAAATTATTCCTGGCTCTTAATAAAGTCTGCTGTAAATTGAGTACAAGAGCCAGCCAGGTTTTTTGGTTTGAAGTATCTGTAATAATTTTTTTTCCATCTTCAAATGTAATTGAACCTTCAGAATTACTGTGAGAAGAGAGAGCTTGCAGCATCATATCCATTCTTCTTCATTCCCAGAGATTAAGAAAAGTGTGTTTACTGTTTTAGAGGTTATTTCCCTCTCTTTAATTTCAATCTGTCATCCATTTCCAATGCTCTTGAATTAATTTTTATATGACAAGCTAGCCCGAACCAGAGCAACAGTGCATCTGAATGAAGAGATAAAAGTATACCTGAAAAGTTCACAGAGACATTAAAATATAACACTTCTTCCTTTTCAGGACCACACTGAGGTGATGAAATGCATTAGTTTTAATCTAATCAATGGGAATGGCAGCTCTGTAAGTAAGCTAAGCAATGTGTGAGATATGCGAATTCTTACTAAAAGAATTACATGTCCCTGATGACCTGTGGTTTACTCTACGCCGTACTTTTGCCTGATGCAGTTTTCCCTTGACAGCTTCCCAACACGTTTTGGATCCAGACTGAAAAGATGTTGAAAGGCCAAATATCTGCTGATTCAACCAGTATTGTGTTAATCAAGTAACAGTTGTAGCTGTACTTAGCAATGCAACTAATTACAAAGTCCTTACCAGTCTCCTTACATAGACCTTACTACACACACAGGTCTGAGCACACAGGAAGTATCTCTAAAACCAGTGGGACTACTTCTTTAAAGTTGTGGCCCTTCTTAAGAGATATTTATATCTATTCTGAAGGATTTTATTTCTAGTTTAATAATAAGCAAGGGTTTCAGGCAGACCTTTCTCTAATACTTGATGTGCTTCCTGATAGTAGAGCCATGGAGCAAAACCAAGCAGAACGTGAGTGTTCTCCTTCTCAAAGTGAAGTGAAAACATGCACTGGAGTTTCTCAGAATGCCACCATGTAGCAGGTCGTGGGGAATCCCTTGGTTTTATTCTTTCTGGGCAGCCTTTGGTTGAAACTTGGGTAATTTGTTCTGACCTTCCTCTAATTTCAAATAAAAGTTAAAGAACAGCTCGCATGTTTGGCAGTACAGCTTTCCTGATGTAAGAAATCTGTCAGGTTCACAAAGCTAATCACATTCTTCTCTACCTTTTTAGCAGTTTTAATTTGCAGGAAATTTGTAGTAATATGCTTCTGGCAGTCTTCTTTTTCAGTCATCCTCAAAAACCAGTAGGAAGGATCGAAAAGATTTTACCAGTTACAAACTCTACATTCCTCAGCAGATGCAAGACAAAAATAAATAGTTTTCTACAGGTAAGTATAGCCAGAATGTTTTCACCATTGAACTGTTTTCTACAGGTGGGCATAGTCAGAATGTTTACTCTATTAGATTGCTATTCAATAGAAAATTAAATTTTCAGCTGAATCCATGTGTACAGAAAGATTTCTGCAGAAAACTTTACTATCAGACTGATATATACAAAAGCGAGAAGAGCTTGAAAGCTGGAAACTTCTCCAGGAGGGCATAGTGGTTGACAAGAACTCTTTCTATCAAAACGGAGATTCCAGCTGGAGAAATCCTGTTAGCCTCCACAAGAGGCAGAGAGTTTTTCAGGCAGGATGGCTATGATTAGCTCCGTAAGTCAGCACTTCAGATTTCACCCAAGAAACATCAGTTAAAATCTGCAGATCATGGAGCTCTTTAAATCTGATGAAACACTTTTTTTTTTTTTTTTTTTAACTATGCAGCCTTCTGATTTTAGCTACAGCTGAAAATGTGGAGCTATTGTCACTAAAGTGATCATAAAGAGTACAATAGGGTAGCCTGAATTTAACCAGTTCTGTGATGATGCAAGCAGCAACAGTTTCACTCAGAATAAAAGCTCTTAGTTTCTGGCTTAGGCAAGCTACATTTTTAATTACAAAAGTAATTTTATCTTAAGATCATTTAAAGACACCAAAATGAACAAAACCTGTTATGTGTTGCTCTCATTTGGGAAGAAGAAAAGATGTTACAATTAACATTTCAAACCACTAAACTCATTATTTTTGTAAAAAAAGAAATTATAACATCCACATTGGGACAATTCAGATCCGTTGTACACGTGACCAGTAGGTTGCCACAAATTGGTCTGGGAAGTGAATGCATTAGCATAACGAATAAGGGTTTTATAGGTAATAACACGTAACTAATTATAATGACAAATATATATGTGGCTGTCAAAGCTGACAAAAATACCAAATGCATTGTCCTTATCAATTTTATAATAATGTGGAAGTCAGCATTTGTTAAGGATAAGTATATATTTATTTCTGACTCTACATCAATCATTAAGCTCAATTTTATGATTGCCAGCTTAGTTTATACCCATTTTTCACATCAGGAGCAGTTAACTAATAATTTAGCTGTAACATATAGCTTAGAATACCATCATGAGCTATGAGTTATGAAAGCTGTTAATGAACAAGCCCATTGCTACAAAAGTGAAGCAACTAGTTAAGTCGTATTGGAAGTGGCAACGTCTGTCTCACTCACTGAGAAACAGACAGTCACTAAGCAGATGACACAGAATATTGCCAGCAGGAATAAATACCTTTATATTTTCATTTATACCTGCGATGAAATTCTCCTGCCCTGATAGCAGCCTTTTCATAGCAACCTTTTCACCACAGATTTGGACATGGCTGAAGGCAGTTATGAGACAAATTGTTATCCAATACTTAAGTTAAGCCTTTGTTGCAACTCCTTCAGAGCTTTTTCAGACACTCGGATCACTAGGTTCTTTTATACATTTCTGTGACTCCTCTTTTTATGGGATCAGAGCTTGACAACTAAAAGTACAGGAGCTCTCTGCTGAGATGCTCAGAGCTTTCATTTTTTTCCTGAGCCCATCAAACTGAAATATTTTTTAAAATTTCTAGCAGGAACATTCTGGGAATGTCCTATTATCAGACCATTTCTGGAAATATCAGGATATTGCAGGATTTTTTTCTTAAAGGCTTTCACCTGGGAGAAGACTTTTTTGAAATTCTTTATTACAAAAGAGAGTGCAGATTTCTTACTTTGTCCATTTAAACTTAGGGCTCAAAGTCTCACTGTGCCCCTGTTCCTCTTTGGCAAGGAGAGAGTTCTGAGTCTCCTCTCTTCTGTATATGCATTTTTTTTGGACAGGAGTAGGAATCTTATCTCTACATTTAACCTGAAAAGGTAGAATCTTTTCACTTGAAGAGTTGAATCTTGTGCACAGAGCAGAGGAATTGTTCTGGATGTTTAGGAAGAAACTAATCTCTGGTACATTTGAAAAAATTGTCTTTCTTCTTCTTGTATCAGTAGGATACAAGGCCAGAGCCTTTTTCTTCCTTGCAGTCTATTGGAACACCCAATAGGCAAACCCCAAGTTTAAAAAACCTCTGTGCACATAGCAAATATGTTTCAGAAGCTTTTAAAATTGCACTTAGCAACTCTTCCGTTCCTCAGAGTGGAAAAAAGGAACAGGAATAGTACTGCTGATGAGAACGAAGTTACGGTGCATTAGGTGTGTAGGTAGGTTATGGATACTGATAATTGTTGTGAAGTCTGGTGAAATTTATGGTGTCAAATAATACATAGTTCTCCATATGTATCTTAAGCTGGCATGTTCAACAAAGCTATAGTTTGTGGCTGTCAGAACAGAAAAAAAAGCAAATTTGTTTCATCACACTTTCAACTGAGGCTCTGAAAAGAGTGTTACACAGTGATGAGACATCTCCCCACGTTAGTAGTGCTGCTGTTGTGCAGCAGATAGCACATTCTGACAACGATACATTTTATTCACTTTATTTTCTTAGATTATCTTCTGCATATAGGCAACTATATTTTTACCCAATCAGATCCTTTCATTATTTTTCTTTTCAGGGGAAAACCACTCTACAATATTGCATTTAGGGAGAAAATAAAGTATTTAGTAGGAAACCATTCTTATTGCTGCAGAATATTAATGTTGAATTTGTAGGCTTTTTATCAGGAGATCTTCCTGCTTTAATCCCCAAATTATTATTGATTTGGGCACCTATAACTCAGTGTTAACTTTCTACAATATTTGCATCCTGATTTCCTAAAGGGCTGTTTCCCTTTTTATGGTATACTCAAAGAACTGAGATCAAGTGGAATCCTCTGCCTGATAGTTCAGAGCTTTGCCCTTTACAGTATTGAACACTTTGTTGCAGGACCCTGCACAAATGCTCTTTATTTTCCTAGCTACTTTCACTAATATTCCACCAAAACTTTCACTGGTAGTTTTATAGATCAGAAAAGATTTTGTGTGGGGAGGGCTGACCTAAATACACTGTATATAAAAACCAAATTCTACATATCTATATCTCCAGATCGACACACATTTCATACAGTAATTGCTGTAATTATTGAAAAAATAGTGTGGTGTTACTTATTCTGCAAAATGTTGCACACAGGTTATTTCTGACATTTCAGTCATAAACACCCATGTAACAGTGAAGTGTCTACATAAAAGCAACATATAATTAATGAAATTAAACATGTACAATCACTGATTTCTTTAAAACAAGAAAGTATGTTTGATACCTGTGGTGGGTTATCCTTCTCTAACAGCCAAACACCCACCCAGGCAGTCACTCACTCCCACTTTGTGTATTCTTGAATGCAAAATAATAGGTGAGATCAATGACCGAGAACTGATTTAGCTAGCTCTTTCCTACCTGTTACAAAGAGACTTGCCTACCGTTTCTATTACGTATGTTTATTTTTCTTTGCTACATTTAGCAAATTTACAAGAAGTCCTACAGTTAGTTTCTTGTGACTATCTTTGCATCATGGATGAAGCTCACAATTTTAAAGTACCTAAATTATTTCTTTTGTTACATTAAATATGGATGGGACTATTCTACCATATTTATACTGTCGTAAAGGGTAGAGTATTATCACCTGTCATACCATAATCAAGAGTTTCAAATCAGCTGGAAGAAATAGTATCTTTTATTTTTCTGATACCTCTGGAAAAAAAAAAATCTTGTAAACATCCATACCTATATTAATTCTGAAAATGAAGTTGCAATCTTCAAATTAAGAACATACTGAGGAAATGGACTGTGTGCCTGAAGTCTTGTTTCCTTTTTCCAGCTGTACTTGGTCTAATACCTTAGATAACATCTCTCTTCCTACAAACCTTGGGCCATCACAATTACAATACTGTTATCAAGAGATTTAGCAGGTTCTAAATGTAAGTAAAATCTTATGATTTCTTAGTAACTTTAAGAATAGCTGAGAACAAAGAGTAATGCCTAAGATTTTCAATTCCCAGAGGCACTGCGAAGAAACCCAAAGATTCATATGTATTTATTGTTCCTGACTGAGGGGCAGATATTAAATTCTGCCTTCCTATCCCAAATTCTGACTGCCTCGCATGAACATACTGGCTGAAACCCACTGACTAGGGACCAAAAGAGCTAAGGCTTAAGGGTCAGTTTGCCAATTCCCAGCAAGAAAATAGGTTCTTGCTTTCACTTTTTTTTTCCCCTCACCCAAGGAAAGCAAGCTCCACTCAAGAGAGAACAGTCCTCTGGAGACCTCTGTAATTCCTATATATAAGACCAAAATTCTCAGGGGACCTTTCATAGTTCTTGTAAATAAGACCAAAAGAAGTGGCTGCACTATTGAACTGTTGCTTTCCGTCAGTCAGAAAATGAAGTGCTGTGGCTTTGGCAGTTAGATGCTTAGGCAACAGTGTCCTGGTTTCAGCTGGGATAGAGTTAATTGTCTTCCTAGTAGCTGGTAGGGTGCTATGTTTTGAGTTCAGT
>JAOBAS010000057.1:16196814-16207602 GCA_025311575.1 Elanoides forficatus
CCATCTTGCTGGGGGCGGGGGGAAGTGAGTGAGTGGCTGCGTGGTGTTTGGTTGCTGGCTGGGGTTAAACCACGACAAACAGTAACTCAGTTTGTGAGGGGTCTCACGAACTTCAATGGGCTTTGAGCAATGGTTCAAATCTACCAATTTTCTGAAAGAAAAAGAAAGACCTCGATCTCATTCCTATTCAAGGCAATGGGAAGGCCACAATAGATGGCTTTGGACTTTATGTTAGGCCCACATTGAAGAAGGGAGCAAGGGAGGGATATAGGCCAGGAATAACTGCCCAAGGGACCTCTTTTAACTCCAGTTTGACTTTGGTCAAAACACTGATACACTGGTATCACTACCCAACTAAAATATCTTTGCTTAGACACAAGACATAAGGCACTATGAAAAGTCTGACTAGACATAATAACTAATAACACAATCTCTGTCCCACACGTAATGAAAATTGTGTAATCTTACATTTAACTTTATCTAATGGTTGGTAGAAAAGGAAGCATCCTACTATAGCAAGCCTTTTGCAGATTATACTGATACTTGAGTGTAACTTTACATCATGGACCGATGATGGAGCAAGTGAGCAAACTTTTACAGGAAATGCACCAAAACCTCCCCCGGTGAACGTAAAGTGAGAAGCACCACCATCAACACCAACAGAATCCCTTCCGCTGAGAACCTGGGCTGCTGCTGCAGATGGAGGTGGCTGGGCACCAGCGGTAGGACCCCACAGGTCAGAGAATCTTTGGCTGATGTGTTTCTTTTCTCCTACCGAGCATCACACTTAAAATACAAGCAGCGAGTGGAAGCATAAGTCCCCCCAAAAGCCTGTGCTGTATCTTTCCTAGATGTCTTGGCACACAAATGCCATGTAGGCAGCGGCTCCTTGGGGCCATGACAGTTGGAAGCTCCCATGGAGGGGGTGTCAAGGCAGGGTCTGGCAGCCAGAGTCCTTCCCACCCCCCAGCCAGGAGCAGGGCAGCTGGAGAGCACCGGGGAGCCCCAGTCCCGGGCACTGGGCACCTCCCTGGGGATGGGACGTGGGCCCATGGGTGAGGGTCTGGGGGGCTGACATGGGGTCCTGGGCCATGGGTGGGAGCCTGAGCAGGGACAGGCAGGGCTGGTGATGTCCTCAGGGCCTTGATGTGGGGTAACATATTTTTCCCTAGGAGAATAATTCTGAATTATCATAATAATTTGCCATTGAGAATATAATCTTGTTAAATCCATATTTAATCAGCATTTCCTCTTCTTTACTGTTGAATATATTTTGAAACTTTTATTCATTCTTTCCATTCTATTTTATTTTATTAAGCATTTGGCATGCAATTTTGCTACTCAGGTAAAAGAAATGTAAATATTAAAGCATTCTTCTTCCTTTCCCTGTTTTGTTTTGCGTTCAATCTCTAAACGAGTAATTGGAAAATTATTAAGTCTACATCTAAAGAGACTACCACTGTAATACACCAGTAATAATTTTCAAAGGCATACAGAGAAATAATTGTTAGCCTTAGGAAAATCATACACAAACCCCAAAGAATAATTTGGTAATAGAAAACACAGGTTTTAATTTGCCTTTCTGAAAGGCTATCAGCTCCTATTCGTTCTGTAGATTAAAGCACAGGTAACCAGGATGTAAGAGGAGATTTTGTAACAAGATTAACCCTCAGAGTCCGAGGCAGCTCTTCAGCTTGCACAGGCTGGCTGTTGTATCTGCTGAGGATGAGCAGCTGAGTCCCTCACACAGCTTTAGGGGCCCAGAAGACCTTTAGGCTTAAGGAAGCACCACCAAACCCTGTTGGTTTCCTGAGTGAATTCACTGTTCCTGTTTGCAGTCAAATTTCCAGTCTCTAACTCCACGCAGGATTACTGGTATTATTTACCAGGCCTCCAGCTAGGACTGCAGCTGACATTGCTGTCAGCGAACCGCATCCATTATGCACTAAATTCAATGTTTTTTTGACTGTTGCCCTATTTTCTGCCCTTAAGTCTATAGTTTTATTCTGTTTGACCCCTCCAAACTCTGCTAGGCTGAACAAGAAAGTGCAATAGCACACACAGCAGGCAGACCTCACAAAACTCCTGCTTCGGTATTGCTATAATGTCTTTTCATGACTAGTTTTTGTTTCATAAGTTCACAAGCTTCAAAAGATTATTTTTGTGAAAATGAAGTGTCAAAGGTTCCTTCTGTGGAAAAAAAAAAATTAATTGCTACCACAAAAAAAAAAAGAAAAAAAACCCAAACAAAACACCATCAACTCCCCCAAAACTCAGCATTTTCAAGGGGCCCAAGCATCACTGCAAATGGTGGAAAGAGGTCAGTTTTATTAATCTCCCACGGTTAGCCAAAGCTGTATATTATATGTTGAATTTTAATCTTAATTTAAAACTAAACCAATGCCATCGGGGAGCCATTGGTCAGCTATTAACATAGTAATTGACAGTGGTGTTGCTGATCTCAGTAACAAAGCTAATACCGCAGGGTAACCTGGTGAATAGATGTGTGTTGTCCAAATACGTCTTCCCACTCAGTGACCCAGAACATGCTGGAGACACCACAATTGCATAGTGGCCCATAATTAAGTCAGGTATTCAGATGGAATTTAACTCTAAAATATGCTTTCGGCATACAACTTTCCCTTTTAAAAGATTACACATTTAATCATTTTCCCCAGTGCAGTTCTTGAAATACTGTAATATTAATTAGTTTATAACTGAAACTATTATATTAAAAAACATATCTTTTCATTAACAAAATATGTAGAAAAGAGAAGATACTATTTTGCAGTAAAAAATTCTGGAATAAAACACTGACTGAAGAAAAGTAGAGTGAATGCAAACATGAAACCAAGAAAGGGTTTCCATTAGGATTTCGAAGAAGTGAGAATATCATGTAAATGGGCAAAATACTCATTTGGAGAATCTGCTTAATAAGGTCTTCTATTTCTAGTGTATCTTTAAGGAAGTTTTTTAAACTAAGAGTTATACCTTTTATAGTAAATAGCAGCTGATTAGAAAAACCCCAAAACCAAAAAAACCCAAAGAGCTTCTTCCTTCTTCGATAATGAAACATAGTGTCCATCCCATAGAAAGACCAGATGGAACTCTTATGAACTGAAAACTCAGTATAGCACAGAAAATTTTCAATCCCAAAGCCTTATAAAACATGCTTTAGCAATTCATCAGAGATATAGGAATTTTGTTTGATAATTTGGTTGGAGAAAATGTCAGGTGAGTTTATAGATTAAGAGGGAACAATCAGGTACTGAATAAAGCTTAATAAAAATGTTCATGAACTATGCTTGCTTTGAAGAACAACAAATGTCTTTAGGTACTCCTATTATGCCATGACATACGAGTGTAAAAAAGGGCCAGAGCATTTAAAGACTGTCAATAAAGAACACTTCAAAATATATGTTATTAAAGATGTTTGTTCAGTATCATAACTAAAATAACATGTAGATAATTATTCAAAGATTGCAGAGCCTTTGTTCAAACAGGTGACTGCAGAAAACTGTTTCGAACAGATGCTCAGTAAATCTTGCCATGGTCAACCTACCCAAGTGCGTTTACACATGAAGGACTGTGGCCTTGTTATTCTATTAGAAGTCCTCCCTGAAACATATCAAAGTCATTCCACTGACAAAGGTATAAAGAACATGTCCTTTATGATCATGGGATGATATAATAATTAACTTATGTATTATATAAGGCTCCATGGACCCCTGTTGTAGGATAAGGTTTAGCATAATCCTACAACAATAAAATATGACCAAAAAAAATCATCTTTGCTTTAGGTGATGTGAAAGAATCATGATTTTGGTGATTGCAGACCTAAGGACATATCCCACTGTACTCATTTTACAGCACTGGCTGCTCAGTTTGGTTACCCTTCCTCATAGTGTTGACATTTATGATCATATCATTATGGATGAATGAGAAATGAAAAGTAGATGTAAAACTTCTAGGAATTCAAGTGATCAGAGTGGCACAGATTGTGATGGCTTATTTGCTTTATTCTGCTTGGGGTTTAGTCAGCTTTATAATTGTTTTATATCAGCTGATAAGCAAGAACTAGAACTTGAGGGTTTTTTTCCTGGTAAATTAGTGATTACCAGAAAAAGTTAACCATTTCATAAATTCTTCAGGAGGTAATCCACACTAAAATTACTAGTGTTTCCATCACTTCTGCAACCTATTTGCCACCTTCTTACCTGGCACCATAAATCTTGCAGACTATGTTGAACTAGGAGGCATGTTCATGGTCAGGTATTGCTGCTGCAGCTTGGGAATTAAAGCATTATTGAAGTAGTAAACTGTAATTTTAGATTTAGTCTATAATACTGTGTCATGGTTGTAATTAGTAAATTACAACAGAGCTCCTATGGGGATCGCATATTACAGCCATATGATTGCTCAATTTGTTCACTCATGATTAATATTATTACACTAAACATAAAAGGAAATGATTAATGATTTATCTGCAAATTGCTTAATACAGCTAGTATTGGTGTAGGATAGAAGGCGGCAAGTTCATCTATGTTCTTGGAAACTAGTTTGCATAGATTGGGGAAACTAAACCAGTGTTGATTAATTTTCTAGTGAAATGAAACAAAAATAATTGTCCTTCAAGGAACAGTAAATACATATCAATTATATGTCATGTTATTTCCAACACATTTGTCAAAATACTTACATACAAGAAAAAAAATGTATGAATGTTTTCTTATATTCAGGTCTTGGACTTAGCAGCCTCCTATGACACTTCATACACTAAATTTCTGGCTTGCAGTGGAAGAGAACAGCAAAATAGGAAATGATAATGAGGTTTAGAAATAGGCCTATTTGTATATTAGATTACCTAACCAAGCTCTTTCTCCAGTACTGGTTTGGCTTTCAAGTGGGTATTAAATAATAAGATGGGTATATTTTGTATTATTTGTTCCTAACTAAATTGCTATAGTTTTAGAGGCCTTAACACAGGATGGTAAAAGTCATGACATCAAATTTGCATTGTGTTTCTCATGAAAAAAACCAATGTCCTTCTCTTGCACTGGTCTGCTGAAGGCTCTTTTAAGGGTGAAGCAAAGACTAGAGGTGAACTTAGTGTTCATCCTGATTAACATGTTAAATGTTAAACTTATTGTAAAAGGTAGCCAGACCTGGTAGACTTTGGGACTTGGGGGAATTCTCCTTCCTGGCCCTGTAGGGATGACTTTGGTCCTTCTCGGACCTCGGGGTATCTGCCGTCCAAGACCCGTGGACACAGAGGCTCCCTGTGCCCAGGTCCAGGCAGCAGTGAGGTGGAGAACACATTCCTGAGACACACACATAGACACACACACACACGGAGGTAAGCTCACTAGTGGTTCCATATCCATACCCTCACTCTCTGGATTTACAGGCACACCCACAGCCATACATTCCTTGTATATTATCACAGACTCCAAGTCCATCGAATATCTTTGCCCAGATCCCAGGCATCTCACCCAGTTACTGGGTCAGATCTTGAGACCTTGAGGCTTTCTAGGTGCTGGTGTCCTTCTACTACATGTTAGTCCAGCCCGAAGTCTGCTCATGGTTCACCTCCACACCCTGCCACATACAATATAGTTGCCATGAGTAGCTATGGGCTCCTCAGACCCACAGGTTCTCTCTGCAGGGGCTGGCACTCAGATCTCTCATGCTACTTACTGACTAGACCCTCTTGAAGGTCATTAGTGGTTCACACACTCATATCCAGAATGGAGTGCACTCATACAGGCACTGGTTAGGAATAGAATTTAGTAAAAAGACAGGGCTTGACCAGAGAAGTACACCAGCCAGCAGCTTGCTTGCACTCAGTTGGCCTCTCTCGTTCCAGCTCCTCTCCATTTCCCATGCTTGTTTTCCCTGTCCACCTTGACTTCTCCCTTTCTCCACCTTTGTTTCATCCCAGATAAACAACCCACTCCTAATTACTTTTTCCCCGCTGGAATCACTTCTGTTATATCTGTACCCAAATTCGGTATCTCACAGATTACGGTTGCTGAAGGTCTGCTGCCCTTGCAAGATCTCACTTCTCAAAAGATCCCCAATTGACCCCTCAATTATTTGTGAGATTTGGCTCACTCCCCCTTTGACACCTTCTGTGAAATCTGGGCATTTCTCACAGCCCAACCCGTAACACTTGACAGCTTCTCACTCTGTTATCTGCCACGGATGGACTCGATGATCTTGAAGGTCTTTTCCAACCTAAATGATTCTATGTCCAGCAGCTTTTCATGGTGAGTTTAGTTAGCTAAACCCCCGGCCACATCCTAACGTGTGCCGGTGTGCCGAACCACCTGTATTCTGCCCACTCTTCACAAGAGTTTCACCTCCCGTTTGCCGGCTGGAATGAGTTAAGAACCTACCTTTTCTCTGCAGGTCTGAAGGCAGCTAGATTGGATTAGTCGTTTTTAACACTTGCTGCTCAGCATCAGAGACTTTTTCTGAGCCTCAGCGGCGAAGCCTGCTTGTGCCACATGACTCCTAAAAGAGAAAAGCCAGTTTCAACAGTGGAGCACATTCTGCCAAGCACCAGGGCACGGAAAAAGGGAGGAAGCCAGGAATAAGCTGATCATGCAGATGAAGGCAAGAAGGAAGATCTGAGTCTTTTATTTACCTCTGTTTCCTAAATATCAAACGTGTGATTGTTGGCACATAAAAGATGAATTATCAAACAGGACAGCTTCTCAAAATGCCTTCATATTCTCTTTCTAAAAGGATATTTTCGTTTGGCAGTTGAATTCAGAATATGAAAGTGGTGCTGGTTGTAAGTAGAAGGAGAAGCAGATCAAAATTTCTGTATGACTAGGGATCTATATTCCTAGAACAGATGAATAGCCTTCTGAAATATCAGCATATAAATGGAAACCAAACAGTGCAAATGTATTAGTGCACAGGAGAGAATGATGAAATAATAGCAATATATTAACTGTATGCCTTAAATTTGAAAAGAAGACATGTATCATGCTTATGTTTATATAGCAGCAGTAGAAAGATCATATAGAGTTACTTTACTGGAAAAAAAAAAACAGTGCTAGATAATTAGAAGTTTATATAATCAGTTCATGTTTTGAGGTCAAGATAAGTTTGGAACCCAATTAAAGAAGATAATTTCTTTTTTTGCTGACAGCATCATCTAGCAAGCATTTTCACTGAAAAGGTGTCCATGCCTTGGCTAACCTTTCTTATTGCTAACTTGAAATGCCATCTATGATTTAATTACGTGCATACACAAATTTAATGATCTTCTTTAAGTAAGACTTTTTTGGTTTTAGTCTAAGAAAAAAATAGGATCTTCATTTCATCTAAATCAGGGTAATTTATACTTTCCTCAGTGTTGTTGATCTTTTTTCAAATAATCTGATTAATAGTATGATCCATATTTGAGCTACTACTATCAAAAAACTAAAATAATCAAAATTGCTATCGTTATAGTGCTAAAACCCCCAATAATTTAGAGTCTCACAAAAGCACTGATGTGACATTAAGACCAAAGAAAAGTTATTCTGGACATCACTAAGCAATAATACCAAAAGTTTTCATTGTTAGATACATAAATAATATCAACTAGAATATATTTTACATATGAAAATTTCACCAGTGAAGTCTAGTTAGCCTTACTGATCCTGAAAACACTATGTGTGTAAAAAGTAAAATAAAAAAAATCTTTTCCTAATTACTACCATAATTTCACCCAATAGCTATACTTTCAGAAGAGGATGTGGGATGAAAAATATTGTTTGCCTGGCACTGATAGACTATATGACAGTGCTTTTCAATGCATACAAAATCTCTTGTTGTGTACTTCATTGAACCACTTGCTTGTGTGATGACAGGTCCAGGAGCAGAATTTATTTCTGCCAAGGTGCACTGGTTAAGTGTATAATGATTTATGTAGATGATAGTGTTATTTTAACTTTCTTTGCCTAAAGCGCCATTAATAGGTCAGAATTAAAGGGAAGAGAATATGCAGAGAAGGAAGGAGTTTGTAGGAAGGGTTCAGCCCACTCAAGCAATAGAAAGGATAAAAAAAAGAACTGAAATTTGAGCACGTGCAACAATGTGTAAGGTTTGGAGAGTTCACTGGCCTGATCTCTTGCTCCATACTTACTTGGCACATCGCACCGCCTCAGCATTTTGGTTAGTGTCTGAAGCTATTAGAAAGTAGCATCATGTTTCTAAGGCAATCAATACTGTAGAATAATCTGTTACCGCTGAGGCATACCAAGTCCTCAACAAACTAACAGGATTTTTTTCCCCACACTTTATGGTTAGCCTTCTATATTTCTCATTATTCCTATATGGTTTAAAGTTGCAAGCAAGCCCGTATGCCGTTATCTGTGGACAAGCCATGTCCAGAGAAATGTATAAAAAAAACAAACAAAAACCTCTATATTTTTAGAAATTAATGTTAGGGTGTGTTTTGGTTTTTTGTTTTTGTTTTTGCTTTTGTTTTTAAATGATGCTGGAAATTCTTCTTAGTTGCTTAGCAATTTTTTCAGCTCTCTCTGAACTCCAGGCTTGGAGCTGCAATGCTGACCCTGCACCTGTCTATGGAACTGCAGATGGCTGATGTAACACAGGCTATTGACTTCAAAACAGGAAGGAGGAGGAGAACCAGATTGCTTGTGTGAGATGCACACACATTTCCAAAATGCTAATTATTTGTTCTCTAAAATATTATGAAGGCTTGCGCATTTACAACTGGGATTCATCTTCATGCATCATTAAAGTCCTAATGTATACCTTTGGTGAAGGAAGGAAATCTGGTCAGAAATTACACACTTTTAATTGTACACAAAGTGACTTGCAGTGCTATTCAATAGTATATTCAGCTTCTTTCAGTGAACTGAAAGAATCAGATGCAGGAGGGAAAACAGCATATAGAGTAACTTAAATAATGACTCAAGTACGTATTTCTTTTTTATAATGATGAAACTGCACCCCAAAGTAAACATACATCAAATATACTCACCATCTTTAGCTTTTAAAAAATACCAAGGAACTTAGCCGTAACTAAAGGCAATGCCACTATCCTTATGCAGTTAACAAGAGATATCAGAACATTTAATTAAGAATAGTGGACTATTAAAGGCCTAGAAATAAAACAAAAATTAATACCTTTCCAAAGATAAAAAATGGCAGAGCAGTAATACCCCTACCAAGCAAAATAATGGCCATTTTTGTCATAGAGGATCATATTCTGAATACAAACACACACACACACAAATATATATAATTAAAAATTTGAAAAACAATCTCTTTGAATCTTGTTAATACTCTGTTTTAATATAGAAAATATTGTTAGTTCCCTTTGCCCGAACTATGAGCATCCTGTATGCAAGTATATGAAAAGAAAAGCTTAAAAATGTGATTTGTTACATCCTGCAGAGCTTCACATTTCTAAGTGTAGAATTTAAGGCCAGTTGACATAATATTATTAGGAGTTTGAATCTGAAGAACGTACTTAATTTTTTTAGGTTAAACTCTGTCTGGAAAAGTAAGACTCATTCATGGAAACTATGGGTTCAGTTTCCTTCACTACCTTTCCAGTAAAATGGAAATGATGGAGAGGAGCTCAGGTCTAGAGGCAGTAAATCAACAAATTTCATCTTGCTTGAAGTAAAAAATATATCACCTGTTGGATTTTAAGTGCATGATCCACTGAGGCATGTCCTACGTCAAAGACAATATCTACATTAGAGGAAATATATGGTTCAAGTACATGATGTGCCCCACACTGGGTTAGGAAACAAGACCATTGCTTCCCGTTTGAAGGAATGAAATCCAGGTGTGTTAATTGGAAGTGACCTCTAAATGACCTCTTCAACTGCTTAATCCAGAAAACTTGGAGACCAAGACATGTCATGGACTACAAATTGGCCTTGGTCTAGAGGTATTCCATAAAATGAACATTGAAACATAAAATTGGAAACCTGCACATTTTTTTATGTAGTTATTATAGGCCGTAGAATGCAGAACTTCAAAGGGCAGCCAGTACAACTACAGAGAATCCTTTCGCTTGTAGATTCAAGATACCTGAACTTGACTTAGCTGTTCATTTATCACCTTATTAACTTGTAGAATGGGAGTAGTTTCTAGAAACTAGAAACTTTACCAGAAAGCCTCCATCCTTAGGGTGCCCAACTATTTTCTGAAGCCTTCATCTAAGAAAGCACCCATAACACAAAGGATTCCTGTTAAAATGTTATCTAATTTGGACTGGGAATATCTGGAGAAGAACACTGCAGATCTCTTTACATTAAGCTAAATAAACTAAGAACCTATTATAACCAAAAGTTTTGTGGCTGAGTCAGATAAGCCACCTTTATTTTCATTACCCTAAACAGTCTTTTCTTTGCTATTCACTCCGAGTGAAATTATTTATCTATGTGTATTGGGTTTACACACATGGCAAGGTTTTGGTAGCAGGGGGTGGGGCTGCAGGGCTGGCTTCTGTGAGAAGACACCAGGAGCTGCTCCCGCATCGGACAAAGCCAGTTCGAGCCATCTCCAAGGTGGATCCACCGCTGGCCAAAGCTAAGCCTATCAAGTGATGCTGGTGGCATATCTGAGATAGATAACATATTTAAGAAAAGGTAAAAACAGCAACTGTGAGAACGGAATGAGAAAATGTGAGAGAACCAGCCCTGCAGACCCCCAGGTCAGTGCAGAAGGAGGGAGGAGATGCTCCAGGTGCCAGAGCAGAGATTCCCCTGCAGCCCGTGGTGATGAAGACCCTGGTGAGGCAGGCTG
>JAOBAS010000057.1:16213911-16239788 GCA_025311575.1 Elanoides forficatus
GCAGGTGCTCGGCCATCTCCAGGACAGCCGGGCTCCATCACGCCCAACGGGCGCTTGGGGAGACAAACGCCATCGCTGCCAGCGTCCCCCCCTTCCTCCTTCTTTATGGCATGGAGTATCTCTTTGCTTAGTTCTGGTCATCTGCCCAAACTATTACACATCCCTCAATCTTCTCTCTCGCTGGGCAGCATGACAAACAGAAAAAGTGCTGTGTAAGCACTGTTCAGCCACAGCTAAAATATCCCTATGTTATCAACACTGGGTTGGTCACAACTCAGAAACATAACCCTATACCAGCTACTATGAAGAAAATTAACTCTATCCCAGCCAAAACCAGTACAGCAAGTCTATGTTGTCTTCAGCTTCAACAGTGGCTGAGGCTTTTTGGCACAACCTTGTAGTAACAGAGTACTGAGTGCACAGTAATGTACTTTGCATCATTGACACTGAGTGTTATTGCTTTTGTCACTTAGTGCCTTTCCTTCAATTTAAATTGGATATGGTTATATAAGAATATCTTCTAATTGTATGCAAAAAAGAGGGGGAACATTATGTTATGACATGCCTCAGGAGCTACAAAATACAACACGCACACATAACTGTAGGCACGTATAGATACAGAAGTAAATGCACATTTTATTTTCTTCTTATCGACGCTATTCACCCTTCAGCAGATTCACCTGGCCTAATATAAGTATACCATGTGTAAATGTAGCTTTAAAATGTGGTATAAGCAACTATTTAAGTACACTGTTACAAAACATCTGTACTAACAGAAAGGAAACCTTAAGTGACACTGATTGTCATCTTATCTTCTAGTCTTAGCAGAAAGAGAAAGCAGCAAATGAGTCTGTCTCAGCTGCTCTATCAGCTATAGGCACCCTCCCCTATTAACAGATAGTAGGTGTATTGGTAGGATGAGAATATGACACTAACTCTATAGTTGCATGTGTGGTAGACTAGAAAACAGGTGTTCTCTTGTCATGTCTGCCAGTTCAGTGTCTGTCTAAGGACAACATTCATTTAAAACTTGTATCTGCAAAGAAAAGCCCAAATTCCAGGAGTCTTTCCACAGTAGCCAGTGATCTGAAGCTCTATTCCCATCTATTGTTGTTAGAGCTAACATTTACATTTGTTTTGATTCTTCAGTGAAAAATCCAGAAGACATGCTCACCAAGCATTAATAAACATCCACTCTAGTTTTCGAACAGGTCTAATTAGTATTATCTCACTTAATTTTGAAAAAACCCAACACAATGTCCTCTTTCAGATAAGACCCTCAAGTATACAGACTTGCAAACAAAAATGGGATAAAGACCCTAAATTAAGAGCTTAGTTAATTAAACTTAGGCTGACTTCTCATTTAGTATGTTCAGGTTTTTACATTGATATATTCTATGCTTTGCTGCAAGACATTTCTATTTTAAGTATTTCTACCTGTCAGTGCTGAAGATGAAATATAGTTGCCATGTTGCCTTCTGGTGAGGAGTAAGAATTAAACCATCTTTGCGATAAAAGCAAGTTACAAATAGGCCTTTTAAGAAAAGGACATCATGCACTGGAGCAAGCAATTTTTTTGCCATGCTAGCAGAGATTGCTGCTTTGAATATCAGCTCCGGCCACTCCTGTCCCTGTGAAGTCAGAAAAGTGCATTCGGTCCTCTGAGAATCTTGGCCTCAGTACTTTACAGGTCTTTGTGTTCCTTGACATAAATACTCACAAGCAGAGGAGAAGAATGATAAGAAACAGAAAGACTGGAGAAGCATTACTTGATAGACCATGCCATAAGAGGCATTACTATTGTTCTGGAATTTTTCCTTCTGATACACAAAACTTAGCTGCCCATGCTTCACGTCCATCACGCAGTCACAGGTCAATAGATTGTGAGTAAGCAGAGCTCAGCTTTCCACAGAGCTCATTCTTCAGCCAAAGTAAACCCTCGGTCAGGCCAAACCTCCCCCATGACTTTTTCAGCTGTGATGAAATGTCAGCTGCATTTAGCTTTGTCTCAGGGAACACCACGTCCTGAAAATCTGCCTGCAGAAAAGCCACCATGAGGACTTACCACAATAGCTTCTGGTTCAGCCAGAGAACACCTGAGGCTGCAAAGACAAAAGCTGCTTTTTGTCTCACAGTGGAAAAATTCACATGGCAAAAATTCACATGATAAGCCTTAAAGAAAGCTAAATTAATGGAATTGTGATTATAAACACTGTGAGAAGGAACAAAAAAAAAAAAAAGAGATACAAATAGGGCTACAGGACCTAGCTTTGCAAGGAGGAAGCTATTGCAGTTCAGTGGGCTCTGTAGACTACTGGGGATACCTAGCAGGATAGGCGTATTAGAAATTATGAGGAGTGTTAATACTACTAGAATAAATGGAAGCATAAAGACATGAAAAACAGGTGGACTGTGTGCTTAAATTCTTCATTTTTGTAAGAAATTTTCCTGAAATCTAAGTAAGGTTAAGGATAGGTGCTGTGATTGAGTTTGACAATTTGTATTGATAAAAATTTTCACCACAGGCATTTCATGAAGTTAATCCTATCAGAGAGTTTAGATTTTTTTATCCCGGATGACTTCATACAATCAAATGTGTCTTTGCACATACCCTTAAAGGAGTAAGAAAATACACACAGCTAAACTGTGAAACTTCATATGGGAAAAGAACACTGGATTTAATAGAAAAAGAGCTGTAAGGATTCTGTAAAGTGCCCCTTTTGACCACCCCTGAAAAACAATAAAGAATTCTTGATGTTTTGGAGGAATTCTGAAAAGAAGCCTAATATACAAAGTATTCTATCATTTATTTAGCGTTCCTGTGGAGTTCCTTAACTGTTTAAGTCATGGTTATTTTGAAACTGAATATTAAATATGTTCTGTCCAGTAATTAGGTGTGTAGAAGACCCAAGAATAACATAAACCCTACAACTGGTTTTTTTTTCAGAAAATAATCTATAAATCCCAGTGTATTAGATTGTGTGCAAAAAGTACTGAGAAAGCTCTTTTTCTAACTTGGCCTGAGTCTCTAACCATGAGTTTCAATGAGTTTCAAGGTCATCTTTTATTTTTCTCTGGCATTTGCACAAAAGCTGAAAAAGAAATTCATTTAAAATTATCTCTTATACGATGAATTAATAAAATGATACGGTGACACTGGTAAAGAATTATGCGGTGTGATTTGGTGCTTAATCTTCTGTGGCCACATTGCTGAGATGTAAAGCCATGCTGGAACCAGCTCAGTGACCTCATTTCTATATCTAAAGTATTTTCCTCTTTTTCTAGAATTGGTTTTATGTTGCTTCTGCACCTGAAGATGAGAAATTTGCCGCTGCTTTTGAAGAAGTTTCTTCAACAAGAGACGTAGCTTGTCGAGTCCCAAACAGTGGGGATCTGCAGGATACAACCTGACTGAACATTGTGTTTTAGAAAATGAAAGAGTTTCATTCAAATTTCTGGTTTTCCCCAGCTGGTCTAATTACAGCAGCTTTAGTCCTGTTGGGTTAAAGGGTGTTCCTCACACATTCACAGGTTATCAATTTCAAAACATTAATTGATAGAAGAGGCAAGGTCCTTGCAGAATTAGAGAGATTAAAAAAAAATAAAATCAAATATACTACTTATGTAGGGGAAGAATGCTTATAAACATGGTGTCATGGTTCTCTTTATTTTTAGCCTTTATATGAGCTCAGCACATTATAAAAAAGACAGAGCGGGCAGAGCCCACCAGTAATTACAAATTCTCTGAACCTTGTTAAGGAAAATGGAAGGACAAAACTGCATTGCTGCAAAATTCTAAGTAATCAGCAGACAGAATTGAGCTGTCACAGATGACAACCGTAAGTCTACCCAAGCCTGAAGCAGATGGAGCTACCTCATTATTGGATGCAGCCTACCAGTTAATAAATAAATATATTTAGCTTGTATTCACAGATTAGAGGAAATACATATTGTTTTAAACATCTGACAAAGAATTTGGGTAATGATTAATAAGAAATAAAACAAATATTGCCCCTGTAATAAGATATGCAGCCTGTAATTCAAATCAAAGGGCTACTCCAAAAATGAAAAGGAACTTTAAAGAGATGCTGTTAACATGACAAAAATGCATTTCAGTCAGAAAACAATTGGTTGTTCAAGATGTGAAAGGAACTAGTTTCCCATTAATTTACTTTTGGTGATAGGATTATTTGTAGTTTTAACTATTTTGTTCAAAATGCTGGCCCTTTTCCAATGCTTCAGGAAGTGCTAGAATAGCCACCTCTAAAACACATCAGGAGACAAAGGCACAGCGGGAAATCATCCCCACAGAGGAAGGGAAGGATCACGGCATGAGAAGCCATGGAAATGTCTGAATTCATTGTGATGCAGTTTAAGAACTTTCTGAATAGCAATAAGTTAAATATATATATATATATATATATACACTCAATTTTAGCCACTTGATGACTTGTGATAGTTTGAGCTGGTATGTACATTCCCCAGTGAACTCACGAAGGAAAGAAAGTAGCCCTACTTCACTCTAGGGTTCTTAGGTGTGGATGGATCCCAAATTAGGAGTGAAAAAAAGATTAACTACGTCATCAAGACAGACTCTGAGAAGCAAATTGCAGTTGTGGTGCCTCACAAGAAATGGCAAACTCCATAAATGAGGCTGAGTATTGTATTATAAGAACCAATACTTGCTGCGTTAAAGAAAGGTGTCAAAGGCATCCCAGTTAATTGCAACCAATAAACATGGCATCAAATTGTTCTTTTATTTGTCTCAGCAAGTAAATAAGTTGTCTCTCCTCAAATATGAGATATTATTCGGTTTCTCAGCTTACGTAATTCTCAAAAGCAATTGATACTCACAAAACCAACTGATACTCATTTAGTCCTTTTTAAAATCCACCTGCATTTCTCATTCATTTAAACTTCTGAGGCATTGAATCACTCAGCTTCACGAGATTGCACCTGAGCAGCGCTTCTTTTTTCATTTAATGCTTTCTTTTCTAAGGCTCCATTTTAGTTCCATTCTAATTTAATTTGTATCAACTTTTCTGTCCTACCACTCAGTGTGCAAATTAACATTTTTCTTTGCTCAGAGCACAGGGGACCTGTAAGATGTGGTTCCAAAATAGAAGGACTGTGGCCAAGGGCATCTTTGTGGCCTGGTGGCTCCAAGTTCCTACCGAGTTCCCTCATAACAGGAGCTGTGAGATCCTTTCACACAGCAAAATTCTGCCTAGAAGCAGGGTCTCCCTCTGCAGTATGAAGTTAATGGGAGCTGGGAGCCAGGAGCAGTTGCTTCTGTGACAGGACAGTTTCGTTAGCCGGAGAGCACGATCACATCTAGTCAATCGAGGTCACCCTGAAAGGCAAGTAAAACATTGGCAAAAGTCACCTTGCTCGTCAAGAAAGCCTCTGAAGTGGCCCCATCAGAGCTAAAGAATTCTTATTTTTGTTAAATTTATATTACCATAAATTTGGGCTGACTGTCTTTCTCTGCTCTTCAGATACTCTCCCCAGCTCAGCATGTTTCTTACTGAGCAGTTTTATTCCATGGTATTACACTCTGATTTCTGACATTTGGATATAGATTTTAAGGGCTATAAATGGTAAAAGCTTATTGATCTCACATCTATTTGTATTCAGAGCTGTGAACCACACAATAATCCTGATGGAAGAATTAATTTCAGTGGCTCACACTTTCTTATTTCATTAAGATAGAAAACTAAGCAGTATGCCTGGAGCACATTTAAAGTTTAGTATTTTCCTCAGCTAGATGATACATGCACTGCTTTCTAGAATAACATAAGATTTGGAGGGTAATCAATGATTCGGGGGGTGGGAAAGTACTTGGTAAACTTAAGCTTTCACACCAACTGGTTTTTAAAAACAGACATGAAGTGAATGTTTTTTAGCGTGACATAGAAATGGAGGATTAACGCAATGGTGAAACTTAAAAAGCCTGGGTACTCTTAGGGCTAAAATATGTCTTTTCCCAGAACGACTGCATGTTTTGGATGTTGGTTTGTTTGTTTTTTTTTTTTTATAGTGCTAGTACCATTTGTAATGCAATTGCTAAATGGGTGAGCACCCCCAAGTGGAGCTCTGATGGGTACAAACACTAAGCAGAAATTCCAATATTAGCCTTAACTGATTTTCAAACCTAAAAAGTCACAGTATTTTGACAACTCTGTAGAACTGTAGCTAGAAGAATACTGACCTATCTATTTCTAAGGAATCTTCAAACAACTAATTTTCTGGAACTAATTTCATGTCCGATGATATTTGTTTTCTTATTAATTTCACAAGGATACTTCTGGAAGATTTTTGTCTTGATAGCTTTAAAATTATTTAAGTAGTTCAATACTATCACTCTGCAATCAAAACTTGCCATGCTCCACTTCCACTGTTTTAGGGCACTCCATTTGCCTGCTCACTTCATTTACACTATCAGTTTCAGGTTTTTTACTAATAACTTTAAATATCTTTTTGCTCAGGCTGGGTGAGAGGTGATCAGCTACAAATTCTTCAGATGGAATAGTGATATATTATCATTCCCTTGATGGGATAGCATTCCTTATAGTGACATACAGAAAAATAAGTGATGGATAGACACATTTCTAATGTAGAATAGATAGTTGCATCCTCAGGTTCATACTGTTTTATTCATAAACACACATTTTTTTAATGTATCGGGTATGACACATAAATAGCTTTGTTGCTCCTGTTGACCTTTGAGCCTTTCTCCCTCAGATACACTTAGCTGCCTTCAGGACATAACAGTTCCTCTACTACCAGTAGAGTTTTTTGCTGAGGTGATAATTGCAGTGATAAAATGGGGAAAGAGTCTGAATAAATTGGGGATATTAAGAGTACTAGGGAGATATGATCAAAGAGTAGGCAGAGTCTGTACAGAAAGAAAGCAGATCTCCTAAACTCTTTCAGATTGAACCAACAACACTCAGTCTCTCATTCTCTCTGTTTTTCTCTCTCAGTGGTGACAGACCAAGAACTGCTGGGAAGAGGTATTACTTTTCATACCGCCAACCTGGCAGAGGAAGTTTTGCTCCCTCGTGGAGTCAGTTGGCCAGAACGTTGGAGGCCCCATCCAAAACATTGGTCACAGGACGATCTGAGCAAGAACAATCTAGAGAAAATAATTCAAGTTGTCAATAACAGGGTTTTGGACACTGTATGGGTTTCAAGTGCATTTCTGTGCAACAGAAATAGAAAATACATACTCTAGAGAAGCATTTGTAGTGTGTCACTCACAGGAAAGCAAGAAGGAGAGCTGAGACCAGCTGAAAACGCATGCCTAGAGGCTCTGAACACTGGAAATGCCTGCTGTGCTCAAGGTAACAGAGATCCTGTGATCATGCTTTGTTCATAAACCTGATGTTTTCTTTGAAGGAAGGGAACCTGACTTTATTCCCTAATATCACATTGTTTAAGCCAGGGAAACCTGTAGTCTAAGAGGCACTCTTCACATTTGTTTCCTCTCTTTGTAAAGACCCTCTTAAATTAACAGGTCTGGATAACCTGAATGAACCCAAGAGTCTTAAAGATTTGGCTGGGGTTCCTCCCAGCTTCCTGCTATTTATTGTTAATCAATAATAGAATAGAGATGTCATTTCTGAAGATAAGAGAGTTAATAGTGTGCCAGTGGAGGCAGCAGGATGACCCAGCTAAAGTATAGATTGATTACCATTCTTCCTTGAGCAAAATAATGGAAAGCTGACATGTGATTCAATCAATACATAATTAAATTAAGAGGAATATAAATGTAATCAATATCATGTTATGGAGGACAGGTCTTATCAAACAAAACCGATTTCATTTTTTGATGAGATTACAAGTTTGACTGACGAAGGTAACTGCAGATGTAATACACTTAGATGTTACAAAGGCATGACTCAAAGTTGCACAGACCTAAAAAAATTAGCATGTAATTTTCACAATCCCTTGGAAAGGGGTTTAAGAACTGACTAACTGGCAGACAGTAAAAAGTAGTGTTCAGTAGGAATCAATAAATTGGATATATCTAAGGAACTTTCATTAAGTGTTAACATTAATTTTGACATTATTTTAAATTCTGAACTACTGATGTAAAAGTAAATAAAAAAAAAATATTTCCAAAATATATCATTCATAGAGGAGGACACAATACTTCTCTGCAATGTGGGTATGGCACAGCAAGAAAACAGACCAGTCAAGAGTATAAGGTGTTCCGAAGTATAAACAGAACCGTAATAAAGAGGGGAAAGTTATTTTTACTTTTTTTAAAAACACTGATGGGACAAAAATGGAATAAAGAAATTCAGTTATGAGAATCATATTTAGAAAGCAATGGAGCATAAGAAGAAAAGAACCACAAATTAAAGGGCTGCAAAAAATGCCTTATTGTAAAGATAGATTTTAGAAGCGCTATTCATTTAGCTGTAAGGCCTTGCAGAGATGGAGCAGGTCTTCCTCACCATATGAAAATGTTTGTGTTCTAAAGGACTTATTGATCTTGCTGAGAAAAGCAGAACAAAATTAATGACTCAAAGTCATATTCAAATGAGAAAAAAACCTTCTTAACTGTGAGTATGATTAGCCATCAGAACAAACTAGAGTGAAGAGATAAATTCTCCAGCTTGCAACACAAGACTATTTGTCTAGATGGAGGATAATATTGCAGATCCCCATCTGAGTAAAGATATGCATGACAACTATATAGACCACATAAGAACTACAGTTAACACATCAATCTTATACAGAACTCAAAAAATACGTATTTTGTATGAATTCTGAACATGTATGGTTACAGGCTTTGCATTTAGAAGCTGCTGAACTTCATACAAGAAAAATAAAAAAGTTCTACAGTCTGAATTACATATTTTATCAGATTAGAATGACTTGAAGTTCAATTCTGGCCCTATAGGCTAAGCAATCATTTTGAAATTTAGGAATACGAGATATTTCACTACTTTTGGGTTATGGAATTTTTCTCCATTGGTCCTTCTCTAAGGAAAACTTGCTCATCTCAGCAGATATTTAAAGAAATATTCAGTTCCTTTACTGCCATGTTGAGGAATGCAGTGGGTTTCAATTCTGACACCACAGCCTCACAGAGATTTTACACTGATCAGTATGCTAAAAAGAAGAGGCCAAAACTGCTGCTGCCATGGAAATTGAACTTTCCTCTACTCTGTCAGGTGTCCCCGCTTCTGGAGAGGGATAAACACACTGGCAAGGTGCAATATGGAAAGCTTGCTCAGCTTCTGCAGCAGAAGCAAACAAATGGATCCACTCACCACGGCAATCTGTTGACAGCCTTCATGAGCAATAAATTGTTTAGAGATTAAATCCTGTGTTAACTGTAGTTCCTTCCTGCAAGGCATGGATTAGATTGTAAAGGCTAAGTTCTTGTACTCACATCACTTTTCATTATTGCTTAGTATTCCAGTAGCATTTCTTGGAGAGTATGTCCGTTAGTGTACAATACATGATCATACTTCTTGTAATTAATAACTTCAAGGAAGGAGAAAATTCATCTCCTTAAAATGTTACAAAGCCCATGAAACTTTCATTGGACTACTATTTAAGACCTGCAGTGCAAATTTTATCTTTAAATAAGAATAGGCTCACAGCTGTTCTAAGTACTTTACTTAGCTATACCTATAAGAAAAAATACAGTCTTATACAGGGAGAATTACAGAACTCTAAAACTGACACTTTTCTATGCTGACCCCATGACCTGTTGCCTTTTCTATATAGGACACTTATTTCCTGCCTCAGTGTAAGATGAGAACATCAAATAACCATTAACCCAAGATCTAAAATGCTAGTAAGTGTTATTATTACTAAATTGCATATTTATCTTATATCCTCTAATGCCAGAAAATGTTTTGAGTGCTTAGTCCTTCTGAATACTTCATTACACGTACTTGGTTTGGCTGCTGCATTCATTAATAGTAGCTGAACTTCATATCCAGCTACACTGGCAAGTAAACAGAAGCCTTTATTAAGTGTAATTTAAGCTGAAGGCTATTTTTTAAAGTGGTGAAACATTTATTTATTGTACCAAGGTTAAGTTAAATTAAATTATTTTTTCTATTTCCTATTAGTGTTCATGTAACTTAATGTCTCTTTGCCCCCATTCTCAATGACAAAATGTAATGGAAATTTGGCCAGGTGGTAATAGGTGGAATGACTTCAGTAAGGTTTGGTAATGAGGTAGCTGATGAGGTTTCATGCAAGGGATGTTTCATTGAAACTGCATTAACAGATGATTAGAAAGCTTAAATTAAGAGGCAAAGAGAACAAACAATATGAAGCCAAGCAGGTGGTAAAGAGGAAATACTAAAGAAGGAGCTAGAAATTTAATAAAGCTTAATGGTGAAATATTTCCTCACTACTTAGAGATGGATGATACAGATCCTTTCTTAAGTACTTCAGGGGAAGGAAAGATGAAAACCAATTAGTAGCAGAAATGTCAACACTTCAGGTGACAAAAGTACTCTAGCTAAAGTACTAAAGACCTTGGGTCATAGAAATCAGGTGCACAGCAAAGTATACTGAGTGCTAAAATTACACCAATTTGTGATAATTTGAATAATGCAATTAAACCATTGCTGTCTTCGTGTGGAGAAGAAAAGGAAGACCAAGCAAAAGGACTGAAAACATCACTTCATAAAGCACACATTTTCTTCAAAAATCCTTGACGATAAGTTTTTTCTATAGTTATCTCTAAAACAATTGTTGTTACATAAACTTGGAAAGGAGAACATACAAAATTCGCGTGACTCTTTACATATTGGTTGTTCTTTACTCAAGTCTTATTCTTACTTCTCAGTCATCCAATTAGGTCATCAGACTATACAGTGTGGCTACAGAAATAAAAATAAGCCAGCCTTAAGGCATTGATAGTAAATTATGAGTTTTCAGAGAAGGCATTACAAGAAGTGCCCAAAGGAACCACAGGCTTAAAAACTTGTTTGCATAAGTGATGATTCGTGATTATGAATAATTAAAATCACTACAAAAATCTACTTGTGAGTAACATAAAGACTGAAACGTAGACTTGAGATCAGCTTTCCTAAATGACAATAAAGATAATTATGGCAAAAGTTACTTTGAAAACAATGTGGGATTGCCAGTTTGGGGCATGTTATTATTTCTCTGTTATTTTATTTCTACTATTACCCTACTAATAATATGAATCGTTATTAATTATTAACATTCCTTAATAATTAGCAGTTAATGTTTTAGTTTTATTATTTATTATTTATTCATCCTATTATTTTCTGCTTCATCACTCTCCAGAATTAAACGCATACAGGGAAGATGAGTCATAAGTATTTGTATGATTTAATGGTCCAGTTGTCCTTGCTCCTTGCCCGAGTTATTTCGCAACTTTGCTTGTTCTCAGTGACCTGATTCTTAATCTGCTGCCATGATTGTCCGGCTTGTCCTCAGCACGGACTTGCTTGGCGATCACTGGACTCCTGGCTGGCCTTGATTACCATCCCTGGACCTCATTTTGCTCAGGCCCTACAAGCTGGCAGTCCTTGTTGGTGGGCCTGCCCTGCTGTCACCCTCAGGTCCTGGCTCTCCTGCCCGTAAGGCTCTTACAGGCTTTGTCAGTGTCCAGTTGCATCTAGGATCACACTTCTGTGAAGAGCACACAGGTAGCTTTAATGAGCAAGGATGAAGACCTTATCTGGAGACTTTTTAAGGTTAACTTTATCTGCTTGTGGCTCACAGGTGCATGTGAACTTTTCACTGTGTAGGAAGATCCACAAAATGGTGGAGATGAGAGAAGGCTGCTGACACCACCTGATGTTTTCATTTCTTACAAAGACATTTACAACAGCAAACTTTAAAAATGTTGCTTTGGCTGTAGCAACTCTTGTAAAAGAGGTTTTGGAGCTGGTTCCAACCACAAGATTTAGGCTCTGAAATGCCTAAGTTGTCTATTGTAAAGGAATTTAAAATTACTGCAGGTATGCAACCTCCTTGTTCCAGAACTCGGTATTTCCAGGGCACACACTCTTGCTCCTTCTGCAGGTTTCCTCTCGTTGCACAAATTAATCATCCTGACATGCTTTCAGCAAGAGATGTGAAGCCCACCACCCCTCCACAGGTACGGATCAAGGCCAGGGTACACCAGAAAGGAAATCAGCACACATACTCCTACATGAGACTTCTGTCACCAGCAGAAAACAGCAACTCAGTCTTGTGAGATGGCCAACGCTGTTGGTGTTGGGAGAACTTTAGGTGTGTTATGTAAATGCTAAAGCCTCAGAGGCTTAAGTTGAAAAACACCTGTGGTCTGGACCCTCACTGTAATTTTAACTGGAATTTTACATTCAGACATCCAGCTTAGTTCTAAGTCATAAGTTAGTTGCCAAGTTCTTTTTTTTTTTAATATTCTCTTAGGAAAATTCTCCAAACTCGGAGCTGGAGCACTGATTCCATAATTCTAGAAATCACGATTCCATAATTCTAGAAATCACTGAGTGAAACTGAATTATTGTTGGCAATTGTAGTATTTCCAGAGTATTGTATGCACTGTTTCTCTTCCATCTACAACCCCATTTACATTCTGTCGTAGCAGTTCTTTAAGGTTCCTCTTTCCTCACCTCTACGAATCACCCTTCCTAAGAATAAAGTTACTCAGGTATGTGGGTCGATAGATATACCTGTTTATAAAATCCTGAAAGCTATTCTTTACAGCTGACAAATAGTATTTAAGGAATGCCCCCAAACTCTCATTCTTTTAACTTTCTACCTTGACAATATTTAGAAAACATCAATAATTTCAAGGGTCTAGTAACATATTCAACATACAGTCCTTTCAGGAAAGCTTTTCAGAATGAAGGTCATTAAGATTATTGCTCCCTTTTGACCTAAGTTATTTAAGTTTAGACACTTGCTGTAGAATTATAGATCAAAAACTTCATCATAATAGTACATAATTTGCTTTTCCAAACCCCAATATAATAAAAAGTAAGAAAATAATTAAGCAGTTTAAAGCACTAGTTTAATGAGTAGAGTCTCTCTTTTTTTATAACAGAAGGTTCATCAAGTTGGCTTGTGACACTGAGTTGAAAGGCAGCAGTTCTAGGGAAAATTTTAAAGTAAATTTGAGATATTTTTTTGTTGCCTTGTAAAATCATGGTAGAAGCAAATAAATGAACAGGTTCAAGGTAGAGGGAGTTGGATACTGGCAATCTTCAGTGAAGATCGCTTGTCTCTCCACCTTTTTCTAACAGACTTCAAATGTCTAACTTCTAGGAAATTCTATGGAATTAATTTATAAGTATCTCTTCCGTAAATGAAGAGGCTGTAAACATGAGAGATATTGAAAATAGAGTAGTACGTTTTAGTATTAGCAAGTCAAACAGCAGAGCACAGACAAGTCAGGTATCAATTATTTTGAAGGTTGTTTAAAACATCCAAGATCAAGGAAAATTTTGCCATATACAGATTTTGACATGTTGATCAGTAAAGTTGCTTGAAAATAAGACATACTTTTTAATGTCAGTTTTCAGAATAAGTGTTGCTACTTTAAATTTTGAAGTATTTGCAAATATTTATTTTGAAGGTGTGAATTTCAGTCACTTCTGAGAAGCCATTCTGTTGTAATACTCCTTCAGCTGTTCACCTAGCATAACTCTCTAGAGCTTTTGTTGGTTTCTGCAGTGTCTAGCTAAAATTTTTTTGAAGAAAAGCTGCAGAGGACACACTTACCCGTATAGGAAAGGTCAATCATGAGATAAGCCCAGGAGATGAGGGTGCTCCAGTCACGATCTTTGCATTCCCTTGATGGCGAGTTCTAATTAGTGCACTAAGCTCCTGCTGGCTCACCTGAACCTTTGGTAGTATAGCAAGAAAAATCTTTTGTAGTTATGAAAATCAGTGCTTGGGGCAAAGGTACTTGTGCTGTACTGATGCATAAAGCTCTTCCTGCGACCTCTAGCCCTTGTAATTAAAGACCCTGATTCAGATCATTTACACAATTGTTCTGTGCAAATTCTGAGACCTGGTTTGATTCAGTTCACTTATTCTTAAATGCATATGATAAGAATTCAGATATCCAAACCCAGAGAATTTTTGCTTTTCAGGTACCATTTTATTGAATCAAAAACCCAAATATACAAATATTTATGTAAAGTAGTTCACCAATATATGGAATTTAAATATATTGATGGTCATAATCTCTTGGTCATCTTCTAATCCGCAAATAACCTTACTTCTGCAAATTAACTTGCATTGCTGTTCTCTCATCAAGACGATAATTAAAGGATTAACAGTAGCTGATTCTTCATTCCTTAAATAGAGTCCTATATCTAATTTCCAGAACACATATGCTGCACCAGTATTCCAGACCACTAAGTAATACAGAAATATCCTATCCATCTCTCCTGTCAAGACCATCACCAGCTTTTTCTTTTTTTTAATAACTTTTAGTAATAATAATAATAATATCATTTTTTTTAACATTTGAAACAAAAATCCCCAAATTAGATAAACCAGTGCATTATTAGGTAGTAGCAACTAGGCAGTTCTATGTAGTATGATAACATGGCTTACATTTCACCATGAAGTAACTTTGCTGTTTCTACTAAGTTTAACTATCTGCAAGTTTTCTTTCACATATGGAAGGACTGGTCTTCTTATATGTCTTTGATGAGATCATACTCTACGTGTGTGTATGAGACAGAGAATAATGAAAAGAGGGAGCAGAACACGTTCAAAAGCTATGATTCAGCAAATTACATAACTTTAAGCATGCTGATGAGTTTGAAAACAGAAGTGCTGAAGAAATGTTACATTATGAGTTCACACTATAAGGAAACTGTCATACATTATTTAGGATTTTAAATTACTGTTTGGAATCATTAATTATATAAGTATATACTAAGTAATGACTATATGTAATTTATACATGCTGCATTTGAATTTAATTTGTTTGTCTGCTGTCAGCTGCCACAATAAAACAGAAAGAAGGATAAGATTATTAGTGGATAGAGTGAAGCAGAATGTAGCTGGGCAAAGCAAAGGAAAATTAGACCAGTTAAAAGCTTCAAAATCATTCCTTGATCAAACCAGAACTGGAGACACAACTTAATAAACTTGAACTGTGTCATAACAACTAGAGAGAGAATTTTAAGGGGTAAGCAGTCTCTGTCCCATCTCCAGCTGCAAGTGCTTCTACCTGGAAGCTATTTCAAAAAATGCTGCATGCAGCTCTTGCCAGCTGTCCTAATAATGAGTAGGAGGAGAGAATTTCTTAGATGGCCAGAAGCTAAAACCAAAATCTGTAAGTTGAGTTCACCACACTGATTTTTTTTTTTAATTGTCTAAAGAGAAATACAAAACTGGTGTAATACAATGAAATAAAATAACAACTTTGTCATTAAGAAACAAAATACAGAGGACTAAAACTAATTAAGGTATTGATGGGAGAAGATTCAGTCCCAGTTTTGCATGAAAGATGTCTAAAGATATGCCTGTGTAATACAGCAAAAATGAAGAAATCAATATGGTGCTTTGCAACAAGGAATATGCATCTGTATTTGCATGGATGATACATATTATTTTAACAAGTGACACTCAAGGTGGTTTACACATGAGTTGGACTTTCTCCTTTATTGCCCCTTTTCTTCTTACTGGGAGCGTGAGATTTATATATGATGACTTTTGTCCTAAAGCTTAGCTAATTCATAGTTATTTACAATTATTTAGTGTTTTGACTTCCCACGTGAGTTCCAGAGTTTTGAAAACAAGAATAAATTGAAGACACTGCAGATTTCTGAAAATAACAACAATCAGGTGTAGCTTTGCAATGACCTTGGCGAGTTCCCCCAGCACTTGTAGGAGCATCCCATCATGGCCATGGACTTACATCTGTCCGGTTTGTTTAAACGGTCCCCAACCTGATCCTCCTGTACCAAGGACCTCAGTACAGGAGATTTCTTAACAGGTTATCTGTTTCCTTCAGCTAGGATTACAGCTGAAGACTTGCTTTATGTACAAATACTCACTTATTACATCCTCTGCCTCAAGAAATGTTGCAAGTTATAGATTCTTATAAATCTTATTTACAGAAGACATAGCACAAACAGAGCTAAGCAGAAAGATAGATCACAAGAGTCCCAATGAATAGGGAAAGAGTAAGAATGACAATTAATTACTTTAGGTTCCATCAACCACTTTTATTAATTTCTTACCTAATAGAGCAGAATAAAATATGTTAAATAATTTTTTCTTATAGTCTTTCTTTATACAAAACATTTCTCCATAATACTCAGCACTGCTGTAGCAGTTGAAGATTTAGAGTATTTTGTAAGCATTGATATTTGAGCTTGAAGGTACTGAACAAAACTCTATGATATTAAAATTAAGTATATAAACTATGCAATGCTATACATATGCATATTTATATATGGATATTCTTGAATATTCATATATGCGCATATACGTATATATCTATACATACATATGTGCCATACTTATGCCCAACACGCATAAGCATTCATGCTGCTGACACAGTCTGATTTTTCCAGTGAATACAAGCATTTACATAGAATTACAATGATGTGTTCTTTAGTGAGTTTTTCCCCTTAGCTCTCTAATTTCAAATAAAATTGACAAAAGAGGTGGAGTCCTGTGAGCACCTATATGGATGCAAAAGTCACAGCCTATACTTAACCTTTTCTATACGTCAGGAGATCCACATTACTATCCATTGCAGCCTTCCCTATTTTCATTGTTCATAGAATGATTAATTTCCACTGGTAAAGGTACGTACATGCCTGTATATAGAGGAGGATTTTCCAAACTTCCTAGTAGTGGTCTGATTTCCGTACAGAGTAGAATTGCTGATACCTTTTGTCTCTTTCTTTTTCTTTTTGATTTTTTTTTTTGGTTGGTTTTGGGGGTTTTTTTAATTGAGGTTTTTTTGTTTGTTTCTTCTTCCTTTTGACTATTTCCCTTTATTCAACATTGATTTTCATATAGTTCTTGTTCTTCGGGAATGGGTATGTAGTTAGCTACTCAGAGGACAGTACTGCATAGTAGAAGTCTCCTCTACCCTTGCCACCAGGAGAATTTTCTGAAGCCAGTCATTGACAAAAGCATTCTCTTCTGACAGATCCTCAGCCTTGTGTGTGCTGGTTGCTACTGCCTCCCTCAATCAGCTGCCTCCACTACTTCTGGAAAAGTTTTATGAATGTATTTCTACAGTCTAAAGAAGCCAGATTAGCTTTAGACATTTTAATGAGTACTTTTTTGCTAAACTGGCTCCTTTCATCTGAAAGAAGGCCTAGGAGTGTTCATATTGCTGGAGACAAACCTGAGAGCAAAGTTACTTCTTTGGAAGGCACAAATGGAAGGGCGAAAGATCTATGTCTGTAGCCTCGTATTAGAGGAGACGTGCCTCCTCCTCATGCTCCTTCTGTTCTGACACATCTATTGTAAGTAATTTCTTCTGGGCTACTTTTTACAGTTCTGTAAAGTTCTGACTCCCTCTGCTTCCAGATTTACTTCTTTAAACTAAGTTATTTCCACTTTTTTTTCCACTTTAGTATTTCTTTCTTCCTGTATGTCCCTTGTGCCCCTAATGTCTGAGTAACTTCCACCTGCCCACAGGTGTCCCATTTATGGCTCATCTTGTTACTGTTCTCTTCTGTATCACTAATCATGGTGATGCTCAAAGGCTCTGACACTTCCAGCATGCCCTGCTATATAACAAGGCTGTGCTTTAATGCCAAATTCTGTTTTCATTGTGTCACAGTATTTTTGGCTAGCAGTGAAAACAGTAAGTCATACTGAAACTTCACTGTCCCTTACAGTAGATTCATTTCCCAGATATTAAAAAGGTAAAATGTGAATTAAACTTTTATTTCTAAATTTCATCTGTGTCTATATGTTTTCTGAGGAAGTTAAGATTAATGTATTTTGCTCTTCAGGATAAATTAAATTTACAGATTAGATAAAAATATTTTCAGCCAAATTCAGAAGTGGTCTATCATGTGCTATGAGCTAGAATCCATTAATGCTAATGTGGATTCCATTAGGACTGCTTGTGACAATTCAACCAATACACAATGAAACCCCAGCATTTACAACTTCCATGTCAAGAATTTGGAACAAGGGGTAATTTCCCCATAGACACGTGGCAGGAACTATTTTCTGGAGTATGCTTGTCACACTGACACCATGTAAAGAACGTGAATGTAAAACTTTGTGTCTCGATCTTCCAAAAGCATTCATTTGCAAGGATGCAAAAATGTAATGTAAGAAACAATGTTAATATAAATATATGTGTGTGTATATATAGATATATGTATATACACAGAGGCTTACATATATCTATACACATAGTATAAAAGCACCAATGAACATCTTTATATCACACACTGTAACCCTTTAGCCCTGTCATATGTAAATCTTTCCTGACCTGCCTGCAGCTTTCTTTCCTTATGAGTAACTGGCTATGGCTAATTTGTTTTACTTCTGCTTATGGTACTATGGTTTCATATGGCTAGTATAAAGCAGTAGTTAAGAGAAAAAAGTATACCCTACCACCGCCACTGGAATGAAACCACCACCATTAAGATCCAGAGGAGCAGTGGAAGGGTGGGCATTACAGCAGGAAAAGGATAGAAACTAAGTGTGTGTGTATAACCATTTTTAACTGTATTATTACCGAGACTTTTCCTGTATAGGAGGATTCTTCCTTTTTCCGTAATAAATAGATCTGGGCTATTAATGATTCTTGGATTAAACTGTTAGGGCATCAATTATATCAGCAACAAATTCTTGGCTTTACAGATAAAGTGTGTTTCCTCTTTGCCAAGAAAGGATCTTGAGCACAACACAGAAATATATACATACGTATATTCAGCAATTGTTCTAGGCTCTTAATTAATCTCTAGGCAATCTCAAAGGTATAACTCTGCTTGACTCACCCTTACCACTGCATGACCTGCTGATCTTTTCCATCGCTTGCTGTGTTCTCATTCTACATACCTTCCCCCCCATGCTCCCCCCAATACTGTAAAGCAGTCTGTGAGAAGAAACACTTAAATTTGCAATACATATGCCTTGGAACATGTAAACTATGGACCCGAAACTGTCACTTCTCCCTTCAGTCACATTCACAGTGGTCACATGCGTCTGCTTTATTGCCATTAAATACACAAATGAATTATGGCAGTAGGTATTCAAATCAGTTTGTGATTTCAATTTGAAATTCCTCCCTGAGGCTGAGCTGTATAAGTAGTTTCTCTGTCCCTGGAGCATGGCCATTTACAATTTTCACTGTCAGCAGCCTGAATTTACAGTCACAACAGTAAAAATTATTGGAATGGTAGAGTATGCAAAGAATATGACTCAGGATGAGGTAAGCAGATGTACACTTTCAAATCTGGCACTGTATCACTATACCTACTCTGATCATCTGTACATGCACTCAGTCTAAATGCACTTGCACTGAGTCTAAAAATGGGAGGAAATAAGGAACAGTATCAGTAACAGCCTGAGGAGCTTAAACTGGAACAGGCTATTCTGTCATCTACCGTTATCCTTGCTAATTGAGGACTGCTCCTGACATATGTTTTTTTTTTTTTTTTTTTACATTTACTGGTTTACATTTCCCTTTTTAATAGTACTTTCACTGATTTTCTTCTATTTGTCAGCAAGTTGCAGGTATCTGTTTGGTGGTGATAAGCATGCTTTTGAGAAATGTTCACCTGTTTTCTTTGTTCCATTATACTAGGCTTTCGAAAAGCATTATTGTGCTGCTGTATCATGGTTTTCCAGGTCATTCAGAGTAGCCAAATTACCTTCTCAATATCTTTTTTTAAAATACACTCGCATCCTCTGTAGATCTTCCTTACACACGCCTTCTGCATCAAAAAACCTGTGCAAAACACTTGGAACCTCTAGCTGGTGAGAAATATTGGTGCCTATGCAATGGGTGATGACGGTACTTATAGAGAAATACCATACGAGAGCTCCGAAGATTGCTTTAGCAATGCGGTCACCAGCAGCTACGATGCAAAATGGCCACCGAATGATAATGCCAGCTGGGACGTGATTCCTCTGCAACTCATTTACTGGAAATGGCTGCAGTTTTGTGACTCATCTAACTGTACACAACTACGCTGCGTGCCTGGCAGTAGGCAATCGGCTCCATACGTGTAAGGGGTAGTTTCATCTCCGTTATGAATAGGAAAAGAAAGAACTGTGCATGGTAACTACAGCATGTGCCTCTGCAGTAGCGCTAACGACAAACACCATCTTAGTACTCCAGGAAAATCCACAGCAGACTTAAAATATTCTTTAATGATTAAGCAAACTGCCATGCCATGACTTCCATTCTCCGGGTAGGGTGATTATAATGGAACACACATTTTCAGTCAATGCCTCGTCAAGGGTCTTCTGCTGCTCGTTCAGGCTGGCTCAGGCAAGAGCGTGGGCGATGCATCTCCTGCCTTTCTGCCCTGGGGCTCTTCCTTGGAGACAATCATGAGACAGGGACTGAGTATTCATCCAGTTTAATAACTCCTAATCCCCCAGGGGGAACAAAGCATAGGAGGAAAGGGATCAGCTAATTATAGTTAATTGTATTAGCTGGGAGAGAGTGATTAACATAATTAAGATAGCCTTGTGACTAGTAGCTCTATGGCAGGGAAGTGTTCTTGGATGTAGTAGGTGAAAAACAGAATTAAAAGAAGTATGAGTGCCGTGGTTTAACCCCAGCCAGCAACTAAGCAGCCCCTCACTCAGTCCTCCCCACCCAGGAGGTTGGGGGAGAGAATAGAGGAAAAAAAGTAAAACTCATGGCTTGAGATAAGAACAGTTTAACAGGACAGAAAGGAAGAGAATAATAATTAATAATAATAATATAAAATAATTGGAATATACAAAACAAGAGATGCACAATGCAATTACTCACCAGCCAAAGCCCAGATAGTTCCCAAGGAGCAACCAGCCCCACCCCAGCCAACTCCCCCCAGTTTATATACTGGGCCTGACATCATACGATATGGAATACCCCATTGGCCAGTTGGGGTCAGCCGTCCTGGCTGTGTCCCCTCCCAACTCCTTGTGCCCCTCCAGCCTTCCTGCTGGCTGGGCATGAGAAGCTGAAAAATCCTTGACTTTAGCATGAACACTCCTTAGCAACAACCGAAAACATCTGTGCGTTATCCACAAAACATAGCACTGTACCAGCTGCTATGAAGACAACTTTATCCCAGCCAAGATGAGGCAATGAGCTGGATAACCTAGTTAAAGTCCTAAAAGGATTCTTTTTTGACAAACTTATGCCAGAGAAAGTGCACGAGATTGTTGCAAGTATGCAAGACCCGTAAGTGAGGCAGGTTTTACAGAAAGAAGGAAAATTGCAGGCTAATGCACTGGAAAGTTTGCGGTGTCTGAGTAATGTGAAAGAGGTAAAACATCCATGAATTGCCTGGAAACAGAGTTTGTGGGCTAGGAAACAGGTATGGATGTAGGGTGAATATAAACACGGACTTGGCGAGTGGTTTTGTTTGGTATTGCTATCGTTAAAGAGTGGATTTTATCCCTTCCCCCCCGACCCCTTCCTCCCCCAGGATTGAATGTAAGCATATGTTATGAAAGCCAAATATGTCTGAAGGTGTAATTTCTCTGGCAAAATGTGAGGCTTCTTTTTCGCCATGCGTTTCCTGGGGTCTTTCATGACAGTAATATAGTGTAATTTTAAACTTAGAAAGCCTGAAAAAGTGTATGCAGAGAAATATAGAAGCTTAGCTTTTCAGTACTTTCAGGGCAGTAATAGGGCAGTAATCCTCAGCTCCTAATTTCATGAAACCTGAGAATTCAAGAGCTACGTAAAGAGATTTGTAAAAGTTAGTTAAGAATTTTTTTTTCCATTTCTGCATTTTTCCCAAAGCGGTCAAAGCCTTCCACATTCAGAATTAATAAGAAGAGGCCAAACTGTTTGAGAAGGGCCTGCTACAGCTTCTCCCATAGCTAATAAGAGTTTCTTGTGTTGAATTTCCAGGGCTATGCTTATGTTTTTCTTTTGTATATATGTTGGTCTGAAATGTTTTTAATAAGCATTTGTCTTAGCTATAATACAAAGGAATCCACATTGCTCCTGCAAGAAAATACTTTTTTTTTTTTAAAGAGGTAGTTCTTGTTGCACAGTAAGAATTCATTGTGATCTTAATTTTTGTTTGATTTCTGTAAATGAAGAACTTTGTCATAGAAAAATTACTTTAGTTTCACCTCACCTCATTCTTATGCTGTGCCTCTTGTTTTCTTCTTTTTTCTCCTGAAAAAAATTGACTCAGTATAATTTGGAATATTTCTACTCCATCTCTGGTAGCTGAAAGGCAATGCAACAGAGATGTCTGTTTAAACTTCTTATAAAAAATTTTACTTTCTGTGCTGTTAGTGTTGCTCAGTTCCAACAAAATAGCTCAGCCATCCCCAGAGCCTTTGCCCCTCTATAGCCTTGCAGAACCACCAAAACAAAGCAAAAAGTAAAGTGGAAATCATCCTTACTATCACAAAAGAAGCTATGGAGAGTGATCGTAATAAATCTTCGACAAGAGGGTTAGCCCAAGTATTTTAAGCCTATTCCTGAACCATCATTAGAAAGAATAGAAGCAGTGGAGTAGAATAATATGTCTTCAGGTTTCCTTTCTAAGCAGAGCTATATTACATGCCTGCTGGAAAGAGACAGTAATTAGGGCCAAAATAGAAATCCTATGTGTGGACTCAAAGCTTTGACCAGTCAGCAGATTAAGTCTATACCTTTATTTTCGTTACCAAACCCAGGAGTTTCTTGCCGCTCTAAATCCAGCATAGTTACATCTATTCAAAACAAGAAATCAGGTGGAAAAGCTTGCAAACTCTGTGAGGTATCACCTTAGGAGGTATCCAAACAAATGCTTTCCTCAGTCTCAGGTCACAAATCTACAACGTTATTGACGCAGAATAACTTCAAGTGGAATATGTGCCAGGCAGGTATGCTGAGCCAGCAGCACAGCAGTGTATGAGGTCACTGTTAACTAAGTGTACGTAAGAATTCAAGTTTGATGAAGCTCAAATGCATATTGCTTTCAATGCACTTTTCATCAAAATTCTATGAAAAATTCACGTGTATATATATACACATATGTATATATTCTGTTTGGGATTTTGCTATTTCAGTGAGATTCCTGCAAATAACAAAATTAAAGCTTCTGTTAAAACAGGCTATTGTAATGAAGCCTTAATTGTGGGGCAAGTTCAAAGGGATTGTAAATACGTTAAAAAAATTAAAAACAAACAAAAAAAACCCCCAAAAGCAACTTGACGTTTCATGTGATCTCAAAATTTGCTACAAAAATTACAGCTAGAATTCTAATGAGAAAGAATTCAGTAGTCAGTTGTAATATAATAATATTATTTTTAATGTGAACTTTATATTTCTAAAAAGTATGTTACATTATTGTGTGTATATTATGAATATACAGTTCTTAGTAATTCAATTTTTAGTACTTTTGGACACCAAAAAATATACTCTGAAAGTATAACAAAACACTCAAAACCTTTAAAAAGCTTTGGTTGGCTTTGGATTTTTTGGGTTGGTTTGTTTGTTCGTTTGTTTGAAAAAGCCCCTCTACTAGCTGTTTTCAAAGTAAGGCTCAGGCGAATCAGCAAGTTTTGATGTAAGTGCTTTAACATACACTAGGCTGTTTATGCATCTATATTAAGCATTTTGGATTACTGTTATAACACAAGAAACAGTTAATATTTATATTTTTTTTTTAATTATAATGTATTAACCATTTATATAAAGGAATACTCACCAAACAAAAAGTTGAAGTTGGAACACGTAACTAGAGATATTTCATGATTTAGCTGTCATTTCAATTTTTTAAACATTAATACAAATGCATGTATTTATTGTTCCAGACGTACGCACATTCAATAAAGCAGTAATAATTAGATTTGGCAGCCAACAAGCTGGCTTTTCCTGAAGCCTGAACTCTTCTTGACATAGCTACCAGCTGTACCAAACTTCTCTCACGAGTTCATCTGTTTTCCCTCAGGAAGAGTCTAGGAGAAGCAACAGACCTAGAGGAGTCACCTGAAGTCAACAGGGTTGGTCTTCTGTAAAGTGAATAATGCTACAACGTTTTACTTTAGTTCCTCATAATCAGAATATTTTTCCTCTCACCCTGTTAGAGATTAAGAGGGAGAGGAAGAGAAAGTGGAAAAGACAGGAGGCATGCATTTTTACGGAATGGCTAACGCTTATTCTAAGACAAGTGATGATTTATCTCTTCAACCAGATATTTTGGACTTTGGGTTGAACGACTTTCCAGTCAATTTGAACTGATTTTGCAAAGGTGTGTATGCAGAAGGGCATATATGGATGTTTGGTAAGCAGTAAGGCTTGCTGTTTACCCAATGACTTCTTTTAATTGGACTTGCAACACCAAAAAATATTTTCCTCTTGCAAATGAATAATGATGTGTGGAGCATGTATGGAGTCTTAGCAGTAAAACACACTTTTTAAAGGAACTTAATTGGTAGTAGTAGTGAAAGGTAGTACAACTACTTCCCATGAACAATACACTTCCTCATACGGATTGACTATATTGAAATTAATTAACATGGAAAGCAGAAAAACCAGTTAATTCTTTTCTAGTTGTAGTACCTCCCTTTGTCTAAATCATTGGTTTGGACTACTAATGGGTAGCTTCATGTCTGAGTTTCATTAGTAGTTTATGGATGTCCAGACCCAAACAGAAGTGGGTCCAGGTGATATCTGGTACCTCCTGAGTTCTGTCCTCCTGCAAGAACTTTTAGCCTTTATTTTTGTAAATAAGAGCTGTATCATGAAATAATTTCTGCTTGCTAAGAAAGCACTTGAGAGCACCTTTTGCATAATAGTCCCCTGTGTAGGCACAAGAAGCTGACCCTGCTGCCTCTTTTATTTTTTTTTTTTTTTAATGAAGGAAAAGAGCTAAAAATTTAGTGCGCAGTATGTGGGACAATGAAGATTATGGTTTTCTTCCAATACATACACTGATAGAAGCGACGAACTTGAGAAAAGTAAACTTGAATTCTGTTGACAATCCTTTACAAATACCAGTTGTAACTCCCTTCCTGAAAAAAACATAAGAAGTGGATTTTCAAAAGTGCTCAGTGCTATGATTTTTATTTTGTGTGTGTGTGTGTGTGTGTGTATGGATTCAGAAGAAATTTCTCCTTGATTTAATAGGAATATTCTAATCAAAATTCCGTAAACTGAAATGGGGAAAGTATTATGATGTGACTTCTCCAAACCACAGATGCTGTAGATTGGTACCTTAATGCAGCTGAAGGAAGGAGATGAAAATTGATACTGAATGAGAAAATATAGATAAGGAAGAGATTTTTGCCAGATATGATAACAGGAAGGCACAAATCATAGTTTACAATAGCACTGGTGATGAACCAAAATCCAATATACTTTCAGTAAAAAAGTCCTGTGTTTATGAAGAAAAGAGAGTCTTATTTTTTTAGCAAAAAGCAACTTATGGATAGAATCTCATGGATTTGAAAAAGAAGAATGAAATTACTGCATGGATTTTTACAGAAAAACTGTCAGGAGGAAAGAGCAAATACAAGGATAATTGAAAAATAAGAAAAATTACCCAAGAATGTTATGTTCAAAACCTGGTGAGTCATGTGAGTTATCTGTTTATAACGAGATATAACTAAAGGAAGGACAGGCTGTAAGGGACTCAAACATGAAAATAAGTAACTAGTGTTTGATGTTATAGAAAATGGTTGTTGTGGTATAACCCTGGCCAGCAACTAAGCACCACGCAGCCGCTTACTCACTTCCCCCCCCCCACAGT
>JAOBAS010000057.1:16241662-16254418 GCA_025311575.1 Elanoides forficatus
GCTGGGGTGAGGAGCAGAAAAGCCCTTGGCTCTGGGTAAGCGCTGCTCAGCAGGAACCGAAACATCCCTGAATTACCAACGCTGTTTCCAGCACAAATCCAAAACATGGCCCATACCAGCTGCTGTGAAGAAAATGAACTCTATCCCAGCCCAAACGAGCCCAGCAGCCCAGCAGAGCTGTGCTCTTTCACAGCAGATGCCACACAGCCGACGGGCTGCATCCTTAGCGGAGATGAGGCAAAGAGTCCCCGTCTCCTGTGAAATCATAGGATTGCTTAGAAACAGATGATTGTCAGATAGACTAGATGAATGTTTGTCTTTGACAAATGAAGATGTTTCAGTGCACGACTCAACCTTAAACAGACATAAATGGACACATTATTTTCCATTTATATGGCAAGGGAAAACACAGAAACACAAAGAATGGTCTCAATCATTTGCCTGAAACTTAATTTTGGTGGAACTTCATTTTCTATTTGAAAGGACAGAGGATGAACATTTCTTAATTGCTATTTCCTGACTTCCCTAAAACACTGATTTAGAGAAGTCTTTTCTTTTTTATTGCTGAAACCCTCTTTCCTCCTCTTCTCATACCATTAGTTGCACTGCAGTTATTAGAAGAGAAAGGAGGAAATTTTGAGCTTTGGATTGGTACTTAGTCCCATAACGTTTCTGTGATAGCACACAGTTCCTTCCTTATACACTTCCATGGTAGATGGAAGCTGTACAAATTAAGCTACATTTGTAACCGGTGGTCAGGTGGCAAAATTACGAGAAACTCCTGTGAGGGTAAGGAGTAGAGTCCGACTTCTCCTGAACGGAGAAGCAGCAGCAGTCTCAGGCAACAGATAAAGTCTCTGTAATTACCTACGTCACGCTACACACCTAAACTGGGTGCAGAACTTGTCTCCCTTTTCTGTTTGCCTTTTTATACCTTTCCTGACACCAGTTAGGAAAGCTTGTCTGGTAAGCAAATGAGGGAGGGTTGTTAATCTTCAGACCAAGTCATTTTAAATAAAAAATCGAGGAAGAAAGGGGGCGAAGCAGACAGAAAGGCTGCTAAATAGTGTTTTATCTGAAGCACATCCCGGTCCTCAAGCTGGCACGTCCTCGCAGTGAAGGTCTGTTCTGGGGTGCTGCCTGCAGTCCCCGTGCCCTCGCATCTCCCTGCTGAGAGGGGCCTTGGGGCTGCTGCGGGAAGGGAATTTAAGAACGCCAGGAAAAAAAGCAGTCCTACGTCCTCCTCTGGCTGCAGCAACCACGCTTAGGAAGCAGGATGCTTTGTAAGGCAAGGCCTGCCCACAGCAGAGGTAGAGTCTCCAAACAGCGTTGGAGCTGATCAGGGAGTCAGCCAAGGAACTGACGGTCGTTCTGCAAGAAAGGGGTTATCGCTGACTGCTGTAGCTACAGGGACCAGGGAAGCTGCAAGCCAGAGATGTAGGGAAGAAGGCGAACCACAGACCTGTTGCAACCATTGACCACTGGATATCAAGCCACACTCAAGAATTCCTGGGGCAAAAGAACACGTGCAGATCTATACTTTTATTGTATCAAGTTCTGCAGGTTTCTAGCTGCCAACAAAACCAAACTGTGCTCTGTCACAAATCTCTGCAGAAGCGCTTCAACTATTGCGTGTTTCTGGAGATGTAGCAAATAAGTGCTCAAAATCTTGGAATAACGGCAGAGGCCTAACACCACTACAACTGCTCTTTCGAAAAGAAAAATAAAAAAGTCTGAACAATAGGAACACAGAGAAAAAGGCAGAGTGCTACTTCACCTTGGGAGATTAAAAGTGCACTGACCTAGCATGACTATCAGAAAATGTAACCACAGAAAATGTATCTCAGTAAACTGTTCATTGCCCATTTGAATTATAAATTTCTTCATGTGCACTACCCAAGGATTCCTAACGCCAACTTGTCCTGAGCATGTGAAGTCCTTGACTGTGTTCAGTCACCAAGCACTTTTGCATCGGCTTCGTAAAAGCTCTTGTACTTCTTCCCATGGATTGTATGAACATGTTACAGGCTTACTAGTCCTGTCACACTGAAGCCATTCATCAGCATCACAAAGAATCCTACTGGCATTGGAAATGTATCTAATAATAAAATACCAGTAAAATCTTCCAAATCTCACCAAAGACTCTGGTCAACCTGCCATAAATCTCCTCTGGCATCCAGGGCGTTTTAGTTTTCAATCTGAAATTGCAACTAACAGTCTCCTTGCAGAAAGTTAAACCAAAGAGAAAGTGGGAGCAAGCTTTGAAATTCCCATATTGCCATTGAGAAAGCTCATTATAAAATACAGTTGATAGCTGTAAGCATATACTTTGCTCTGGTACAATATACTCTGTACAGCTATTATTGAATGCAGTAATGATTTAGCTGATGCCACTATAATTACTGTAACAGATTCCTTACCGTATGCTTCCTTCAGAATTTTTAGAGCTAGATTCCTTAGTCAGTTATTAGTAGTCCTGAAAAAGCTTTTAATTTTTGTATTTGATCATGTGAATAAATTGTAGTCCTCCTACTTGAGATGCACTTAACTGTGCATGTGTCCAAATTGGTGTCTTCTCTTACTTCCAATTTAGCATATCTGAACTAATTAAAATACACCTTATCTAACTACATTATTATATCTGGGAAGTAATTTTATAGCACCAGTAAATTAGTTGCCATCCATGCATCTAATTAAAAATTAACTTTCTTATTGGAATTAATTTTCAGAATGAAAATAAAAATTCTGATAGTTTTCAGTGCTTCTGAAATACAGTATACCTTTACCTATGCTTTAGCCATACATTTTCTCAGAAGAAGCTCTGATAGTTAAGTATAATCTGACAAAGAAAACCAAAGTTTGTTCTGTTTAAATATGTTCTTCTTTTCCCTAGATGTATGCAAAACCTGGTATCTTATTTAACTTAACTTAGATCCTCCTAGATAAGTGAAAAAACTTTTAGAAAATATTTACTCTGGGTGCATAAAGAGTGGTACCGTCAAAAGCACAACAGGCACAAGTTGCTTAAGTAGGTAGTTTACCATTATGTACTAATTCATTTCATGGCAGATGTTCTACATGAAGTAAGAATCTTTTACTTCAGATTTAATATCCTCCATCAAAAATTAGAAGAAAGAAGTTAGAGAATATAATCTTTAATATTATGAAAAAATAACATTATTCATTTAAAATAGTTCCATTTCCTTGTAAAGCAATAGCAGTATTTTAAGAGTCAAGGGCGGGTGACATGGATAGTTCTCCCTAACTATGTGTTAAAGGACAAAATTGATCTTTTTGAAAATTGTTATTTGCAGACACCAAAAATTGTTAGAATACCATCTTGTCTCAAAGCTGTATCAGAGTTTCTGCAATATTATAGCAGAGAAAAGGCAAATGGAAGAAGCACATAAAAGAATTTTCAGAGTATTAAAAAAAGATTCAGATTGTTGACGTGTATTTTTGAAATTCTAAATATTTTAAAATCTTACACATTTCATGTCACAAAAGAACACTAACAGTTAACAATGAAAGGAACTGTTGACATGTTATATCCTGGCTGCTTCAAAAATAACAGTTGCATTTTCCATCCACATTTTCCATGTCTTCTACCTGGCTGGCCCAATACAGGGACAATTACTGTTCAGCTCTGCTCCAACAGATAATATTTTTTTGCAAACAGCAAATTAGATTATCTTAAATTTGTAGTAATCTCATTCATCCCACAGTATCCAAATTATTTTTATTCCTTTTAATCCAGAAAATGAAAACTATTCTGAGAAGCAAAGAATTGTTTAAGCAACAGAGATAACAGGATACTACCACATTTTATATTTAAATAACTTTTAAATGCCATAAAACTATTCTAATGGGCATTGAATGATGTAATTTGGAAAAAAACTTCATCTGTAATATGATACTCTTATTTATTAATGGCATTAAATGACAGCCTCGTGAAAATGTGATGTTCATATTACCATGTTACCAGGAAAAATATGAAGTTTAAATCAAAATATTAGCAGTATTAAAATAATTTCTTCTCTCCTAGTACTTGTATATTTATTGAAATCTAAATATTTTCCATAACACTCACACATCCACACCATCTGCTCCCAGATTCACTACTATTTAGCACCCTCTCCCCAGTTTGATCCACTTGGACTCTTTCCAACATTAACTTTCTCCCTTTAGCAAGACTGGAAAGTAATTGCAACATAATATTTGGAGTAAGGATTAAGGCTTGATGGAAGGAGCTTCTGATGAGCTACTTGTGCTAAAAAGATTTGTAGAATCATATCTAAGATGAATGAATGAAAATGAATGAATGAGTAGGAAAGTCAGATCTGAGGTAAAGAATATTTAAGATTTTCTAATTATTAAGTGAGCAGACAAATAGGTGAAGAAATCTAAGAATTTTTGAGGAGAACTTAAAGAAACGTGAAGGAAAGGTGAAAGGCTTTGGGTATTGTTCAGTGAATGGAAAGTGGACAATGGAAAATACATTGACAGGAGATGGGGATTGACATGCACCAGAAAGCATGAAATACTGAGAGGAGCTATGTAAGGTTGATGGAGGGCATGGAAATAGCAGCTGTACGTCTTACAGGAATAAAAGTGAAGCATCTGAAAAGGCTATGCTTCTGTACCTCCATTCTCAGTTTATGAATCGTAGACAAATAGTGTACAAAACCTGACTTCATTGGGCTTAATTATGTGAATATCTGTGAAGTGGCGGACTATGACATACTTAAGAAGGTGGCTTGATAGTCAAGGGAAAAAGAAAAAGAACAATGAAAGGAATGAGAAACAGAGATGAGATTAAAGGTATAGAAAAAAATGCAATTAAAATAGCAAATAGGAAAAGACAGATAATGTTTAAGGAGTTGTGAAGCATTGGAAGATGATGGCTGGCGCAAAGGAAATTAGGGCAGGATCCTAGAGTTGAAAGCAACAAAAATGTTTAGGAGGGTTGAGATAGGTGAGAGTGAAGGGAAGAGGCAAGGGTCTTCTCTTTGCTGCACCTGTACCTGTAGAAATCTTTCTTTCTTTACATCCCTTGCCAGATTCAACTCCAAGTGGCCTTTGGCTTTCCTAATGCTATCTCTGCATACGCGGACAGTATCTCTATGTTCCTCCTGGGTCTCCCAATTCTGCTGACACCTCTTGTATGCTTCCTTTTAACATTTGAGTCTAGTCTGGAGCTCCTGGCTCATCCATGAAGGCCTCCTGCTGCCTTCGCTTGTTTTCCTGCATGTTGGGATGGACCATTGGAGGTGACCCTTGAAAATCAACCAGTTTTCCTGGAGTCCTCTTTTATTTCCCAGACTGTATTACATTGGATTCTTCCAAACAGGCCCCTGAAATGACTAAAGTCTGCTCTCATGAAGACCAGGGATGCGATCCTGCTTTTTGCCTTGTTCCCTCCTCCAAGGATCCTGAAATCCACCATCTCATGTTCACTACAGCCAAGGCTGCTGCCGACCTTCACATCCCTAATCAATTCTTCTTGTTGTAAGAATCAGACTTATCAGTGTGCCCTCTCCTTGTTGGCTCCTTGATCACCTGTGTTAGGCAGTTGTCATCACTGCACTCCCAAAACCTCCAGTACTGCTAGGACAACACAGCAGTCTTGTCCCTCCAGCAGATACTGGGGAGGTTTAAGCTCCCCATGAGGACCAGAGCTGGCAAATGTGAGGATTCTCCTAGTTGCCTGAAGAAGACCTCAGCAACTACTACATCCTCATCAGGTGGTGTGTAGACACTCACCACAACATCACCCACAGTGGTCAGTCTACTCTTGACCCAGCTCATGACGGGCTCATTGTCCATGTCTAGGCAGAGCATTCCTGTCGCTCACATAACAGGCAACTCCCTCTCCTTATCTTCCCAGCCTGTCCTTCCTGGAGTCTGTATCCATCCATCGCAGTGCTCCAGCTGTGTGAGCCAGCCCACCATGTCTATGTGAAGCTGATGAGATAGTAGTCCTGTAACTTCATGCAGACCTCTGGTTCATCCCGTTGTTCCGCACAGGTGCTTCAGAGAAGTACCCAGTCATGCTGATTTCCCAGGAAAGGTATGAGAGCTTTCCCCATGGTAATGTCCTGTAGGCTGTCCTTTATCTATGTGCACACACCTGAGGTGGGCTTCTTCAGCCCCGTATTGTTGATCACAAGGAGTCTCTGGTCCACAACACCTCAAACTTTTGCTTCCCATCCCAGTCCACCTTTCCTGCTCTTTCCCAGGTGGTGGAAGAGAAGCAAGGGGTAATAGTCTGAGGGCCGGAAAAATTTCAGCAGCCTCACCATTAGCAGCCTGCTCTGGCAAGAAGACGAAAGGTAACCGAAGCTAAAAGGCTATAGGATGTGTTAGTGGTAAAATAGCCAGTGCTAACTGTAACAGAAAGGTTATGGGAGCAATCAGCAAGGAGAAGTGTATGGATCAGTCTGAGAAAACTGAGCTGCTGGGAAAACAGAGGGGCTGGCAGCAGCCTGGAGAAACTCCTGTTCACACAGCTGCCTTCCAGCAGCCGGAGTGCCACTGGGGACAGAGTTAAGAGATGTGATTCATCTTCTCCCTGTAATTGGAGCTGACAGAAGTTGCATGTTTTTCTGACAGCATTGGCAGAGCACTTGCTTGTTCTCCAGCAGACTCCCTGGACATCTGCAGGAACCTGCAGTGCGGACCCTGGCGGGTTCCCCGTGCCGGAGAGAGCCTGGACCACCCACAGGCCAGGGGACCACACTCCTGTCCATAGCCAGCCTCTGCAAGGGTGTATAAGCAACCATACCAACAAAATCAAAATAAGCTGCTTGGGTTGTAGGGCAATGCTGCTACGTAAATGCTATAAGTTCACCCCCCAAAGTGTTTTTTGTAGTTCGCTAAGAAAAGAAGAGTGGCAGTTCATTAAATGGTTCCAGAGCCCCTTTAAAGGAAGTCTGCATGTAATAAGGAGTCTTTGTCACATTTGTGTTTTAAAAAAAAAATTTCTAATATTTTTTTCAGTAATTTTGTTACTGGCTTTGTGTATAAGGTGGAAATACAGTTAAAAAGGAGTCTATATTTTATTGTTTAAGAAGGGTTTTTAAGTTAATTATCTTGCCCTGTTAGTTAGACTAAATAACAGTGCCATCTGCTGAAAGGTAGTAGTGACTCGTAGGAAGAGTTTGCAGTCATTGTATTTTACTGAGTAGAAGTATGAAGAGGGAGATCAAAAAAGGAGACAGTGATAAAAGGAAAGAGAAAATAAAAGCAACCTGAAGAGGCAAACACGTAGAGGTACAGGCAAAGATCTTCAGTAAAAGAGGATAAAAAAAAATTTTGAAAAAGAAAAAAATAAGTAGGCTGAGGGCAAGCAAGGTGTCTGTTTTTAACAGTATTGATTTGACGTTTAAAAAACCGTGATAGCTTATATTCATTGAAGTGACCTCTCTTGTCAAATTCCTACATAGCTCATCACCCCAATGGCAGTGATCTGCTCATGTCAGTAATCTTCAGCATCAGCCTTGCAAAAAATTTGCATGTTAAAGTCTTTTAATCAAGTAAGAATAATAGCAATTAATTGGGATGGAGTTGTGGCTTGTAAAAAAAAAATATTCTGCTTCTACATTCCAAGCAATTTCTTGGCTTCTGACATAAGACTTTTTATTATTATTAGCTTTTGGAAAGTTTAGTTAATGAAACAAATACCCAGGCATGTGAGAGACAGTATTGTGCGAAATAAGCAGCAAAAAGAGAGTGTATATGTTGCTAAAACCTCTGCCTGTTATGTTAACTCTCGTTTTCTGAAACTTTTATAGGAAACTGATAATTCATACCCTTTCCATTTTTCAGTGGAAGATGGTTATGTGAAAGGAACCTTGTCATACATTTCCTCTGCTTTCTATGGTATTATCAGGGGGTGCACTGGGGGCTTTCCCCCAGATTTTCTCCCTGTATGACTGCATTTACAATATGGACTTCTGAGCATGAAAAGCTGCAAGGTTGTTGTAAGGAATTTAGTTACCCTTTTTGAATCCCAAGAAGTGACTTGTAACATTTTATTTCTTTAAAAGAAACAAAACTTTGATTAAGACTTCAAAATGGAAAGTGCTGTGATTTTATCATTAGCTATATATATTGGTGATAGCATTTCCTGGAGATCTAAAAATATACGTATTATTTAAGGAAGAGTGCATAAATTTATCATGTAGAAGTCGAAGTGGCTTTTTATACTTGCTATGGTGCTTTCAATGTATTGTAAACATGCCAACTAACAGATTTTCATTATCTTTCAGAGTGTCTTGTGTTGGTTTACTTCTTACTCAAGAGAATGACACTCCTTTTTTTTTCACTACATTTAAAGAAACTGAACATTTGCCGTCAAGTCTTACACCTGAGAGCAAAATTGTGCTAGAAGACATGGTATGCATCATCTTCATAACAGTGCAAACTCTTTTACTTAATCTCAATATTTTAAATATTGGACATTTTGGTAAAGCTTCAGCTCTTGGACACCTGCGATTGTGAAAGTCCTAGCATGATAATGTTCAATTTGGGGTTTAGTGCCCTATTCATCCTGAGGGAAAAACTACAAAATTTGAGAAGTTTTAAGGATGGAAAAGGTGAAACCATGTAAAAAGGTTCCCAACATCTTTATTGGTTTAAGTCTTGTTTCCGTTTTTTTAGGACAGCCTAAAGTCATAGTATTATTTTAACTTAATTGGTTTAAAAATATCCTGTTTGTAAATGTGCAAGGCAGAAGATTAAAATACGTGTTTGTGGTAGACTGCTTACAGTTATCACTAAAATCCACTGGGAAGGTAAAACTTAGCTTAGGAAGGAACTCAAACTAGCCAACAAATGAGAGAGAAACCAGTGTGATTTTGTAGATGGAGTCACATAGTGCTGTTAAGTAGGCTTTGAAATAAATTTTTTTTCTCATGATGGGACACATAAGTAGGAAAAAGCTGATGTTGAGAGAAGAGACAGTTGCAAAGAACCACCATCTAATATGGTGAGGAACCCTAACGTTTCAGAATTTGAAAGGAATATTTATGGATTTTTCCTCTGGTACTGCAACGCTTATGAGAGTTGTTCGGTTTGGGGGTTTTTTTTGGAAACTTAAGATTTTCTTTTCTGCATCTAAGCCTGAAGTACACAATTTAATTAAACGCATGAGATGGATAAATATAGATACATTGTTAAGCAAATAGACATTTGTTTTGTTGAGGGTTTGGGGGTTGTTTTGTTTGTTTGTTTGTTTGTTTCAATTTCTCTCTGTTTCCAACAAATGCTGCTTGAAGACTCTTCCTACTTTTTCAGCATTTCAAACAATTGTCCCCACCATCCCCCTGAAGGAGAGAAATTAACTGGAGAAGAAATAGGGTCTAGACAGGCTTAGTCATGCTGAAGGGCCATCATTAATTTTCCTTTTGTATTGTGATCCATTTTGAAAAGAACTTAATAAGATGACAAGCTAAGAGTAGTGCTTACATTACCAATGAATTAAAAATTAATTAAATTAATTACATCACAAAATCACTGCAGCATTTCCAGGGGATAGTTTTTGTGGGGTTTTTTGTTGTTGTTGTTTTGTTTATATTTCATTATTAAAATACTGCAGTGATTTGAGATGGCAAAGTCATGAGATAATGTGAAACTCTCTCAGACCATTAAAGGGGCTGGAGAAAGGCTTTCAGATATTCACAGAATCTATGAAAGAACCACAGATTACTCTGGTTCTACATACAGAACATAAAATTTAGGAACAAAAGGAACTAAAAGGAAGTTTGAATATTGCACATGATGAAACAGATAATTCCATGCATATTTTCTGGATCTTTCAGAAGAATTGAGATTAGGCAATCAGGACTTATTGAGCAATAAGCATAATAAGGGATCAAAGAGTTAAATGTGTCCAGAGCAATGGATTAGAGCTGTGAGAAACCCCCAAACTGAAAAAGTACGCCCCCTTGGGTGTTCTTTTCATAGCGATAATGTTATTTGTATCCACAATGATCTAAAAATAAATGCAAGGCAGCATTTGGTGGCAAGCAGCACTATTTTTGCATTTTTGTTATCCTTGTTGTATTAGACCAACTGGTATGTACCGCAGACTGTGTTCCCAGAAGCTTGTCTGATAAAGCTGGAGGAAGGTGAACTCTATTTAATGAAATCTATCGCCCCTTCTTGACAAACTTGTCCACCTCTGGTTATGGAAACTCAAGCCATCATAGGTGCTGGAAACAGTCTTTTCAAAATTTGATCCAGAGCTGCTTAAAACATGGTAGTGAAGGAAAAGTTTAGTCTCTCTCCTTTTCTTTCCCCTACCATCCCCAGAAATCTGTTTTCCTTAAAGTGTGAAGAGTTTGTACTTGCGTATAACCGGTTCAATTTTAGTTACACAGTTAACTGTGAGAATTTGCTCGAAGCTTCAGCTAGCCATGCACTTCCCTGCCTCCTGCAGTTCAGAAATCCATCTTTTACAGTAGAAGATGATGTGCAGTCTCTGCAGGAGAAATCATGTATCTGCACAAATGTGACAAGCTCTTCTACAAAAAAAAAAAAAAAAAAGCTTGCAAAATTTTCAGCATCCATACATTTTAAACTTCACAGTTACTTCAGTTCTTTTGTTCTCAACAGTCTTAACTAAGAGTCGAATTTGTAATCGGGAGAACTTCAGAAGTGAATATTTCTCTTGGGTTGCATATCAACAGGGAAGGTAACATTTTCTGAGAGCTGGTTCCAAGTTGAATGTGAGGATGTTGTAGAGGTTAATGGCTAGTATTAAACTCCTGTTGTTATCAGCAGTTTGACTCCACAGTTCATTACTATTGGCTTAGTCTGTTAGTGATGCTTTTCTTCTTTCCTCTGTGTTTACAAGTTAGCGAAAGAGCCCTGCAAAGCACTGTAAGGATTTCAGGTATATTGTGTAAAAGGATTTAGACAGTACTACTTGTGAGGAAGTAGATAGAACTCTCTTTATCCAAACAGCAGTTTTTACTGTGTGTTGATTTTTCATCCTTGTATCTTTTATGAATGAATAAATGAATAAATAAATATTTTTTTTTTCCTGGTCCTGTAAGGAAAAACAATCTCCTTTAGGAGAATTAGATTGGGACACACAAATCAATGCTAGCCCTCCCCTCTCCATTGCCTGACAAAACCCAGTTAGAAAAAATGGATTGAATAAACACCAAAATGTTTTGGTTTTTTCTTCCCGAAATGAGAACTTGGATGAAATTGCTTTTATCTGAGCCAAAATAAAATATTCCATTTTGGAGTAGACATGAAATGTGAAGAAAATGAAGGGCTGGTTTCACAAAAGTGCTGCAGGCAGTAGTATTTACGGTTGAGTAACAGAGAGATTGGGCATCCTATCAGGATGAGAGGAGCACCGTTCACTTTTTTACTCTCCCTGAGGAAATTTGAACCCACCATTTCTTAATTTCTAGGGACTCACCAAGCCATAACCACTAAATGATAAGCTAATTTAGTATTTTCTCTTGATGCTTTTCTACTTCTACAAATAAATAAATATATTCCAGAACAGATATTATACTCAGGTGCCACACTTCCCAGGAAGCCACTATTAACACTTAAATAATTTTATAGAAAGTAGAACAGCTGATGGAGAACATGTAAAAGGACATAATATCAGATTCTCCAATAACTGGTAAATATAATATGCCCTGCTTTCCATCCCCCCAAAAAAGAACCCAAGCCCCCAAAACATAAAAATGCTACTCTGTGCTAATGGTAAGTTACTAACTCAGGAGATGACAGGGTTTCAGTCCCTCTACTAATAAATATTCGAAGAGGAAATAACATTAAGACTAAGAGAAGCCCATGTGGACTACTGTAATTACAGTGGTTAAAGCCCTATTCAGAGACTTCAAACACAGACTGAAAATCCATCAAGCAGAGAAAGGGAATTGAAATTGGGTCTCCCAAATGCTGAATGTTTTCACTTAGTAAAATGGAGGAACTCCTACAGGTGTTATTTCTTGCATGTTGTGTGACTTCAGCATGTCAATATGTACATACTTTTCCAGCTTAAATTCTGTGGTCACCTCAGGAAATAGATAATTTCCAGATGGAAAAAAAATGTGGGATTTGCAAAGTTTAATAAGTAAAATAATTTGCTAGCTTTAGGGTGATATTTTATGATCAAAATAATAGAATCATAAAATAATTGAGGTTGGAAAACACCTTTAACATCATCGAGTCCAACCATTAACCTAGCACTGCCAAGTCCACCACCAAACCATGTCCCCAAGCGCCACATCTACACATCTTTTAAACACCTCCAGGGCTGCTGACTCCACCACTTCCCTGGGCAGCCTGTTCCAATGCTTGACAACCCTTTCGGGAAAGAGATTGTTCCTAATATCCAATCTAAACCTCCCCTGGTGCAACTCGAGGCCATTTTCTCTCATCTTATCTCTAGTTACTCGACAGCAGAGACCAGCACCCACCTCACTACAACCTCCTTTCGGGTAGCTGTAGAGAGCGATGAGGTCTCCCCTCAGCCTCTTTTCTCCAGGCTGAACAACCCCAGTTCCTTCAGCTGCTCCTCACAGGACTTGTGCTCTAGGCCCTTCACCAGCTCCGTTGCCCTTCTCCGGACTAATCCCCTCCACGTCTTTCCTGCAGTGAGGGGCCCAAAACTGAACACAGCACTCCAGGTGCAGCCTCACCAGCACCGAGTACAGGGGAACAATCACCTCCCTGCTCCTGCTGGCCACACTAGTTCTGACACAGGCCAGGATGCCGTTGGCC
>JAOBAS010000057.1:16269170-16309202 GCA_025311575.1 Elanoides forficatus
GCATCCCCCTGCTCCGGCGTGGGCTCCTCTCTCCCCGGGCTGCAGGTGGAGATCTGCTCCCCCGTGGAGCTCCCTGGACTGCAGGGGGACAGCCTGCCTCACCAGGGTCTTCATCACGGGCTGCAGGGGAATCTCTGCTCCGGCGCCTGACGCATCTCCTCCCCCTCCTTCTGCACTGACCTGGGGGTCTGCAGGGTTGTTCCTCTTACATGTTCTCACACTCTCTCCGGCTGTCGTTTCCTTCTGTCCCAGGAACTTTTTTCCTTCTTAAAAATGTTATCCCAGAGGCGTTACCACTGTCACCGATTGGCTCGGCCTTGACTGGCGGCGGGTCCAACTTAGAGCCGGCTGGTATTGGCTCTGTGGAACGCAGGGGAAGCTTCCAGCAGCTTCTTTAAAGAAGCCACCCCTGTAACCCCCCCCCCCACCCCCCGCTACCAAAACCTTGCCACGCAAAGCCAATACAGCCTGCTATAACAAAATGCAAAATTACCCCATATGACATAACGTTTTACCAAGCTAAAGTTCTCAACAGGGTTTCAGAAATGAAATCTCAGGAACATATGTGGAAATATAAATTTGCTGGAGACTTGCACTCCCTTCTTGTTTAATTTGGTTATGATTGACATCTCAGGTAGTGAATTTTACAAGACCACACAGAGAAAGAAGGAGTCTCTTCCTTCTTCTGTGGGTAATCATCCTTTCAGGGGACAATCAGTCTGTTTTATCATGGCAAACCTTCATGTAATCTATTTCTCCCTGTGTTTTCCAAATGAAATAAGTTTGATATGAGAGCCTGGGAAAACGTCGAGACATTCACATACGTAATCTTATACACCATTTGTTTATTTTCTTATACTTCCTTTTTGTTTGTTTGGGTTTTTTTTTCTCCAGTAGAGTGGGAAGGATTTTTTTATTATTATTATGTTCTCTGTATGACTTGAGAAAGAATGTTATAAAAATGATATATTTGGAGGACTTGACCATATAAAAGAACAGTTTGAGAATATTTTAAGAAAAAGAAATATTAAAGTACTATCTATGGATTTAAGTGTTGCATTAAAGAAGCTTAAGAAGATATTTCTTTTAATTACTCACTCTAACTTCTCTTTTAAAGTGTAAAATGTATTTTGTGCCTCCGTGTTTCCTTACTTAGCTTGAATGCTTTCTTTCCCCCTCAGAAGCACGTGAATTTGTCAAGTGCAACTTTCCTGGAGTTGTAGTAAAGATCATAGGATTTGGAAATGAAAGCAAGATTCCTTCATCTCCACTTGAAAAACAAATAGTCTCTCAGGGACAGTACCAGGAAACATGGGCAACCTGAAAAAACCCAAGTGCTAGCCTGAACATGGCTGGGGAACAGAGAAAAAGAGGTCTGCCTTATGGGAAAAAACTGGCTGAGAGGAGCCAAGTTACAGAAGCCAGAAAAATGCTTCCAGTATGAGCCAGAGACCTCATTCTGGTGTCTCTCCCGTATGACAGCTTTTGTGAGATATCTGCTAGGACGCAGTCACACACCGGCAGACTGCGCGCAGGGCTGTGGATGCTGGATGCTTGCCTGTGTCTTGTTGCTCCATATGTGGATGCTTGAGATCTGCAAGCTTCCCAGTCTACTCTTGCTTCTGGCTTCTGAACGACAATAAAATCCTTCTTTAGGGAGCACTACAAGTTATTACGTTGGTCAGTATTATGTGGGTTTTAAGGTGCTTGCTTTCTTGGGAATGGCGACATAGGAGTTCATGTATTTCTGATTCATATAGGGATCTCCTGTTTCCTGAAGCAGACAAAGATAATTTCCTGTGCTCATACTTGTACCAAAGAGTTCAAAGGGAATGCTGACCAGTGATATTATGATCTTCCTAGATGGACTGTGCTGATCAAAGCTATGCTTTGAAGTGTGGTGTAATATATTAGGGCTGATTTTATCAAACCTATGTCAGAGGAATATAATCACCATCAAGAGCAAAATCTGGCCTCAGAAGTGCGCTTTTTATTCATAAATTAACATGGTCTTGCTATAATATAACTTCCACAAAACCTCTAAGTTGATACATGGGGATGCGTACGGGTCTTGTAGTCGCACAAGGACAGAATGTATCTCCATCCACACGACCATCAGAAAGCTGGAAAACGACAATGGAAAAGTTGATCTCCTTAGCAGCTAGTAGCCAGTATGTGGTTGACATAATTTTTTGCTGCATCATCACCTCATTGGATACTCCTTTGACCCCAGTTACTTGAGAGATCCTTAGAGTGATTGTGAAAAGCAGATCTCTCCCATAATTTCTTCATATCTGCAAAAGTCCCGGTTGCTGGAAGCTCCAGAGTTGACGTGAGGCCTCACGCCCATTCTCATGAGGGGCACTGTGAACACATGTTAGGTGTGAAGGCTGTGTTTGTTGGATGCCTTACACTGGCATATTTCTATTCAGTCTTACAATTCCAATGAGTATTTCCAAAAAAGGACAAAAAAAGTTGTGAATCCTGCATGTTCCTGGTTATTTTTTTCCTTCAAAACAACAGCTGTTCTCAATATATCAAGTATTTTATTAAAATTAAAATTAGAAGTTAAAATTACACCTTCAGGAAACTTGTTATTCAAGAAAATGGTGCCAGTATAATAATGAGAATGTAATTACGATTTCATTTATAACAAGTGGTGTTCAATTATTTCTTCTATAAACAGAGAATTATTAACAGCAATCTGTGCTGAGATTCTGAAAACAGGTAGTTTTTCCAGTTGTTGAAAAATAAACAAGAGGTGACCTCTGCACTAAACAGGCTCATCTGATTCAGACAGGAAGATATATCTTCCATAGATCCAGTTATTTCTTTTTTTTTCCCCCAACTGCAGTTATTTAACAATTACACTTAATTAATCAAATTTTGTTTACTTGACTTTCTCCAGATTTTCACACACACAGAGCCTGTAGGATTGCAGGGAGAGGAACAGAGACTAGTGGCAGAGAAACTGCAAAATAGACAAATCAAGTAACACAGAAAAAAGCATAAAGACTGGTAAAATGACGTTGAAAAACACCCTCTGATAATGATGATGACTGCATCAAACCAAAACTGAAGACACACCATACAAAGTAATCGAATGGTTTCAGAAAGGAAAGCACAACATAGCAGGATAAATCAATTAATATGACATGAGAGAACTGGGGAACATTAGTTATGTGTCTCTAAGACCATAGCATTTTCTTGTTTAAACTCCCTTTATTTCTTCTGAGATAGGCCAGCTAGACTCTGACGGTGTTTTATTTAAGAAATCAGAGACTATTTGTTCATATGTAGGTTGTTTTTTTTCCTTAAGGCCAGCTGAAGAGAGTTAGGGTAGAAAGGCAAGTCAAAGGAAGGAACAGGTACAAACAGCTCATGTGGGCTTGAGAAACTGCACTGTATGGAAGGAGGCTGTTAAATTCTGAGCTTGAAATATTATTGATGGGTTTTCTTCTTTTCTTTTTTCCTTTTTTTTTTTCCCAGTGAAACATTTCTGAAGTTGAAAACACTGAGTCTGCACAATGCAGACACATAACTAGAAGAAGTCTTGTGAAATATTTAACACAGATGTGAGACTGACATGTGTCTAGAGAATTGGGAATACCGTAGAAACTGGCTGCATTAAGATATGGGGTTTTTTTTCCAAGATAGGTGAGAAAGATGTTATCAAAGACCTCATTTGCACACATTCATGTAAACTAAGTTAAACTAAAGTATCAGAGAACAGGAGAAGATTCTCACAGGCAATACGGAACCTCTGTCTAACAACAGAGTACCAAAAGTTGACATGTCTCTCAAAAAACTTTGTAAAATAAATAAACTAAACCAAAGAAGAGGAAGAATGACATTGAATCAAAATTACTCTCAAACTCTGCTGAGATAAATTTTACATGGAGAGGAACACGTATTACTTCTATGGATGTAAGCTCCAGCATTTAAGAATATAAATATGAGAGCGCTATTTTTACCCTCAAGACATGAGTGAAATGGAATAAACAGAACAGAGGGTGGAGAAATTATTTTAAATGTCATTGTAAATCATGCAATAGATACTGCTGCTGACTTGATTTTAAGTACTTAAAAAAAACCCCACAAAACCAGCAGATGAGCAGATTATAATGTAATAATGGTATGCAATAATTAATTTCAAACACCTATATCTGTCATTTTGAGCATGAAGAAGGTGAACATCAGTAACAGCCTTTGAGAAAGTAAAAATTTTCAGGTGGCATAGACACTACAATGGAAAGTACTAATATTCATGCTTTCAGAGGTACTTACTGCTGGATTTCATATTACCAGAAAATGAATTAAAATAAGAACATCAAGCCATCAAATTTTGTATTTCTTTTGTTAGGTCTTTCATAACAACCATGAGTAAAGGAGGGTCAGAGTTCACATTGGTTTAAATTTTTTTAGATTGATTAAGTAACTAGAAAGTACAGAAGTTTACTTGGATCAGTTAGGGTGACAAAGTCCATGTTATAAATGTGAAGAAATTGCTTTCTCCTTTGAGTCCTCTTCCCTTGACCATCTGGGAATCTGAAAGTAGTTGGAGAGGGCTTGTATTTGGGTTTTATTATTTTTGTTACAATGCCTTGCATCCTAGTTGCATCTTGGTAGAAGTGATAAGACTATAACTCCAGCCATAGTAAGGACACACAGCTAGGTTCAAAAGTTGGAAGCTTCAATACATGCTGCTTCAGTGAGTCATCAGAGCACAAAATATTTTTAGTTGCAGTGAAAAAGTTTATACAGCTGAAATCTGCTGGTTGGCAGTGAGGAGCTGCTTTTTCAGGGGGGAACGACAGGAACCTGACCGATACCATAGGATTTGCTCTTTGTGTGTATATAGAGAGGAAAAAGAGTGGGTACGCTTCCTGAGGCACCTGTAATGGACTGAAACACTTTTCTGCGTCTCTGTTCAGCTGAAGGAAATCTCTAAAAGCAGAGATGAGACTGAGCTTGCAACCTCTGTCTAGGAACATAATTTAGCCTATATAAACTGAGCAGGGAGAAAGGGAGGGTGGCATGAGAAGGGGCAAGTGTCTGTTGGCACAATATTAACCAACAGGAGACTGTCTCAGCTGAGGAAGACCATTACAGATTCTGGACTGCCTGGACTGCAAAATAGACCTACCGCTTTAGCTAGAGCACCGTGGTTATTAGTATCGCTAGCACTATGGAGACAGCTAAAATGATTACAGGAGTGTAGACCCAGCCATTAAAAGGTAAAATCAAAGGTAACCAAGTAGAGTATCAATTCTGGTTCATATAAATCAGTTTGCAGCACCTGAGGTCTAAAGTAATGGATTTGTGAAAGGGCAGATAAATAGAAAGATACTGCCAGAGACATTATGGATCAAAAGCATCTACCAACCAGAAGAATGGCCCTAGAGCTAACTATTTCTTGAGTCAGGCTTTGTACCCCATCTTGAATGCACTAGTCTTTGCTGCAAATATTCATTAAGAAAAATCTACAAAAAAGTTACAGGATCATTTCCACATAAGGGATTTTTTTTACCATTTTTCTAAGGTTTAGAGTCCCAACAAAGGATTTTGCCATGAAGGAACATCAAAGACTTTTTATTCTTCAGAACTGATCCTCTGCCTAAACTAATGGTAAGGCTGATGTTCCAGTTCCTTTGAAGCTGATGGGAGCTTTACAGTTGATTACAGAGGCCAAATTTTACCCGCGTAGTATCTGAGTGAAAGGTGTTTTCACCTTATAAATTCCTTAAAGCCAGCTAGGTAATTGCTAGCTTCACCACTACCTATTTAGCTAGATATTTGAGACTAGTCCAATAAGGAAAGGCTTATAGCTGATCTTTTTTGATCTTTCTTAAAAGAAAACATGAGAAATCAGTGCTGAGCTATTATTGATAATTCCAGACAATTCGTACTACTAGGCAATATATTGTCAATATATAGACCTCCATTAAAAAGGCATTCTGCTTTTGAATGTATTAGCAGACTTGAATTTCCTTCACCCAAAAAGGGCATAATAAAGCAATGACAGAAAATCAAAGGCACTCCCCCTCCCTCCTATAAATTGGCTGCCCTGAGAGGTTTCAATGAAATAAAACCCATCCATTAACATACCTCATTGATTCTTACTCATTTCTACTTTTAGTTACTTTCAACTTCCCTGTTGAGGATAATGGGACGCGACGTGCACATGTGAGGGGAAATGTCTCACAGCAGCTAATCTATACAAGATTAGCCTGGCTTGCTCAGACACCCACAGTAATATCTGGCATTATAAAATGTTCAAATTGGTGACGTAAACAAGGTTCAGTCTGACTTTTGAGCAAAATTTGATCAGTTTCTTTTCTAGCAGAGCGAGTGCCCTCCTTCCTACTAATTTTTCCAAGTTTGACTCCTGCTGCCCTCCGTGTCCAGTTAAGGCTGAGTGCATTGACTCCTGGTGAACATCTGAAGAATAACGGCTCAAGTTGCTTCTCTGCCTGGCAACCTCTTTGCTTCACCTTGTCTGTCTAATTCCTTTGCAGCCATCACCCCCTAACCTCAGTCAGCACAGAATTACGTGCACGTCTTTACCTGCAGGTCTTAGCTGTCTTTGGTAGAGAGGGAATAGCTGCTCATCTGGTCTCAACAAGTCCCTTTCATTCAAAGCACAGAGCCTGCAAGTTTTCCAAAACAGAGGGAAGGACACCGCTGCAGTGACTATCCATCAAGTGCTAGCTGTTTGAGGAAATCCCCTAAATATGTACACGCAAGGATGTGACCTCCCCTTTTGCACCGATCACTAGGCAGACTTGGTAATCAGTATCTTCCACCGCTTTCTGAGGACTGAATCCAGAGGAACTGCAGATATGCATTTAATTTTTACCTCTTTTACGGCTCAAAAAAAGGATGCCAATCAGCCCTCAGTCCTTATTTCCAGTTTCTGTACACCCATAGATCCTAAGAAATTTTAGAATAAATGTTTTCTCGCTTTCTAGAAAACAAAGCTCTCCTAAAATACTTTAAACAAAGATTAAGGGAAATTAGGCAGAAGAAACAATTGAGAGGAAATTTTCAGACAAATTGTTGTCATTAAGCAAATCAATCATTGTCATCTCTCTAGTGACTAGTGCATATGTAACAAATTATACTGTTGAAATCTGTTTGCAGCTAATAATTTGAAGTACACTTGGAAAGTGCTCAGACAATGTGCAGGAATAGACAGGTGGAAAAACATGTCAGCATTTTCAAAACAAAGATTTTTAGTCCTGTAAACATGGTGTGCATTCCTGACATGCAACTGGATTGATTTCAAGCACTGAATCCTCCTCTTCATGGATTCTCTTTCATAAGATGTTATCTCAATTTAAAACATTGCTCACATCTGTACATTTGAGTATTTTGTAGGCTTAATTAACTAGATGCTTATATATAGGGAGATGTATACTTTATAAATATTTATATTTATATTGTTATGAATAAGGTTTTCATTTCTTCTGGACCTCCAGAACAGTAGCTCCAGCAATGGAGTTTTCTGGAGTCACTGAAGTAAAATCATGCACCAATCTGTTTAAGCTAATTTTACTTAATAAAACTGTCAGAAATGAGCTAAGAGATGTGTGCCAATACACAGAGTGTGGGTCAGGTTTCTATGAGCTGCTGAGTACCCACTGCCTAAAGCTGCATGCCCTTGAGCTGGAGAAAATCCAGAGTAATTCCACTGATTTAATCATGTTACTCCAGATTCGCAGCAGGGCAGACCTCGTGTCTGGACACAGCATAGAGAGGCAACATCACACATTCTGGGGTAAAGACCTTTCCGTCTTCTCATATGCTGCCAGTCAGTGTCCTATACCACCATCTTGACCAACGTGCAGATACTTGCTTTTGTACATGCAGCTTTTCTAATAAGACAGAGATTGTGGCTAAATGCGGTAAAGGTCTGCCTACTATATGCTGGTCTTGCACAGATTGTTGAGTTGACCTCAGTATCGAAAGGCCAGGTTTTCAAATTTATTTAGGCATTAAATAGCGAGCACAGGTCCAAAGAAGGATTTTCTCAGCGGTGCCGGAGTTGATTCGATGTCTATTTCCCACTGATTTCAATGAGTTACAGGGCTGGTCTGCTCAGTGCCCTACAGAATTTTCAAAAATAGCTATCTGCATCTCTGTCTGCTTATATAACTTAGAGACATTTTGGTCCAAGGTTGTTATCTTTGTGGTATTTGGCAGTATATGAAAACTTGCCTAAAGCTCTAGGTTGGAGATCGTGACCTGAAGGATAAACCTGTAGGCACAATGAAACTCTCTACTATGAGGTTAAAGCTCTCCTGCAAGATAGAAAATGAGCTTTCTTAAGGTCCATTATAAGATTAGGTCATGAATTAGCCCAGAAAACAAGGCCTTTTCATTTATTTAACTTAGCTTTCTTTAAATAAGTATTTCTGTACATATTTGTAAAAACAGAAGAGAATACATACTACACAGCATGATTCTTATCTCTGGAAAAAAAGACAATGAGATAACTCTTACTTATAACTAAGAAATGTTCTGATATCCTGGAAATGATATTATAGAAAAATTATAAGGGAAAGAAATTATTTAAACACTCTACCAAAACTACTTTTTTGTGCTATAGGTAAAGAATGAAGTTAAATTCCAACCAAGAGGAATATGAACCTGTTCCTTGACAACTTAATTTGCAAATTAAATCATTCCCGGTTTTACAGAGACAAATGTTGCTAGTGTGTGAAGAATAGAATGACAACTATACTTGACTTTCAGATGCCAGATCGTAGTTATCAATATACAACAAGCATTTTAGGTTGTGTGCCCAAAGTGTCACGTGGATTGAACCAAATTCTCTGCAGACACAGGAACAGTTAGAAGTCTCTGGTTCTTGTTTTAGCTGTAGCCTGAAGGCTGTCCATACTTAGGCACACATACACACAATTCTGCCATTAATAGTAACCATATCTTAATTAAGGGTAGCTGGAGTACAGTATACTGCAGCCGTAGCTGCTTCTTACTGTTGCTGAAATATCTCTCCCCTGCAAAGTTTATGCTCATCTAGGGGCCATGTGAATGGCCCTAATAGCAGAGAAGTACCAGCTGAAGAAGGGAAAGTGAAGGGAGAGGAAGAAGAAACTCAGTAAGGAGGAGCAGAAGACAGCAGAAAAAGATATCATCTATGATATGATGGATAAGTTCTGCTAAATCCAAAACCCAATTGTCATTCTTAGAGAGTAAAACTTGGAAATTTGGAGGCTGTTCAGGTCCTCAATGTGGGGCGGGGAGGGGGGCATGGTAAAGAAAGCTCAAAGCATTTCTTTCTCTTTTTAAAAAATATTTCACCGATTTAAAAAAAAAAAAAGAAAACAAACAAACAAACAGAATTATTTTCCATGGTTTTTTTTCCTACCATTTTTCTAGCTTACTTTTTCCTTTGGTCACAGTAAAAATACTTATCACTTTGATTATTTTTTCTAAGTTCAATTGCACAAATGAAGAAGAAATGTCATAGGAAACTGTAGTAAGATTAATGACTTCTACATTTAAGGAATTCATAGAAACATAGAATCATAGAGTCATAGAATGGTTTGGGTTGTAAGGGACCTTAAAAATCACCTAGTTCCAACCCCCCTGCCATGGGCAGGGACACCTTCCACTAGACCAGGTTGCTCCAAGCCCCATCCAACCCGGCCTTGAACACTGCCAGAATCTCTGGGCAAGAGATCCAGATTAGTCTCCATGCATTTTAAAAGCCTCCTTAAATGGAGAAAATTCTGTAGGTCAAGCCCTCATCTTTTCAGCTTCATTTCTACTGTTTGGGTACATACGTTTCTATTCTATTTCTGTATACACCAAAAGAAAAATGATGATTAACTAACTTAACAAGTGATAAACTGATTTCTTTAAGCACAAAATCAAACGTCTCTCTCACAGGTTGCCCAGATGCATATGCAGAACTGCTGATCATTCTGTGTGACGTCACTTACTGAACCGGGATCGAAAGTAGCTATGGTTATAGCCAAGAAGCTTTCTCAGACTTTACTCCACTCACCAGCAGTCAGTCAGCTAAGGCTGTCATGCAGGGGTGGTGACCCCGATTTGAGGTCTCTGATCCTGTAGCTAGACTGTTATGTGTATGTGAGTTAGCTAGTTGGCAGCTAGCTTGAGTGCATTTACGCTATGCTGCAGTCAGAACCTCCAAATCAATATACCCTTTATCCTGCAGCTGTAAGTGTGGCAGATCATTCTGCCACCCTTTTGGGCTGCATCATGCTTGATGTTATAAGGTTCTGAGTTTAGTCAGTTGAAGTTTGCCAGCATTTTCACAGCAAACTACTAAAGAAAAAGTAAATGACCATTTATTGAAAAAGTGAGAAGACTTATGAGAAAGGATTAGTTTTTGAACTGGCTCGAAAAAGGTTCAAAATTGGTTAAAAGACATGGTTTCAGCTCTTCCAAAACAAAAGAAACCTCCTGCGCAGGGTTTCTTCTTGGGAAAAGAAGACCAGGCTAAGGAGGAAAAGGGAAAAACTACACAGAAATGGTCAATTCCCTCTCTATAGTAAAGATCAGTGTTGTTTGCAATGGAGCTGAGATAAGAGAAGTAAATTAGGACAAATCAGGACATTGAAGACGAAGGAAAGCCTGCCATTCACCAACAGGAGTGGGGAAGGGAGAAAACTGGTTCAAAAAGATTATTTGTCCTAAACCCAGCCCCATCTCCAACTCCAGGTGACATCCCTGATAAATCACTGCTTCCCAGATCCAAATATTTGTGAGCTGCGTGATTTTCTTCTTCAGTCAGCAAATGTTGTGGAAACAGGCTTATTAGACATATGGCTTCCTCTTTTCCAATGCAGGTTGTTAGTCTTTTCTCAGCTTTCCAGAGGTCAAGCACTTGGCACCAGTCCTGACAACACGATGATGCCAAACTGCACTTCCTGCTGCTGCAATAGATGGATACCCAGAGGTGGGCTAGCTCCCTGAAAACTAGCTTATGTACATTCACACTATGTTGCAGTCACCTCAGATTGGAAATCAGTCACTCAAAGCAGTCAGTACTGTACCTCGTTTGTCGTCTGAAGATCCAACTTGAAACCCTGTAGCTCGATTTCCTAAAAGCCAGGCACTTGCAATACAAGCTTGAACAAACAGAACTGAAATTCAGGCATGCAAAAGAAAAATTAGAAAGCGGATGAAGGTGTTCTATTATTGCTCAAAAGATGAGTGCCATGCAGCCTGCCCAGTGTATGACAGAGGTGTCCTACAGAGAAAATGCAGGAGAAATATAATTGTGGAACTGAAGACTGAATGGTCAAGTTTTGTGACTTGGAAGTGACTTTGACTTCTGAGTGTTGACACACTCAAAATCTTAAGACAATTAGGTATTTTAGTTGAGTAGGTTCTGCAACCTGTTTAAAAATGTGAAAGAGAAATGAAGACAAAGAAGAGATATCAAGTCTTAAGGCTCAGAAGAGCAGCAAGGAAAAAGACAATAAAAAAAAGCACCATGACCAAGGGTGTGCTACAAGGTCTCCAAGACTAGAAACAAACTTTTGAAAGATTATAAAATAAATCATGTGCAGCTGCTGTAAAAGCATTAGACATAATGGAAGAAATAGGTTGGCCCTGAGTAGCAGAATTTTGACTGAATTACCAAGGTAAAATATTTCTTTAAGTCAGACTGGAGGAAAGTTGAATAATTAACTTATTGGAAACTTAATTACTAACACTCTTTGTTTCAGGAAGGAGTGTTATGGGTAGATTTGTTTAGAGAAACATCTGAGGGAGAAATGAGCGCTGACCCTGAACTCAATTCATGTCCTTCCTTCATTAACAAAAGGATATCCTGGGAACTTCTGATGACATTGCTCAAATGTGGAAACAGAGAATTTACTGAAAAAGTATTTCTGGAAGATGTATGTTTCACAAAAGCTGCCTTGCAAAACACCAATATTAAGAACTTCAAATACTTCAAGTTTGGAGAATTTTTAAAAATCTCTGTGGAATCCCCAGTATAACATTGCATTTTAGCTAGATTACCCTTAAACTACTGAAGTACTCATGTATTAAGTATGAAATTTAATTCACAGTCTTGCTGAGAATGAAATAAAAGCATTTCATAGTTGCTTCAAAACTTGGGCTGAAGTCAAAAACACACAGCATTGTACGTAGCATGTGGAGTATTACATAGTCTGCATTTCAATGTTAGTAATGCTTCTGTTAATAATGCTGTCAAGATATTTCTGTTACAACACTTGGCCAAGAAAGACCAGAAGAGCAATCTAGCTTTAAAGCCATTTCCAGCTGGATCTATAATTGAGACAAGATTACCTTATGGTGGATGTGAGATGATTAAGACTGCAGCATTAATTCAGTGCCGGATCTTGTAATTATTTTCCTCTAAAGCACTAAAGGAAATTCATTATTTTATGTAGCTTCAATATACTCCAGTGGTGAACCCACACTGCAATTATTTTATAGATTGTTACCATGGGATAGGATGTCTATAGATTCTCAGCAAACAAGTCTATTTTTTATTATACGCTCTCCTTTAAGCCCTCATGATTAAAATACAAAGCAAAAATCCATCTTGGGAAAGGAAGGAAAGGAAAAAGTGAATAAGGAAGAAAAAATATCCAAAGGGTATCTATAACTCGACCATTTTTCCAAAACAGGGAAGGCAATTTTAGAGAAATATGTAGAATGAGGTACATTCTATAACACAAAGTCCAGCCTCTATTAAAAATAATAAAAGTATCAAATGCCTAACAGTTTGTATTCTAAGCTACCCACTCAATCATAATTTTTGCATGCCACTACATATTGCAATGTAAATGTCCTATGGGACTGACGTAATCAGCAAATGTATCTTTTCTGTATCAGAGTCACTTCCACAATTCTAGTATCTAAAATTTACCTGTGTAATAAAATTGGATGGATACTTAATTTCTTAAAATATTTTTAACAATGACAGCTTTACAACTTACTCAAATCACTATAAAGCTCAAAAAATATTACTATCACTAGTTTTTTCTAGGTTTGTTTTGGTTTGAGGGTTTTTCCTACCATGACAAAACAACTAGACCAGTAAGAGTAACATAATCAGATAAGTGGCTTCTGAAATTTGGAAGACACAGCAGTTGCATAAGACTTCTGGTTGTTTGTTATTTCAATACCAAGCATATAAGGGCAAATGAGGATGACCACAAAACAGATATAGAGAACTGACAGAATAAATGCAATTGGCCAGACTATATTTAGTAAATTATGTATTCCCAGATACTTTAGGCTTTTGTCAGATCAGTTGTTACAAGTATGTAACGTGTACATACACACTGAGGAGGGGGATCAAATAATATTCAGAACATATCTTTTGTTTACCTTTTTAAATTTAATAGCTAAAAGACATTATTTACAGGGAAATGTATAAAGGCTTTACTGAATTTCTTTGCAAGGTATAGGGCATCTCAGTTCTCTGTGGCACATGCAATTCACCAAATATGCCTGCTTTTTGATGCAATCATATTATTTTCCTTTCATATTGCTCATATTTTTTTATTTCTCCATTATAAGAGTAATAAAGGTTTCAGTTATTAGTCTGAATCAAAGCAAAACCTAGGTATGAAATATAAAATAAAGAATAGATCTGAACATCTGTTTTACTAAGGCTTCAGTTGCACAAAAGTAAGACAAGGCTATTATTTTTTTTACTCATTTAAACCCAGTAGTAAAACATTATTATGTTTTCCTATATTGCTACCCTAGAACTGAACTCAAGCGATATAGCCTCTCTGGAAAAATTCCACGAATCCACAGGAAGGTGTTTTGTCGTTGGTAATCACTGTAATCCACTGGAAAGACTATGGCACAGATAATGGAGGATAACCTCCATAAAAATTCCACTTTGCTGGAGATCTCATGCTGCCAGAATGAAATTGCTCCATCCCAGTGAGTCTTGCAAGAGCAAATTCCCAGCCTTGTGACATCTGTTTGCATGTAGTTTAGCCCTTCTGTACCTCGTAGTATGCATGTAAGATCAGAATTAGAGTTCAACTAAGATTGCTTTTGTTTAAGAGGTGCTGAAGGAAAATAAGACAGATATAGACCAAGGCTGCTGAGAAGAATGTAGCCACAGAAAAGAAATCACAGCATATTAGCTGGTTGTTAGTCAGGTTAGGAACTTAGCTCTCACTAATCAATAATATAGATATAGCAACAATTATTTGTAAAGTGGTTTATGAGAGATCTCTCCACTGTTAGCTCAAATGCATTGGTCATGTCCAGTTGCACCATTAGTAAAGTAAGATATTGTAAGAATACAGCAAACCTTGTGTATGTCCTGGCAGTTATTTACTTGTGGGAATACCTCAACCTGGATCCACCGTCATGGACTGTTCTCCAGAAACTTGCTGCAAATGAAAAATGGTCAGGGTTTTGAACACTTAGCTGAAAAAACATCTTGCTTCATTCACATTAAGGGAATGGCATGGGAAGTTATTTAAGCTCTTTATCTCTCAGTTCTGCACTTGAAAATGCCTACTTGGTTAGGATGGAGGAAGGAGAAGGAGGGATACATTCCTACCTCACAGAGATACTGTTTCAGATGACTAATTCATAATATTTAATGGAATAAGTCATTAGAAAGAATGATAAAATACATACATAGGTTATTGCTTGTCATGACCCTTTGTTTTCCCTCATAACTAGTTGCTAAGCATTAATTAGGCAATAGCTGAGGGGGCATCGTAGCACAAACATTTAGATGTATCTGTTTTTTATATAAAGTGGTTATGGTAAAAAACCTGCAATACATACTACTGAGCACTGTAGTCCTATGCATTGATAATATACTTGGTTTAATCCAAGGAGTTCTACTTATTTACAAAAATAGGTATGCATCTCCTTAAGAGACAAACTGCATTTTTAATTAAGTGAATCCTTTGTTTCTTTCCATAGAAAAAAGGGGTAACACAGTCACCTCGTCCTCAAACTGTCTGGCACCATCTTCAGGGCAGGATTGTAATACTTATATTTTTATCTTTAATCCAGGCAGTAAATATATTTCTGGATGTGGCTGGAGTCTGTGTCTGAAGTCCGCTGCACTTCTGGCTGAAGACAAAATACATTGGAAGGGAGACAGGATTTTAGAAACAAAGAGCCAATGCTTTATGCTTTAGCTATTTGCAAGGAGAAATTTCACCACCGGGCGCTGCCAAAATGCTTGCCTTCCAGTCATTATTTTATAACAGCTCAGTGTAGTGCCTGGTTACTCTTGAGTACTACTCACTTCTGTTTCCACCTGCTTAAAATCTAGTACACGGCTTTTTTGAAGTCCAAGGTTCCCCTTCCTCCGTCTTTGGGCTCTGCTGCTCCTGGTTCATCCCCATTTCTGCTACAGGACAGAGGCGGTGAAGCGTTAGTAGCAGCAGTGATCACATTAAGACTTTCGTATGGGAAAATAATGGAAGATGCCAGTACCCAGGCCATCATCAACCACATAGCCCAGCTCATGAGAGAGGCAGCGCGGAGATCCTGTCCAGAGAACGGCTCCCATTTCCCCCCCTTCCTGTAGCGCAACGGTTGCCCTCAGCCCACCAAAAAGTGTCCCGTTGCACCTCACTGCTTCAATCATCTCTGCTAGTATTGGTCTTGGTCAAATAAATGCATAGACGTTTCGGTGGCAGTATTAATTTACTTTGAATAGGTTTTCTATTCATTTAAAGGAATGTTTTTATGTCTGAGGATAATTTGTCTTACTTTGTCTTTAGAGTACTTTCACAAAAAAGATATTTTCAGGGCAAATATCCTGAAAGGATATATCCTGCAAGGGGTATTTGTGGTCTTTTGATACAGCAATAAGTCAGAATGACAGCTTGTGCCAGCCACTGGAACTGAAGAAGCAGTGCTGCTTAGGAAGAAATTCATGCATGACAAGACAGCGCTGCTGGCAAGGGAGTATGAGAAGATAGTAGAATTTATTTCTTCACCTTTATTCCCCAAAAAAGTTTCCAACATAGCAGCAATGTATTTTATGCAAAAGTGTCCCACTACGGCTCCCAACTACAGCCCCATTTCTGAAACCATGTCTCTCTAAACATTGGAAGGGCAAAGATCTTGATTAACTCCGTTGACTTTTGAGCACGTTGGCACTGCCCTTCCCAAACAATGGGAAATCGAGGAGATTTTCTACAGGACCAACTGTATGGTCCAGGATGCTGCAGAATCAACTCTCCTGTGATTCCCATATTCCCCAAGAATGGAAATGCTCCATCTTCTAGTTTGTTCTTTTTACTTCAAACTAGCGTAACTACCAATAAATACATATATAAATAAGTGAGAAATGAGGTACCAAGGAAGGACAGGTTTTACAGGGAAAAAAAAGAAGAAAGCAGAGAAACAATTTTGTTTTGGGAAAGCATGAATATACAAGCCAAAACTAGAAAAAAAAAAACCAAAACAAACAAACAAACAAACAAAACGAGACAAATTTCACTCAGATGAAAGAACTTGTAGATTTTAAACTGTTTTTTCTATAAGAGAGAATCAAAACTGAAAATCCATGAAAACTTAACCCTGTCAATCAGTGATTGCACTAGTTTCTCCCCACCTTTTTGAAGCTGCTTTTCTGGAGAATACTCTCAAGGGCAACCTGGGAGCTGCAGTCTGATTCACCTAGCTGGTGGGGCTCCAAGAGTTCTGCTGTTGAAGACCACCTCACTATTGACCTTTGCAATCTGCTTAACTTCCAGCATCCCAGAATTTTTTTGCACTCTGAGCTTGTAGGACAACAAAGCTTGTTACAATTGGCCTTGCAGTTCCTCAGCTTTCTTCCCAGCCTTTACACTTAATGCTCATTTCATGCAGCAGAGCATCCCTGCAAGGGGTGAGCCAGAAGAAAGGGAAGATTTCAGACCTGGGATGTGGTTATATGTGTGTTTGGTGGTTGGTATTTTTGTTTGGGTTTGTCATGTGCAGTTGCCTTTTTTTTTAAAGCACAAAGAAAGCATATTAGGGGACATGTTTATGTAAGCAACATTTCAAATGCCTATCTGCTTCACAAAAAAGAATTCTTTTTCAAGAATAAAGTAAGAGTAGCCATACTGAATCACACCAAGAGTCATCCCACCCAGTCTCCCAAGAGAGGTGAACACTGGATGCTGAGGAATTTGGTCCATGGAGAGCTTCGTCATTGCCTGGAACCAGAGGCATCCTGTGCACACTTGATTTAGAGCTGTTGATAATCTGAGGATTTTCAATTTCTCTGAGAAAAGTACTACCACTTTTCCATTAAGATACTGAATGTTCCTGTGGCCGGCTGACTCTGGCTGGATGTCTGGTGCCCACCAAACCACTCTATCACTAACCCCCTTGCCTCAGTTGGGCAGGGAAGAGAAAATATAATGAAAGGCTCATCAGTTGAGATAAGGACAAGGAGAGATCACTCACCAGTTACTATCAGGGGCAAAACAGACTCACCTTGGGGAAAATTAACTTACTTTATTACCAACCAAAGCAGATTAGGGTAATAAGAAATAAAATCAAATCTTAAAACACCTTCCCCCCACTGCTGCCATCTTCCCGTACTTAACTTCACTCCCAATTTCTCTCCCTCCTCTCCTCCAGTAGCACAGAGGGATGGGGAATAGGAGTTGGAGTCAGTTCATCACACCTTGTCTCTGCTGCTCCTTCCTCCTCAGGGACAGGACTCCTCACTCGTCCCCTGCTCCAGCGTGGGGTCCCTCCCACGGGAGACAGTCCTCCACAAACTTCTCCAGCGTGAGTCCTTCCCACGGGCTGCAGTTCTTCACGAACTGCTCCAGCGTGGGTCCCTTCCCCGGGCTGCAGTCCTTCAGGCACAGCCTGCTCCAGCCTGGGTCCCCCGTGGGGTCACAAGTCCCACCAGCAAACCTGCTCCAGCCTGGGCTCCTCTCTCCACGGGGCCACAGGTCCTGCCAGGAGCCTGCTCTAGCGCGGGCTTCCCATGGGGTCACAGCCTCCTTCGGGCACCCCCCTGCTCCAGCATGGGGTCCTTCCTGGGCTGCAGGTGGAGATCTGCTCCCCCGTGGAGCTCCCTGGGCTGCAGGGGGACAGCCTGCCTCACCAGGGTCTTCCTCACCACGGGCTGCAGGGGAATCTCTGCTCCAGCACCTGGAGCATCTCCTCCCCCTCCTTCTGCACTGACCTGGGGGTCTGCAGGGTTATTTCTCTCAGATATTCTCACTCTTCTCTTCTCTGGCTGCACTTTCTGTGCCACAGCAGCTTTTTTTCCCCTTCTTAAATGTGTTATCCCAGAGGCGCTACAAGCATCACTGATGGGGTCGGCCTGGACCAGCGGCAGGTCTGATATGGAGCCGGCTGGCATTGGCTCTATTGGACATGGGGGAAGCTTCTGGCATCTTCTCTCAGGAGCCACCCCTCTAGCCCCGCCCCCAGCTACCAAAACCTTGTCACGCAAACCCAATACAGTTCCTGACGTTTTATCTGGTTTACACATTTGCTCTGGGGGAAAAAAAAGTTATACTGAAAGTATTTCTACCAGAAGCTTGCATCAAAGGAAAAATATTTGGGCTTTACATGCTACAAGGTTTAGCTTTTACTGAATTGCCAGAATCATTTATAGAGTCTTATGAAATAAACAGATATGCGTTGGGAAAGATGACAGAAATAAGCACACAATCACTTCAAGAAAAATATCTTTAAGTTATATCTTTATAACCATAGTTCTTAACTCAGCCCTTTAAAGTCATTTTACTTCAGCAGTCTTAAATAACCCTTAAGGTTCAAATGACACTCTTTACTCTTAATGTTGTTTTCTTGCCTGCAGGCTATAACCATGAATCCTCCTGTAAGTACATCTCTTCATTAGCAGCAGAATATCTTCGGCTATTCTGCTTAACAGTATGAAGCATGATGCAGAATATCGTGCAGAGCTTGCTGCGACTGGGTATGCTCATACATCCACTGGAGAGGTGAAATTGGGTTCCCGGACAGAATATCTGGGCGCAGGTGGTGTATTAATGGAAAGAAATGCATCCTGCATTATCAGCAAGGCTCTCTGTGTGTCCCATCAGATGGCAGTGCTCATTTCATTGTGTAACAGACAAAGTACTGTGTAGCTCGTTGATCTTCCATTGTCACCCAGCTTTCAAGTTGCTTTCCTCAGATTTTTTTGCTGGGAAACAGCAAAGCCTCAGGATGCAGCTCCAATTTGACTTTATGTATGTGCACTCTAATCCAATAGCCAAAGTTAAATAGTTGGGATTATCAGAACATGTGTGTTCATGTGTTCCATTTTTATTGACATATGACCACTCTTATAACTTCAGAAACTGATTGTCAACCAGATTTGACTAAAATTTGAAGGTTTAGAGTTGTAGAAGAGTTATGTTAAGAAGATAATGCTTATAGGTAGAGAGATACTTTCACAGAAACAAAAGCTGCAGGATGATTCTTCTGGTTGCATCGCAGAGACCACCTACAGGCAAAGAGGAAGAGATCACTTCCAAACAAGTAGAAAATGTCAGTTGATCTTAAGAAACAAACCAAGCTGAGAAGCCAAATGGGATTTGCTATTTCATCTTAAACAGAAGCACAGTCTCCCCTTTGTTTTGCACAATACACAATAGTATTCCTGTATTACTGTATGTATATATTGGATGCAATAATTTTGTCTAGGGGAGAAGACTGACAGTTTATATTCTGTAAGAAAGTCTGGTGAAGGGTGCTCAATTATACTTTTAGGAAAAATTGGGAGTTGAGATCAAATAATGTTATGAAAGGGGCAAAGTGAGAATAAAACAGGAAAGAGCGTTTCAGCATTCTAACAGGATTTGTAAATAAGATTTAATTCTCAAATACCTAGGCCTAAACTTTGAAGCTAAAGGCAAAGGTATCTCACTTTCTAGATGACTTCCTGAGGGCCCTTCCAACCTGATTTATCCAATAATTTTATAATTCTCTTAATCTGAGTAACAGAAGATCCTTAAAATATTGTCATTTGCAAATGATTACTTTTGAAATGTGTATAGATGTTTAACTTGATTAATGCTTGGCATTGCTAGTATAATCTTACCACACGTTGTCTATCCTACTACACTCCCAAAACCACATTTATAGCAAGTTTCATTTAAAAAAAGAAAGTATGAAAATATAATCATTACACATGTGAAATAGGTATTATTACTATTATTGCTTTACACTTGGAATCAGATGAATGTATGTAACAGTAGATCCTTCATTTTAAGCTTTGTAGTGTCTTCATTGTAAAGCATCCACGTATTAAAATGTTTTATAAAAACTGTCAACTGTATTATGTTCTTACTGGAATATTTCCATAGCACTAATGTAATATTTTTTTTTATATCTCATTGCACAAATCCTAATTACAGCAAAGTACAAAATTAAAATTGAAAGCAAAATATCTGATGAATAAAATTGCAGAGGGAAATTATCTGCAAAATTCTGATGCTCATTTGAAATTGTGAAATTCAATTTTAAGTTAAAATTAGGGGTGTCATAACAATAATTAACCTACTAGAGTAGGCTATCCTACTCTTTGGATCATTGTATAAAAATTATTTTAAACTTTTGAGTGAACACTTTATTGTTTTTCTTTTAAACTGCTGTAGTTCATGGTCATACTCTGCTTCAATTTGCTGGGCAGGTGGAATGTTTTATTTAACCTGTCTAGACATCCTTAGGGATGCCAGTCTAAACGTTAAAGAATAATGTTTGTGTGTCATATCTGGGCGGCTAATTCACTGATGCAGACAATTTTCCTGGAATATCCATAGTGGGTGAATCTCATCTTTTTCTGGTGAGAGCATCATGATAAGGATTCTTCTCACTACACCTTTGTTTCTGCCTGACGGGATAGCTACTTTCTTTCCCATTTTTGAATGACATGGTTTTGTGGATGTAGGTCTGTTGGTTTGTGTTTGTGTGTCTATATGTATTTGCATAGGATAATTTGTAGGCTGATGAGTTGACTGAAAGATCCACGGTTTGGAGAAGGACAGGGGCTGTTGAATTTGTGGTGAATAGGAAAAAGCTCAGATTTTTATTCCACAGAAAACAGATGGCAGAGTTGTATGTCCAAAAATAGCATGGGCTTTGTGAGTTAAGTAAGAGAATCTTTCTTGTGGTGGTTCTCGGAGAGCATGCCTGGGTGAAAGGAAGGGAGCTCACAATTTGAAGGTAATGACTGCTCTGTATGGAGTTGTAAGAATTGTCTCAGTTGTCTAACTTTTTTTCACAAATATCCATCTATATGTATGTTAAAATGAAGACTATGATGTTTGCGTCCAAATCAGTGCTATCCATGCTAGTGAGAGGGATTTTCACACAGTTTGTGAAATAAATATATGGAGGAAACTCATCCTTGAATTGATGAGAGGTTTAAGAACAGCTGATTAGAAACCTGATACCTATTCATAAAGGATACCAAGTATATATTAGGCTTTCAAGTATTTGCTTGTTTCTGAATATTGGGGCATGTGAAAAATGGTTAGGTCAGATTAGGAAAGTTAAGGTACGCAGGTCCTATTAAAATAATAAAAAAAAATAAGGCTTTCTCTTTCTCTTCTTCCCTGCAAAAAGCTTATGAAGCACCCTGACTTAAACTTTCAAACTTAGTAAAAAGTTTGACCAGGTAAATATTCTAGAAAGGAGACGTATTTGATTTTTTTGTTTGGTTGGTTGGTTTGCGTTTTTTTAATTAGCTAGTTTAGTGATAAAAGTAAGTAATGTTTGCTTTCCTGATGTTTAATTTCTGCTCTTTCTGGCTAAAACCTAGAGAATGCCAAGGGGACTGCTAAGGAATCAAAAAGTAAACTAGAACCTTTAAAGTCAAGGCAGGGTGTGCTCTTATTATTCTCTGGCTTAGGAGTCAAATGCTACCACATGATGTGGAAACCCAGTTTCTACTCTCTCATGTCATGATGGGAATTTGAACTCTTGATTCCCATTTCTAAGGACACTATCCCCCAAAACAGATAACAGATGATCTGAAGTAGTTCACCCATGGATACCTCTGTTAGACCTGTTTCACTAAGGTTAAAATATTTAGTGAGGTTATGCACAGATGAAATTCATTCAGTGCTGTCCTTTTCCCAGGATCACTTCCATGTAAAGCAGCTGAACGGCTTCAGAACCACAGCAGCATTCGATCCTTTAAGCTCTGCAGACTTCAGCTATCTCTGGCCATAAAACTGGAGCCATGGCTCTGTAGAGTCAGCAAGTGAGCATCGGAGTGTGTTAGTTCTGGCTCTGGACTGGACTGAAGAGCAGGTGAGGAGTTTGAGTCATGCCTCTGAGTTATCAGCATCAAAGACTACCAGCTTGCTTCACTGTGGCAAATGTGTAAAGAATTCAATGCTCCTTCAGAACCAGTGTGCTGAGACATGAGCATTGCTCCGAAAGAGTCAGCTCGTGCTTAGCCAGATTTATTAGCTTTGGCTCAGCCCTAGCCATGTTGATGTTACATGGGCTCATGTGGAGACAACTGACAGTCAAAGCATCTTGCTCCTAAGCACCCATATTTCTTGTAGGTATTTCCCCATGACTTTGGCTACCTTCATCTAATACTTTTCTGGATGACTGTAGTTATTAAGATACTTCCTCTCTTCTGTGGAAGCAAGTTTACTTTCGTGAGAAATGGGAGATGCCTCATTCTCTGCAAACGAAGAGGGGAAACATATTTTCTACAGTTAAGGTAAATGTAGCCTGGATCTGATGTCGATGGAGAACATGGCTCCAATAAATTTACATACAGCATTCTTAGTCTACCAGAAATTTTGCAACATACTTGACAGGAGTTGACAAATAGTACCAAGGTAACTGGAAATATTGGTTTAGAATATACAACACTTGCTAAAATTAATTATTAAAATTGTCTGATAAACAATTAATTTACTACTTGTAATAGAAACAAATGTTGAGAAGTTTATATCACAACTATTAATGAACAGAAATCTCTTAAATGACAGTGATTGCATTCCCATCTTCAGCTAGCTTATAAAATGGAACATAAAAATGCATTAGTTGCCTTTCTCATGAGGCACTGTTAGGATCTGCCCATCTTGTGGCCTCTTTAGAGAATGCGGATATGAATATGCAGTGTAACTAATGATGTAAACATTCAGCAAGATTATGTAATGTATCTGAGAAGCGGTACGTATTTTTTTCCTTACTACATTGTTATGATCTGCAGTTGGTTTACTTAGATGGCTAGGTTCCCTAGCAACTCCAGGATTTTATTTCATCTTCTTTGCCTGCCCTCCAATTCTCACGATAACAGTGACTAAAGAGAAAAAGAAGTATGTTCATTCTAGGAGCAACAGAACTGAGTTCTTTGACAATTTTGTTCAAATGTCTGCAGCTACAAAATTGATAGCTGATGCAGCACGGTGTTCCTGTAAAACGCCTCATTTGTTTGAAGAAATGTACACTTGCAGTGACGATTAGAGGGCAGCTGAATGGCAAACTGGTTCATAAAATATCAAACACCATACACTACAGAGAGATACCAGAAGAGGCTTATATCTGCTTCATGAAACAGGTGGTTAGAAACTAATAAAAGGGGGGAGGGGGAAGAGGTATGCCCTATTCCCCTCTTCTTTGCAATCCTCAGCACAGATTTCTCTTTTTTTTTTTTTTTTAATGCAAAGAAAAGGGTTTTTTCTTTCTCACTGAATCACATTGAAGAACTCAGAACACACAATGGCCATTGGATTACTGAGCCAGTGCTGGGGACAAATAGGTAACTAATAATTATGTAAGTGTGAAACTTAGATGCATATATATTTCAATGAGGCTTTCGGATATTACCTGGGATGGCTGTATTATTCATTTTTCATCACAGCCTGTCCCCGGAGTCTTGTCACACTTTGCAACAGGTATGTTTTCCTAGGTTAGATGTAAAGGTACTCTGTCAGTAACCAGTGGTTACATAAAGCCTGTATACGGGTAAAGGTTCTCACGTGGCTCTACAATCCAAGACAGACCTAGCAATGAACCGGAATGTGACAGATTTTACCATTAAAACTAAGAAATTAAATAAGAATGTGGAAAATCAGTTTCCTCTCTACGTTTATAAGAGGACATTGGGTGACTTAAAACTTGATAGTGGATGAAACCATGAATAACAGGATGAACATGAAGAGTTTGGAAAGTAAGCTGGTGGGAATACTCAGGACAGTGAATGACTATTGCAAGACAGAACTTCAAAGATAACGGACAGATGGAGGAACAACATACAGATAGTGAAAGGTATGTGCTATTCAGAGAGAAAATAGAAGAAGAGAAAGGGAAAAATCAAGACAAACATAAAACACAAAAATAAAATTGAATTTTTGAGTTAAAGTACTTAGAGAAAACACAGTACTGGAAGACCTACTGGACTAGTTCTAGGCTTTATTATAACCTCTCTCCTATTCTCAGCTGAAATATGATTAGAATATGATGTTATTTAGAAAAAGAAATATGAATATTTCCTGGATATCACATTGAGGAACAAGTGGGTTTGCCCATATTAGTAGGAGTTCATTGAATCATGTAATAAAAAATTAATTATATTTAGTTAGAGTTTAAAAAGTAACATTCAAACAATACAGAAGTTGGTGACTGAGAATGCATGGCCTGTGTAACTATGTGTGGACTAACCATGTCTAATTGTATAACTGTGTGAACTAACTGTGAAATTATTGTTCATAAAATAACTCAGTTTCAATGAAAGACCAAATGAACATGGATTTGTAACTGAATTCTTTGATTTCCAAAGTTGGTGGGAGGGGGCAGGGGAGAGAGAAAAGACACGGGTGTAGAGTGGAACTGGGAAAAGAGGTTCAATGTCATTCCTTATCCTCAATATCCTTTCAGAATTGTTTAACAGAGAGCCTGCCAGCGGTGGCGGGGGAAGTATGTTTGGTGATTTTCTATGTTTAAGGATCAGGAAGCAAAAGTCATCTTAAGTTAGAAATCAGGAAGGACAGTAAAACAAAAAAATATCAGAAACATCCCTAGCCAAAAAGAGAACAGGAGAAGAATGCTCTCAACATGAAGGATAGGGTTAAGTTTAAAGCAGAGCTAGAGGATGACTAAAAATGCAATGAGAACATGCCTCAGATTCAATAGCTTCCCCATTGTTATTGAAGAAAATCATAGGAAAGAAAAATTATTATTGCACCTAGGACAAGAAAGAAAGAATAAGACTATGGAAATGGAAATTATCACAAAAGAGGCAGAAAGAAGCTCAAAGACTATAACGCTCTTGAGTGAGGGAAGGGACCAGGTAATCTCCATTTCAGAAATCTGAAACAATTGGTGCATGAAATTGCAGAGTCAGGAACATCTATACTTTAAAAAGACAGTGAAGTGATCTTGGCTCTTTCAGGCTCATTATTCTGACATCTCTAAGAGACAGTTCTGTGCAGGGGCAAATGCAACCCTGACCTGAATGAAGGGCTGAGCATCCGTGCAACCACGATGCATGTGCCGTCCAGAAGCATTTTCCATGCCAGCCAGCACTAATGGAGTGGGGAAATGAAAGAAACAGAAGGAAGTAGACATATTAGCAGCCTAGATTTAATATCTTTGTTTGGATAACTGTTTGGGATTTTTTTCTTAAGAGGAAATATGGTGAATCTCATTATTTGAACAACAGTAAAACTTCAGAAAATCTCACATTAAGAAACTTGTTAATTAAGATGGAAAAGATGAGAATCACTGAAAGAATTATGACACAGGAAAGGACCTGACTAAAAGGTCAACACTCAAGAGTACTGGAAGAAAAAATATTAGGCTGAAATGAAGTTATTAGTAAAGTTTCTCAAGAACTGCTCTTCAATTCAGCAAATCTTGGTTGATTTTTTTGTTAGTTATTTTGGCACAGGAATCAGGGAAGTCCTAGAGAAGCCTGATGGCACTGTTTGGTGCGGTGTAGACATACATTTATTAATCTCATTTAGAGATACCGATGCTTTCAGATACCTGAAAGCAAACATAATAATAGCCGAACCTGACACACATTATTAGTAGAGAAAACTGCAGTAAACAAGTATCTGTTCTGTGGACATACAAATACATCAGAAAAATGAGGAAGACGGTGGTACAGAATTTATCTGAAGAGCTTCAGTCTAGAGTTCAGGTCATGTCTGTACACATTAACACCTCAGATTACCTTGCAGTATCCCAAAAGAAGATCTCTTTTGCTCTCAGACATTGCTAAACGTACAGCACCTGAAACTTCTAGTCTGTGTGTTGTGTATCTTTTGGTTTACTTTTTAAGTAGGGACAGGGAAAGTAGCTCATTTTCTGGATTGTGGCAGTTGGAGTCAATGTTTGAAGATGGATAGAATTTTAAATAATCTGCAGAAAACAAACAGCATTTCAAGTCTTCTGTAGTATTTTAATGACAAAGGGCACAATATTCCAGTTTTTCTCTTCTGAATGTTTTCACATGGGCCTTTGAGAAGGTTCCTGGTCTACGTCACAGACAGCAATCACAGAATTTCAGTTTTTATTTTCCTGAAAATCTTATTGCATGGAAGGCTCAATCTAAGCTGCAGAGATCATTCTGTACTTGGAGGACATAAACGTCTTTGTGATATTTTGCTTTAGAAGATCTTCATCTTTAACTTGTGATTACAGTGAAATATGCCAATTATTAAGATTTCCAGTTCCAAAGCATATTTTAAAAGATATTTCCTGATACATGAAAGCCATGTAATTTAGTCCCTGCAAACTCTAAAGAAAACTTGGGAAACATGGGGTTTATCTTAAAATTGTACTGAGATAGTTGAATCTTGCATTTCTTCAAAAGTTTTGAAAAGAGTTAACATTGTGTATTTTTTTTTTTTAATAGAGAAACTGACTTGCTTTGATTTCAAACTACAAGTTCAAGGTGCTATTTGAGCAGCCAACAGAGAATGGGAGCCAGTACATGGTGGACTCCAAGTTCATGGGTGAATGGTGCAGCTGGTGGACACATACCCCATACGGTGCTGGAGGCCACGTTTCAGAGCCTGGGGAGATGCATGGCCTTGCCACAGCCAGTACACCACCAGTATGATAAAACAGATCAAAGCATGCGTTAATAAAGCAATATCTGATCCAGTTTAGGCAGAGTTGGCCATAGGAAACAGGGTCCTACTGGGAATAGGGAGAGAGGTACATGCAACTATCTGAGACAGGGACTAGCTAGTGTTGCTGTTTCAGAAAATCAAAGAGAAATAGGAGCCAGGAGCAGCAAGGTCATTGCTGCTGCATCCCACATCCATTGCAAGACCTGACTCTTGGTTTTCAGCTCCCATCTAGCTCTGTGAAGAGCAGAAGTTGAGGTGCTGCCAAAAAGGATGAGACCTTCATTTAAAATCCTAATGGTTGCATTCCCTCCTCTCTCAGTATTCACCATCACCTTTCCAGACTTAAACTTGTTATTCTTAGCTTTTCTCTTGCAAAATATAGTTTTTTACTTACAGTCATTTCATACGATTCAGAAATTTTTGAATATTTATCCTATTCTCACTTAGATGCCAGCAACGTTAGTGGAACATTAGATATGCCAGCAAGTATATTCCCTCTCACTCTCTACTCTCTTAGTATTTATCAAAGCTATTAATTTTTACATTAATCTCTCACTCACTCCTTCTCTCTAGCCCTTTATCTATTTTTTGTTTTCCTTAGGTGCCTCATAGTTTTGTTGACAATATTCCGAAACCAAAAACTTCTTGTAATATATATACCATCCAAGACAGGAGTTTCAAATGTGCCTGGGGGAATAAGGTACGTAGTAGTCGTGGAATTCCAGGGGCATTTGGATACCAACACTTGTGAAAATCCTAATGTAGGGCTTTGGGGGAATGACTCATAATTGCATTGAGAGAATCTGTTTGACATATGAATGTCTCAGTGAGTGCAACTCTGATTGATTGCATGGTATTTCTTTTCCTCTAAATGGCACTAAAAACATAATTTCCAATTTGACTGGTTGGTTAGTTTGTTTGTTTCCTGATGTTTCCCCCTGAAAGAAGAAGGTCACAGTTATCTGAATTGAAAATCACATTATTACTTCTTGTACGCATCTTTAACCCTTTGCTTTTTCCATATATTTTTTCACAGTCCAAAGCACCCCTTCATATAATAGCTTCTATGAATCTGTTACTGCAATATTTACTGCTTTCTCACCTTTACTTCAAAAACCAAACACTGTAGACCCATGTGTTAAGCAAGACTGACGTTTGTCTTTATGTTCAGTCCAGGATTATTGCCAGCCACAGAGATCATGGTATAGATTCAAACCTACAGCTAACGGGCACAGTATTTTGGTACTAATCCCATAAGCAGTTTAGCACCCAGTAGCATATAATATAAAATTGTTTGGTTGGTGAGCCAAATCTTGATATCCTTCCTGAGTTGCCATTCAGTCTTTTCTAAGGCAAAAAGTTACAATCTTTTTTTTCTTTATGGCCAAAAGCGAGACACTGTGTAGGCAGGATTTTCATGCGATGCACAGCTACACCAGCCCGGCTGTACTTGTGCAAACCACTCTTGGAGAGTCTCAGTGTAAAAAGTTAGTCGGTTCAGCACAGCTTGCAATCTTTCTAAGCCAAAACATGGTATTTAATACATTATGTTACCTTGGAAGTAGTGGGACCTCAAATTGCTGATCTTTTATGTTAGGCGTCTTGAACACTTGTGTTCCTGGTGATAGCTTCACAGAGGGTCTGGAAATGTCTCACAGGACAGTAACACCCCAGGCATGGAGCGTCCGAGTGCTCGGGCAGGTTTGTGTCTGAAGCCTTCTCGGCAACCAAGGAGATTCAGAACAACCCCAGTCTTCTGTGCACAGCCAGCACAGTCGCCCACGGACTAACCAGCCCATTCCAGTCCCACCAGTAAGTAAAGGCACTTCCTCAGCATCTTGGGTCACAGCTAGTGTTTACAACATGATTAGGTGTGTGTAAAGGCTTTGAAACGGATTAAGTAATAAACACACTTTTTTTTTTTTTTTACATGGTGCCTAGGCATGTGGCTTGTAAGCCAACCTTTCCAGATGTTATCTACAACAGCCAACCTACAAACCCTTGAAAACTGAGGTTTGTTATACAAATGTTGACAGCTTCTTAACTAGAGCAGAACACCAGTTCATTTGGTGTATATATACTGTCATTTTCAATACTGCTGTGCCATCTGTTCACCCTGTGAATTGTAAAAGATTTTTCATCTATTGGTTTTAAAATCTGTTGGATAAATTGGGTTGTAAAAGGTGAAGTCATAAATCGATGGCACCTTCTCTTTCTCTTCCCCTTAATTACACTATCTTTCCTGCCAGTGTCCAAATGCTGAGAATAGAAAGATTATTGAAAATTGTCATGTTATCTTGCAGCAAATCATTATTATAGCTGTCACTTAGAAGGAAGTGCTATCGTTAGGCTTGCAAAATATGTTTAATAATCACACTCTGTATTCTGACACTGATAACTTCCTGATAGTTTTCCTTCTGGACTGAAAATTTCCATATTGCTTCCTGGCCAAAGATGATTTCTTCATAGGAATTTAAGTTAAGTGCCTTCAGTAATTGTGGAGTTTTCCAAGTCTGAGGAAATTGCATGTCTCTCTCTCTCTCTCTGTATATATGTATATATTAAAAAAAAGCCGTAACTTAAGCAGTAAAAGCAAAGTAACTCAAAACTGGCAGAGCTTTGAATCCTGTGACATGGAATGTAAACATTTCTTCTAAGAATCGTTTTATGCTAACAAAATAAACACTAAATGAAGACGTCATATATGTATACCGGGAAATCTGTTAAGACTTGGCACTGAAATGTTACCTTTAAACTACCTGCTTGGATTTAATCAGTTTTGTGGTTGTCATTAAGCTAGTATATCTAATAATTGAAGGATTCTTGTGATGCGAGAGAAGCACAGTCTTGTAGAGCAGCAGTATCTATTTCTGTGTTCATCCTTTTTTCACTCTTCTTTTATACACTCTGATGTCTGGGATGTGGCTGGAAAAACTGAGCAAACTGGAATTTGAGAAACTAGAACGTGAACAAGCATGAGTTTAGCACGGTCATTCAGGTGCCTGAATTTGTGCCTGGGGATGGATGAGGAACACCTGAGGGAAGGCAAGGTACAAAGGTAGCTGAACATCTGATTTGTAATAGAAAGCGTGAAACCCTAATTTAAAAGTTTTTACAGATCTAATTGCTAGTGAAACAAATATACTCCAGCTCCTTTTGTTATTTAAACTTTTGGGGGAGGTTGGGGTTGGAGAGGAAGCGCCATAACATGTGCTGCATGAGTTTGTCTGGAAAGCTCTTCAATTATACCCATATTTTTAGGTCACCAAAAAGGTGATCTGTACTGACCTAGCATTCATGATGATGATGATGATATCTAGGCCAAGTTCAGTTCATCTCTCTCTCTCTTCTGTGGCATACATCATTGAGCTTTGTCAATGAATTAGTATGCCTCTAAACTACACTGATTTACAGATATGAGCTATCTTTTAGTGGGGAAACTTATCAATAGCATTAGTTGTGTCCTTCCTGGGATATTACATCACTGTGGATTTAATTTGTTTGTTTATTTGTTGGAAAAAAACCACGAACTATGGCAACCACCAAATGTGGCTTTTCAGCTTTCTAAACTTGGGAGACTAAGAAAAACCACCACTAAAGAAAAAAAAAAAAAATCTGCTGCTCTCTTTGCTAAGGGAGTATTCTGACTTTTTTTCTCTACTTTCTTTTGTTCATGCTGCATGGCTGGGTTTGTTATATTTCCTGAGGGTAATTCTCTTTGTACATCTGTTATTGCAGCCCAGAGTCTGTTTTCTAGCAAAATCTGAGTTAACAAAATGGCTATAAACATTGTTATCCAGGGATAACCAGTTGCATAAAAGGAAAAGGTACAAAACAGAACCTCCTGCAGTAATTGTTAGACGGTAGCTATGTATGAGACTGCATAGCTTGACATTAACATTTCTTTCTTATACCTATATTTATAGCCTCAACTGATACATCAGGCAAGACCCTGAGTTTAAAGAGAATCTAAAAATAAGCTTTCCTATGCAAAGCTGATGGGCTGATTATCTCATTTTTAAGTATCTATTTGTTCATATTACATCTCAAAACATGTTATGATGGGGTAACTGAGAGTAATGACACTAAATTAGGATGAGGAAAAATTAGGTTAAATAACAGACTGATAATCTTCCTGACAGGGAGATCTCTGAAATCACTGAATAATCTCCCATGAGAATAGATGGGAGCAACACTGCTTGATGCTTTCAAAAAGGGCTGATAAAGCACTAGATGTGTACCTTAGGGAACAGTCTTTCACTAGCAAGGGATGAATAAGGTGGCTGAACAGGTGTCTCTCTTTCCATCATCCTATAGTTTTACCTGTGGGTTTGGTTCTGTTTACAAAGTTACCACTGTTTTCAATAATGTCTTTTTAAAAGGATATTTTTAATAGCATTTTGTATTGTGTGACAAAAATTTTTTACACACTGAAAACAATTTTTTATGATAGTGGGTTGTTTTTGGAGAGGAAAGTGTTATTTAAAAGCAGGAAATGTTACTTTCCTCAAGAAGATAGCAAACAATAGCAAACCACCTTATTAATATTCAGCATGAAATGGATTTTTACTCAAGAAGAACCTGAAAAGATAACTCTAAATGTCTACAGTATAATTTGTCATTTGTGGCTTGCACAGAGAATGGAAACTGCCAGAAGTCTTCCAGGCTGGAAGGATGGTTAAAGAAATCTGGTTAGGTTTTTTTTTTTTTTTACTAGTAGGTTGAACAGCTCAGACAACATGGCAATTACTGCAAGTATCCGTGTGTTTCCTTTCTTACTGGAAAGTAAGTTTTCTGAACGGCTTCAATTTTTATTTTTTTTTTCCATTATATGGAAAATTCTTCCACTTGGCATGGAGGTTGTTTCTTTTTGGTTGGCTGTTCTTTGTTTTATTTTGTCCTACAGAATTTAAATTCTTCTGTATGGCTTGTTGAAAAAACACCATATTATTTTTGGCTTCCACAATGAAAAGTCTGTTCTCAGGAACTCCAGTTTACACTGCCACAGCTTTCTATAAAGTGTGAAAAATCCCTCCGCTGCTGAGATTAACATAACTCCTACGGGTGTTCACTGTTGTCTTCTCCTGGATGCTACTCTTCAGTCCGTAAAAAGGGTCTGAGGAGAGTTAGCAGTAAGATGACAAGGCCCTTGATGTTACCTTTTAGGAGGGCATGGTGAAAACTGACAAATACCGATTGCCAATGTTTTCCCATGTTTCTAAGGTCCTGATAGTATGGCAGGACTTGATAGTACGGAAAGAGACTCAGGATGGTTGGGACCTTTGTTCTATGACTGCCATGTTTTGTGAGCAGATGGGAAAAGCAATCTAAAATGTTTCTCCCAAGGTTGAAGGCTCCTTGGCCTGGCAGGAAACCAGGTAAGACTCTTTAAGGTAATTACCAAAATTAACTTGACTTCATAAAGCATTTCCATTTTGTCCAAGTGGCAAACCCTAACTCCTCTAGAAGCATGCTCAGAACAGTGTCCAATCTTTCCTCAGAGGAGTCTCTTGACAGTTTTTAAGCTAAGAATAAAGTGCAGGGTGGAGAAATCATGAGAGAAAATCCAAATGTAAATAGTGTACATTTTCAGCTAGAATTGAAACCCTCAATTTTACCTTCTTGGTTATGTCACAGGAAAACTTGGTGGGTTTGCTCCAGTTAAGAGGCAATGTATTAATTTGTTTAGAGATAAAAATAACCATGCTGGGTCAGATCAAAGGTCCAGCTAGCCTAGAATTTGGTCTTTAACAGAATCTATAAGCATGCACTTAGGAAGAAGAAGAACAGGACCACTATACATATTTTCCCTGTGTCTTCCCAGTTTCCAGCTATTTATTTTCATTTCAGGAACTGAGATGGATATGTTTCCTCTTGCAACTTGGTAAATATGGCTTTTTCTACTCCTAGAAGAAAGCCATAAGCATATTGAGCTGATAATGCAGGGTCTCAGCACTGGTCTGAGCTTGCCTACATGCGAGCTAATTTTAATTTGTTTCAATAGTGTGTTAGCTTAAGCTCTACAAATACCATGTGTGGCGTGAGGTGTGAAAACCCTGGCTAATCAGTGCATAACAAACAATAGCACTTTCTATTAATAAAGATTGTAGAATGCTACTGTACAACTTTCAAACTTTACCTGGGAACCAGTAAAGAGTCAAACCAGACTCTTGCCACCAGCACATTGCTCCTTGCAGCCAAGAACTGGGAACATCACTGATACCCTCCTCACAGCTACTCTGCCTCAGGGACCCTGTTGCCATCAGCCTGAAGATCCACAGGGATGCTGGAAGGATGATCAAAATGCAAAAGGCAATGGGTAATTATTAGTGAGTTTTCTTGTATGACAGTTTTAGGAGTATTATTAGTAATGCATCTTTTCTGTGTTAATTTAATCTATCAGTATCAGCATTATTGTAACAGAACTAATAACTTTTTGTGGTATTTTGATGATATTGTTAGGTTTTAATTAAGCTATCAGTAAATTCTTGGCTTCGCATACATGGCATATTGCCTTTTACCATAGCAACATTCTGAGTGTAACTTTGCACATTACGTAACCATCATTAAATCAGTTCAAAGCATTTGCCCAGTTTTCCTTCAAGCCCCAAATTTAGCAGCCACGACACCCTGAGACAAGAAGTGCCATAGGTCTGCTGTCAGCAAAACCAGATCCTCTGGCTTTGAAACTGGCTCCTGCTGGCATCTTCTGGCTCATTATTAATTCTTGTGCTGGAAGAAGTAGTGAACAATAATTTGGCTCCTACTGGCATCTTCTGGCTCATTATTAATTCTTGTGCTGGAAGAGGAAGTGAACAATAATTTGTTCACCATGCCACTTACGGTTTTGTAGACCCCATTTAAAGCATATCTCTTCCATGCTGACAATTCCTAGTTCAACTGCTTATTCCCCATACATAGGCTGTTCCATGTATTTGATCAACTTTGTCTACGAAACTTTTTGAGATCAAACATATCTTTCCTGAGATGAAGGTACCAGAACACCACTTCACACTCAAAAGGCAAATTAATCATGGCATTGTGCAGTGTCATGATAATAAAGTTCTCCATATAAATGGCAATGATGTTTCATGAAAACATCAACTTAATGCTGAGCAGCAGTTAGTAAAAGAAAGCATAACTTAGAAATCATCTACCATAAAACACAAGAAGTCATGCCTGAGTGGTAATATCAGCTGAGGTTTTCCCTGAGCACATTATTTATGTGTCACCACCTGACCACCTGCATAGGCATTGCTCTGTGCTGAATTTCTTCTGCCATTTTAATTAATCAGGGAGTACCATAAGGTCCTCCCCAGGTCATCAGTAAAATGCTTTCACCCTGTTATATATTCTTTTCTAAGGTAGTTTCTGAATACAGGGTAAGTCCTAGCAGGAGATGCCTGCAGAGCTCCGGTTTTCCCTACTTTGTGAAAACTCATCATTTACTATGTTAACCACAATTGTTTCATTTCCTTAAAAGCCTTTGGTGCTGCTATGTCAAAAGCCTTTCAGGAATTCAAGGACACTGCAGAAACCAAATCAGCCCTGTTCAACTGCTGGAGAACTATAAATCTTACTAGGCTCATAAAACAGGACTTCCATTTGTAAAAGTCATGTTGAACCTTTTGTACAGATCATATTTAAGCCAGTATCTACTAATTCTTTTCTGTCCTTAGAGTTTCTACTAATTTACACTGGAGGACAGGATTACAGGGCTGCGGTTCCAGGAGAAATCCAGGAACAATTCTTTAAACAAGTGGATCATATTTCCAGCATTCAGTCACAAGTACCGAGGCAGGTTAAACGAGAGGTTGTGTACACCATGACTGCTTCAGCTATCCACCTCTCAGGTCTTGCAGACCTCTTGGATCGATACTATCTGACCTGAGCATTTTTTTTACCATCAGTTTTGTTTCACATCTTCTACAGATGTTTCAGTTTCAGACAGACCTTCTGCTTCTACCAGAAAGGAGTCGTCTGATATGGGAAGCTCCTGAAGTGAACAGTGATGCAAAGAATTAATTTAGTTTATCTTTATGCTGCTTTTATGCACTGATAAAAGATTCCCTGGCAGGTTTTCTGCTCTGGGTGGGTTTGAAAACATATTTATTATTAGTTTTGACTATTATTTTGCTCTTTGATCCTAAGACTGCCTTTTGGCCTGTCTTATTGCTTTTGCTTTCCATATTCAGGAATTTACAGTTGTCTCTCTTGCCTGCATTCAGACACAGAATTAATTTTTTTAGAGAACCTCTTCTTGCTTTTAACATCCTTACTCCTACTGTTTAGATATGCTGGCTGCATTTCACTTCTTCCCTAACCTTTTTAATAGATGGTGTGCCCAATGAGTAGTATTATTTGTAGCCTGATATTTAAATAATGAATATGCCTCAAGAAACTCTGTCTATTAGGCTCTGATTCAGTAATACCAGTGCACAAGCCTGAACACTAAAAGAGTGGCCCCACTTACTCCATCAAAAGCACTTATGCTCAGGTTATGCTCATGCTTAAGAGGTATTTTTGAACTGCAGCAAGAATGAAGATTATTTCAACATCTTTTATCAACATGAAGTAGTAATCGGAATTTTTTGGTTGTTTTTTCATAATATAGTAAGAATGATGCCATTTTTGTAACCTCTATAGGTTGTTTGCTGGTTTGTTTCAGAAATTTTTGCCCACAAATAAATGTTCGTTCATAACATTAGATCTTTGTCATTATGAAGTTCAAAGAAAGCTAAACTTCATAGCTTTCTTATTTAATATAAAATGTATCAAAACTCATTTCAAGCAAAAGTTAACTCCTGCTCAACAGCTGGTTTTGTGGAGGAGGTTTTCTGCGATGGAAAAACATAGAAATCTTACTAGAATTGTCTTTGCAATTTTACATTTAATAGTATTAAATTAACTATGAAAATTTATACAAAATATTACTTTAACTGAAGTGAAAAAGAACAGCCAAGACTATGTGCCTGGCTTCTCATTCTCTGCTATAGAGGAGTACCAGTCATATTAGTTAAAGTGTTAGATGACAGATGTCCTGAAGCACAACAAATCCAGTCAATTATCCACGGGTCATTCTTAGAAAAGCTGTCTTGGTTTCTGTTGTGTAATAATAATAAAGAAATAAGTGTATGCCTTCTCTTGCTCTCCTGCATCAAGTATAATAGAATGGGGTGGAAATATACCCACAACTATATATAACATCCCAAACACTTTTCTAAGAACTCTTTTTCTAGTCTCCTAACACTGGAGATTTAGTGGCTTGTGCAGATGCAAGTGAAATTTTACAGATTAAATTGGCTGCACTCCCAGCATAATATGCTACATTTTCTCACTGTTAGGATACACAACTACAAATGAATTCAGGCTAAAGAAAACTCTGCATTACTCTTTACTAATTATAATAATAAAGCCAATTTATCGGGACTGCTGTTGTCAGCGATCAGATATAGATTTATTTCTTAGTGCAGCACAGCCTCTTTTTTTGGTAAAACACTTCTTTCAAAGAATCAAGAACTTGTATGCCATCTTTAATGGATTTATTTCTTAGACTGTTAAAATAGCATTTGTCTTCTCTCTGTAGTGAAATGTCTGGCTTGAATGAATTTCTCATTTAGGCTAAAGGAAAAAGCTACAAAATCTAATTCATAGGAAGAGGCAAACACTGTCTTTTTCCAATATTCCTATTACAGACACAGAGAACAAAAAGCAGGATAGAAGAGCTTAGTTGCCTGTGTCATTAGTATCCAATTGCTCCTGTTAGAGCTAAAGCTGCTTCTCTTTGACTCTGAGTAGCTTTGTCTAAGAGTATACACACTCAGACTGTGTCCTTATTTGTTACTGGTATCCTAAGTCTTAAATGAAAGAAAGGTAAACAATCTAGAATTTATTTTTTGAAATCTTCTAGGCAGGTAATGGAGTTGGTGGTACTCATGAAAACTGGGTCAATTCTACCAAATGCTTTTGCCAACATTGAGTAGCTATACATTCCTACTGAGTTGTAGATCATTAACGTGAATGCTACCTTTATCAAGATATACATTTATTTCCACAATTTAAAACAAAGTTATTTACATGTAGCTTAAAGGTGCCACATATTAATATTTCCAATGAGTTTATCAATCAAGTTTTGAAATAATTGTCCTTCAAAAGATATCAGAGCAAAATGAACAAGTAAACAAAAGCCATTCAATCTGTCACACCACTATCTTCTTTAAAAAAGGAGTCTATGGCTTTACTAGAGTTGGACTTTCACTAGTATTTTTCATGCAGTTTTATCACAGCTGGATATATTTTTGCACATTATGATGTGTGGAAGATGCCTAGCTCTAAACCAACCTGGGAAATGTACTATAACACCAGGTGAAAAAACACATGCCTTAATTTTGCAGATGAGTAGGCTCAACTCTTCTGAAAAGTTCAGTAAAAGCCCAGTGTAGAAGCCTGCAAATGTTGTTCTGAGATGAAACCTACCTTGGCATCTTGTCTCCAGTGATGACCAACAGCAAATACTGTCCACATGAGTGCAATGTCTAAGAAATCTGACAGTTATCTTAGTCTTTTCATCATTCCGCAATAGCATGTTGCTATAGAATTAAAATATGCAAGTATATACTTTTTTGAAATTTTATTAAAATTCCTTCTGTCTTCAGCACCACCAGTGTCTTCTGGTATATTCCTTCTCTATTCTGTATACCTTTTTTTTTTTCCAGTATAGACTGCAGAATATAAGGTGTGTTTCGGTATTTTCTAAAGTGCAACTCAAATGTAATAATTGTTCTATCAACCATGATTTTTTTATATATATTCTTCTTGTTCACATAATGAAGTGCTAGTCAATCAAAAATATTGAGCAGAAATAATAATAACTGTTAGAAATACTTCAAGTCATGAAAAAAATCCTTTATTACTATAAAAACTCTTTGCTGTAGTACTTGTTCTCAGTCAGCATTAGCTGCTGGAGGGATTCACTCTTGGTCTTCCCGGGACAGGGTGTGTTCTTCCCAAAATGCTCTGGTTTTGGCCAGAGGCTTAGGGGTTATAAAAGACATGCCACAGTCATTTAGACATGTCTTTAGGAAGTAGGGAATAGTTTCTTTCCTCTGACAAACATGAGGATTTCAGGTTTTGTGTAGTCCATTGCAGCTGGCCCAGAAAGTAATGATTCCATACAGACATATAGACAGTACGAATTTTCTTTTGAAGTGAGCCAATTTGTCTCTGACAGGCTTTAGCTTTTACAGTCAGTAGTCAGGAAGGTTCACCAAAAGTGACTTTCTTTCTTGCAGTACCAAGAGTTGCTTCAGTGAGGGAACACCTTGGTTTGACCTTTTGTTTCATATGTTATACTTATTTGAAGCTTTGCTCTAACTAATTACAGCATTTTTCCCCTTTCAGATGTGATCTCAGGTAATGGTATTTCTGCAGGTTCTTGGCTCTCTGTCAAGTAATTTGACAGCTAAGTTCCTAATATATCCAGGCTGGAGAACAGGAAATATACTCCTCCTGATTTTTAATATGAGAATAACATTCTTTAATCAAGTTAGTTCAGTACAAATTAAATCTTAATGTCAACAAGTTATGATTATTCTATCTTAGCAGAAGAGGATATTGAGTCTTTACAGTAGTCTTCTTGAATAGCGTGTATATTTTTCTTTCAGTTCTTTTTTCCCAACTGAGTGAGCAGGTTAACTTTATCTCAGACCTGCCATGCCATTCTCAGAAATCAGGTACTTCTCATTCTCAAAAGTATTTGAAACAAAAAATATAAAACATTTGGAACCTCCATCTTCGGGCATACTCAAATCTTGAGCGGTCACAGCTCTAAGCAACTTGCTCTAGCTGATCCTGCTCTCAGTAGGGGGCTGGACTGGATGATTTTCAGAGGTGCCACCTTGCCTTGGTCATTCTGTGAGCCTGTGGTATAGTTATAGTAAAAAGTTACTGTATTGCTAAGACGGGCTTGTCTTATAAAACGTGTGCGTGTGTGTATATGTGTGTGTGTGTGTGCATTTATATGAATTAAATTCCAGCTACTAAAGAAGATAATTCTATGAATACCTAAGATTCAGCTGTAAATCTGAACCCCACTCAGTAAATTATTATAAATTGGGGTATTTGACATTTAATTCTGTTCAAAAAAATCTAAAAAACTAGAAAAGGAAAATAAGGTAGATTTTTTTAAATAGATTTTCTTACCTCAATCTTTTAATTCAGCTGTGGTGAATATAAGTGATCCGCCATACCACAAGGAAAACAAAGAATAGAATAAAATTTAGCACAGCCAAAATGTCCTTTCAAATTATGAAGTTACCAACCTTGGAATTATTTTTTCTTCGAAGACTCTTGCTAGCTTACACTGCAGCTCCTTCCATCAGTTATGCACACTTCAGGGTAGGGATGAAGAGTGTCAGAACTCTTCCAGAACTGACGACAAGCAGATCATGGTCGTTCTCCCCACTCTTGGAACAGATCCTGCTTTCCACAGCTAGACATCTGCATTTTTGTACTTGGGATTTTATCCTAATTCCTCAGTGTTGCTCAAGTGTTACAAGTGGACAGGGTATTTTTTACAGAAATCACTGGTAGCACTAAACACTGTACACTGCAAGTGTTTCAAGTCGCACTGGCAAGGCAGGGAGGTTTTTTCCCACGATGGGACGGATCTGAGGAGACAGAAGGGTGAATAATCTTTTTCCGATACAGTTTAGTGCCCTAAGTTTTAGAAGCACAAAATGGATGCTTGGTCAAAAGAGCATCCCATCTCTTTTCCGGATGGCTCTTTTGACTAATCTTTTAAAAACCTTTTTAAGATTCAGGTGGCTTCTTGTCCTGGTTTCAGCTGGGATAGAGTTAATTTTCATCTCTCTAATTCTCTCTACTGAGAGAATAATGTTGGTAACACGCTGATGTTTTAGTTGTTGCTAAGTAGCACTTACCCCAGGTTAAGGATCTTTCAGTT
>JAOBAS010000057.1:16309302-16320593 GCA_025311575.1 Elanoides forficatus
GATGGTGAGTAATTGCATTGTGCATCACTTGTCTTTTCTTGGGTCTAATTTCTCTTGGTTTTGTTATATTCCTTTTCCTTATAATTATTATCACTGTTATTATATTTTATTATTATTATTATTGTTAGTTTAGTTTTTAAACCATTCTTATCTCAGCCCATGAGTTTTAATTCTTTTTCTCAGATTCTCCTCCCCAACAAAGTGGGAGGGGAGAGGAGTGAATGAGCAGCTGCATGGTGCTTAGTTGCTGGCTGGGGTTAAACCACGACACTTTTGAATTTATAGTACCAGTAAGTCACATAACAAGTCTTCAGAATAAGGCCATGGTTCTACAGTACAAATATGCAAGGTGTTAATCACCAAAGCAGTTTCTGAGCTCCCAAATGAAATATCGCTGAAGGATGGAACAAACGCAGGTTACCGATACTCTTGAGGAAGCTCTAATTTATAAATTTCATCTCCTTCCCAAAACTTGGTCACTTTTTTTTTCATGGACTCCCATCCAGACTTCATAGACACTGCACAATCCCTGTGAGTCTTCCTGGTCCTGTCAGTTCAGTGAACGTACACAGTGACATGTCATTCACTACAATTTACAAGAGATTTTTTTCTTCTTTGTATTTGAAGTAATCCTGCAGTCCTACAGCTTGTCTCATTTGTAAGGTAATACCACAGACTAAAAACTATAGGTCTACAAAGTTATTCTATCACATGCAGGAAGAGTCTGCAAGGAGCCTGGCTACGATGCCAGAAACTGTCTGCATCCCAGAGACAGAGGTCACCAGCGTTTGCTGGCTCTTACTCTAATCAAGCCATCACATTTTAATACTTTTGATATATTTATATCCAAATACTTTTAATAACTTTAAGACTATTATAAATGAAATATAAATAAATACTCCACACTTGTAGTGATTTAATGAACCCTTAAAATAGCAGTTCATCCTTTATACCTCACAAGAAATGAACATCTTGGCTATAATCTCAAATTTTGTGAAGTTTTCTTGAAAAGACTGCAAAATAATGTTGTTCATTGATAAGTTTTTTATTACTGAACAGTGCAGAAACTTTAATGTGGATTTTCAGAACACCTTACCGTAGAAGTCAAAGTCTTACCTAAATAAATGGGGTGTGTCATTTCAACCTTAAAGAAATGACATAAGGCTGTATTTTTAATGTGACATTCCAATTTGTTCAGCAAATTATAATTTTCCGTCCTTTTAAGGAAAGATGACCTAATTATCAACTAAGAGCAAATAGTGAGATGCTGACCGATGCCAAATCTTATTGAAATACATTATTTTAATCAATGATGAAAGAGAGAAATAGAACAATTAAACCCCTTCCATAATCAGTCCCATTAAGTACATAATATTGTCACACTTTTATCATATTGTGCTTTCAAATATTTAGTTAACCATCTGGAGAAAGGATAAAATGTGCAGCCTATTGTGCATTTTGTATTAATCCACATTTTGCTAATGACCCATAGCTTGCTAATTTATCATGGTAGACCTTGGAGCTTTAGTTATATGACTGAAGAACTATTGAGACTCATGAGGAGTATTGTAGGTGGATTTGCTTCATAAAAATAAAAACTAAAAAAGCCATAGAAATCAAGATCTGTAATGATTTTTATGAAACGGTTGTAAGACTAATACTTTTTGTGCATATTAGTAACATTCAGATGCTGAAGAATACTTTATCGAGTGTATAAAGTAGCTGAAATACCACATTTATAACAAAACTAAAGAGATTAAAATAGAAAAAACTTAGAAACTAACTGAAATAAAGGGAAGATGTGCGGCCTTGAAAAAGGAAACAAAATCTCTTGATTTCCATTAGAAATTCAGGATTTTGGAAAACATCTTTTCATATTTCAGTGTTAGAGGTGGGAAATGGGAAGATATGTTAACAGCTTTTATTTCTCATATTAAGTAAGAATGCAGATATATTTTTAGTGCTTGTTAACACCAAGCTCCTTTCTTTTCTTTTACATGCTCATAACAGGAACTATTATTTTCTGTCCAGTTTGTAATCGGGCAATGTATTCCAAAGTCTACTCCACATGAAAAAATGTGCACTAAATCCTCTTCACCCTACAAGCCAAGCAAAGAAAGCATCCAGGTGGTGGTGGTACTGCTTCTGGTTCCCCCTTCACTATCAGTGGGAGAGAATATCAGCTCCTGGAGGTCCTCAAGCATAGCAGGGGCTCAGTTTTAGCATTAAGATTTAATCCCTGTGCTGTTAACCTTGCCCACACCAGTGACAGACACCTTAGATGGAGCCAGCAGGCAGCCTAGCATTGCCAGTCATCCCTTAAAATCCCTGACTGATGACATGGAAGCGGTACTCCCACAGGCTCTGGACAACCTGTGCCAGGGCGCAGTCACTCTCACAGTAAAAAAGTGTTTCTTGACGTTCAGATGGAGCCTTCTGTCTTTCCATTTGTGCCCACTGCTTCTGGTCCTGTCATCAGGCACCACTGAGGAGAGCCTGGCTCCATCCTCTTAGCAACCTTCCTTCAGGTATTTATATACGTTAAGATCCCCCTGAGCCTTTGTTTCTGCAGGCTGAGCAGTCCCAGCTCTCTCAGCTTTTCCTCATAGGAGAGATGCTCCAGTCCCTTCACCATCTTCATGGTCCTTTGCTGGACTCCACCTAGTAGCTTCTTACCTCTTCTACTGGGGAGACCAGAACCGGACACAGTACTCCAGGTGTGGCCTTGCCAGTGCTGAGTAGAGGGGAAGGATCATGTCCCTCGACCTGCTGGCAATACTTTGCCTAATGCAGCCCAGGATACCATTAGACTTCTTTGCTGCAAGGGCACACTGCTGGCTCATGTTCATCTTGGTGTCCATCAGGATCCCCACAGTGCCTTTGCTGCAAAGCATCACCTGGGTGGCCCCAGCACGTACTGGTGCATGGGGTTGCTCCTCGTCGGGTGCAGAACTTTGAACTTCCCTTGGTTGAACTGCAAAAGGTTCCTGTCAGCTGACTTCTCCAGCCTGTCAAGGTCCCTCTGGATGGCAGGATGACCTTCTGGCATATCAGCCACTCCTCCAGGTTTTGTGTCTGCAGAAAACTTGCTAAGGGTACACTCTGATCCATCATCCAGATTGCTAAAATGATGAACGGGACTGGAGTCAGTACCGACCCCTGAGGTACACCACCACTTACTGGTCTCCAGCTAGACTACATGCCACTGATCACCATCCTCTGGGCCCATCTGTTCAGCAAGTTTCCAATCCATCTCACTGTCTGCGCGTTCAGTCCATACTTCATCAGCTCCTCTGTGAGGATCTTATGGGATAATGTGTCAAAAGTCTAGCTGAAGGCAAGGTAGATAATATCCACTGCTATTCCCTCATCCACTAAGCCAGTCATTTCACCATAGAAGGTGATTGGGTTGATTAAGCACAACTTCCACTCTGTGAATCCATGCTGACTACTCCCAATCACCTTCTTGACCTTCATGTGTCTGGAAATGGTCTGCAGGATTAGTTGTTCCATCACATTCCCAGGGATCCAGGTGAGGCTGATCAGCCTGCAGTTTTCTGGGTCCTCCTTGTTGCCCTGCTTGAAGATAGAAGTGACTTTTTTTTCCTCCAGCCCTCAGGTTTTCCTCCCAACTGCCAGATCATTAGAAGATAATTGAGAGCGGCCTCACAATGACATCAGCCAGCTCCCCCAACACTCACGGGTCCATCCCATCAGGGCCCATGGATGTACATATGTCCAGTTTGCTTAAGTATTCCCTGATCTGATCCTCTTCCACCAAGGGTAGTTTATCCTTGCTCTAGGCTCTCCGCCCTGGTTTCCATGGCCTGGGATTCCTGAAGGTTGGTCTTACTAGTAAAGACTGAAGCGAAAAAGGCATTCAGTACCTCATCCTTTTCCACGCCTTGTTCCACCAGGGCCCCTGCCGCATTAAGCAGTGGGGCCACCTTTTCCTTGTCTTCCTTTTTCTGCTTATGGACTTGTAGAAGCCTTTCCTGTTGCCCTTGACATGCCTTACCAGATTCCACTCCAGGTGGGGTTTGACTTTCCTAACCGCGTCTTTGCATGCTCAGACAGTGTCTCTATATTCTCCCCAAGATATCTATCCCTGCTTCCACCTTCTGTATACTTTCTTTTTATGTTTCATTTTTGCCAGGATCTCCTTATTCATCCATGCAGGCCTCCTGGCACTTTTGCTTGGCTTCCTGCTTGTTGGGATGGACTGGTTTTGAGGTTGGAATAAGTGATCCTTGAATATCAACCAATTTTCTTGGACCTCTCTTCCCTCTAGGGCTCAAATGTTCCTGGGCACTGGAACCTCAATTATCTCTGCTGTTAAACTGAGAGAATACTCCCTGATGTTCTCTTGTCTCTCCCAAAACCTCTTACCCATGTTTTGGGAATTGTGTCAGGGAGCATTCCCAATACACAGAATGGAAATGACTGTCATATTTTGGAGGTTAACAGATTACAGATATGTGCTCTTTCATGACAGCTGACTTCCATGTCAAAGTTTGGTCCATGGCACATTTCCTAGCCTAGGCATAGCAAATTAGAACTGCAAGTCAGGAGCTAACGTTCAGCTTCTAATATAACCACAAGTAAACTAATGAACCACAGAGGAAAGAGTTGGAGAGATATGGGAAAACTACATCTGTAGTCATGCTGACAAACTGTTACTCTTCTTTAGTTTGTCCCAGATGTCTTATTTCTTAAAAGCCTCTGAGAAGAACTGCTTAGCTTTATAGTAAAGAGCAATCTTCAACCTCAGCTGGTGCATATCTTCTGACATGTTTATTAGCACTGTGCTTTTGAGCTCCTGTTCCATCTACAGGTAAAGTTCAGTCAATTCGTACTGGGAGGGACTGCAAATCCTGTCAGTGGCTATCTGCATGCTCCTAACTGCCTGGGTTCTGCAACTAGACAGAAGATGCCGCATATTTCTGTGTTGTTCCCACTCTGACAAAGGCTGTCAGGGTCCTTCATGTGTGTGAACAGCAGCTCTCCACTAAGCTCCTAAGTGGAGAGGATGCCAGCTAACTGATGCACTTAATAGTCCATATAGATTCAATTTCTGTATACTTTCTGTGACACAGGCATTACTTTTTAAAAATAAAATTTCATGTTTTTTCTCCTACATACATCAAAGCATTTAATATTTGCATTTCATAGCATGCCACTACCTATCCTTGTGTGCAGATTTAAGGATGCTTGGCCCTTGGCAGCATATTCTATATTGATCTGTTTCTGCATTGACAAACACTTACTTCTGACGTCCAGAGAACAGGGAAGGACCTATGGATATTCTTGAGTGGATCATGACTCAGCTTCCACACCTGTAAGACAAAGGGTTAATACAGCAGTGTCTACCATGCTAACATGTAATTTATTTATAAATTTTATATCTTTAAATGCAAATACATTTTCCACTCACCACTGTAGCAAGTAATTGGAGCAATAGATAAACTCACTGTCTTGTAACACTTAAAGCCATGGTACTTAATTAAACAGATTACTTTGGTTTTAACATAAGTTCTAGTCAAATAACACAGAGCACAGCAATTATTGAAAACTGCATGCGATTTATAAGGTGATCAGCGAGGAGATTTAGAAGTGCTTATATCTGGAACAAGCTTTCTGTATACTGCAATCCAATTTTTGAAGTCAAACTATTATTCTTGATGATTATCAGACTACATGGGCTAATTAATCCCTCATTACTTTGCAGGGTTAATTTCTTCTCTGTCACACTGGAAGTATCAAAAGTCACACACTCTCAAGACAAAATATAAAACATATGTTAGTCTTCAACATTGAAATTAAACTGTCTCCCATCAGCACACAAAACCAGAACAACAAATATTAATTTATATTTGTACAAAGTAATAAACCAGAAATTGTGATAAACAGTAAATATTATTCCATGGAAATGTCTTTAAACATACTAGTCATACCTTATTTTTTCTTTTTTCCAAACATTTCCTAAAAACTACTCAATTAATACAGTCAGGTATCTAACGCTTCAGACTGTACAAATCACTCATTTACATTTGCATCAAATATGGAAAATAATCAGTACGTATCTCCTTTACACATTCACATTTAGCAGGTATCTTTATGATCTGCTCCCTGTTGAAGACTGTCAGTTCTCTGAGTAAAAGAAGGCTATATCATAATTCATCGACTTATATCAAACAGTAAAGTTCTTAATCAGGTACTCTATTTTTCTTGCTTGTATTTCTGCAAAACTGAGGAAAGTTTTCAGTATGCTGGGGAACACCACTGAATTCAAAGGAGTAGAAGAATTCATTTAATCCAGCAATCAATTTGGTGCAAGACTGCTTTCATTAAAGTCCTAAGTGATACTAAGGAATTTCAATTCCCATTAAATTCAGTTTATTAAAATCACTCAAGATTGGGCTTATCCTACTCTCCATCATCTGTTAGCACAGATCTGTTTTTTAAAGCTATACCTGGCTTGTACAGTGTGAAACCCACCCACATATGTTTTCCATAGGTACAGAAGTTGCAAAACCAACATTAACAAAGGCAGTATCTTACAAGTACACAATCCGTGAGCAGAAGAAAGATCTGACATGCCTGGGCTACAGGGCAGAACTTTCATCTTATATAATTCTCCAGCTCCGGCTCTCATTAGCTGTACATCTTATAGCATGTTATTGCACTGGAGCAATTCAAGGGAATTCTGCCTGTCGTTACGGGAGCGTGTTATGACATGTCAATACCGTTTGACTGTATCACAGGGCTGCAATGTGCTGGAAGTTTAGTCTTTCATTTATTCTCACACTAGTTGCCTAATTGGTGGGAAGACCTACATGTGAATTCTGCCCCTGATCACTTGAGATGAGAATAAACATCCCCACTGTCACATCTCTATTACCTTATTAGCATTGCCATGAATGAGTCTAAACTAATTTTAATGAGCTCCTTAAAACGTCAGACATATATTCATGCTTCTGAAGCTTTCAGGTCAACCTACTAATCTGAAGTTGCTTGAGATTATTTTAACAAAGTCAGGTGAGACCAACCCTCTTCTCAACTTTTAAGACAAAACCACCATTGTTCACGCTTTCAAGACTTATCACTCTATAGTATAATTAAGCTCCAAAATTATGTCTTTTCCAAATATCTGATCTGATCTCAAACATTTGTATCAGTATAAGCTTAGTATAAGCTATAACTCAACACCCTTTCACATACAATAATTCTGATCTTCCCTTTTCTCATGTATGTTTTACTTTAAAAAGAATTCACTGCATTTTTGTATTACTAATTGTACACTGAAACAGAACTATCATTTCAAGCACTGATTGCAATCAGCTGGAAAAATTTGCATTGACTTCAAACAAACTAGGCAAATCTCCAAATCTGGAACAGGTTAAACACAAACGATGGGTGTACCTCATACTGTTTTGTTTGGGTTTTGTATTTAAATTGCCTTGTGTTACCATCAGGTCTTCACACTGATGCTGTCTGCAAATCTTTTCTCTCCCTTTTTTTTCCTTTTTTTTTTTTTTTTTTAATAGGGAAAACAGTGTCCTCATCTTTATTCCAGAGTCTGATCTCATGAGATATGAGTGAGTTCCCAGTTATTAGATTCCTGCAACAAACATATCCAGTAACTTTTCCTTAAATCTCACTCTTCTGTCTTAATATGTAGAGCCTGACCATTCAGTGAGCTAGCTGTGGACTGAATGTCTTCATATAAGAAATCCTACAAGTCTCACATTTTTTCATGCATTCATTTGCAGGATTTCCTGATATAAAATTTCCATTAGACACTAAACACACAATTTGAGGAAATAAGTTGGTTCAAACCACCGAGGGAAGCTGCGTGATGTTGGTCAGTGGTGGCCCATTGTCTGATATGACACTAATTAATTTTACATCTTCCCTTCCTGGAAAACTGCAGTTGTTCTGGTAATCTGAGGAAGTCAGAAATTTGAAGTGGTAAAAGCAGAATCGGCTAAAAATAAGACAAGAGAGAAGGAAACAAGAAGAAAATTAATTAACGTATCTGTTCTTTAGTGAGGCCATTCAGAATGCGAAGGGGACAGTTTCCAACAACAGTTGTTTCTCCCATGCTGCCAATCAATGCAAAAATGGGATACAAGTCACAAAGCAGAGAACTCAAGGCAAATTATTTTGAATGCTCATTTAGTGTCATTTAGTCATTTATTGACAGGAATGATAGAATGGAATTAACAGAGCCACTGAAATGGAAGATGAAATGCAGATTATGTTTCAGTCAACCATGGGTTTTGATATCAAGGAGCAATTACACAGTGTATACTTAAGAACCAATAACCTAAACCAATTAAGACACCATAAACTTGTGCTGTATTATTAGATATAGTAAGCAGATGATAAAATCAACTCCTATGCAAATCAGTCACACAACCCAGATTCAGATGTATTCATTTTCAGGCTTTTTATCTACTGTCATGCATGCTAGTAAATTAAACATGCCTCTATACATGATTTACCTCCAGCCTATTAAGTGGCCACAGTGAAGTTTTTCGTTGCTTATAAAAGCTTTTATTTGTACTAAATGCTAGCTTGTTTTGGCATAACTCCTTCACACTTCCAATAGGAAGAGGAGGTGAGGGACAAATATTTTTCCTAAAAGCTGGATTTACACTGATCTGATTTACAAAGGTCAAATTCTGCTACCATAATTTACGCTGAATGCATCTCCTTTTCGGAGTATTTGTTGGTTATTAAAGCACTTCTTCCTCATTTCCTGGGTTCAGAAATTTTCACCTGTTCAATAAAACAGAGAAGCACGTGCTTAATGCTTTGTATAAACCTAAAACCACCAGTTTGCATGGACTTTAATAATTAAAGTTAAGAAATAGGATAAATTGTTTGCTGAATAAAAATAAATAAAAATGCATTTAGAAATTTTCTTGTATTTCATCATATGTAAAAGCAAGAAAAAAAAAAAATTAACATTTAGCCATGTGTGTATAACTAGTTCAGCCACACACTGTATTAATTATTTCTTACATGGGAGATGGACTGAATTAGAATTGAAACAGGGTTTAGTGTGGCCTTTGTATCCACATAGGATATTAAAAGCAGAGAAAAATTATGCCAACAGTAGCTACATAGATGGAAATGAGAAAATTAAATTTGAAGTTCTAACATCTACTCCATAGTATTTCAAGTGTGCATGTGTGAGCATGTGTGTGAATGTCTCTGTGTGCCTGTGTGTATAGTTACAGAAGTTATGGAAATATTCTAGATCACAGGTGCCAAATCGAATTTCTGGGTGGACTGTCAAGCACCGGTTTATCAGCAGTGAGTTGCAGATAAATGCGCTTATACCCTCTATCTCTTCCTACCAAAGTATAGCTCTCTCTTCCACCTTTCCCTACAAACTCCTATAGCAACATCTTCAGTTTTTCTGCATATGTCTCTTTGGTGGGAGGCTCTGCAGAACATGACATGTACAGTAGCTAGAAAAAGGGATCAGCTGATGAGCTCAGACCTACCTGAGTTTTGACTGAAGAACATGCTCCATAAATGAAAAAGCATGTGAGCTGGAGGCCATACAGTGCTCAGGACTGGTCTAGATTTCCAAAAGCAAAGTTAGGATAGACTATACCTGAAACTCCTGTAGAAATGTACATTTAACTTTCCTGCCTCTATGTATTCTATTTAATGCGCTTTTTTAAACTCATTTTGTTGAAGAAGCATAAACATAAAATAAAAAAAGAAGTGCTTTTGCCCTTTTAGGTCTTGGGAAGTCAGGCTATGAGATTGCACTCTGTGCATACATGTGTATGTCTATACACATATTTCTTCCCTAATACTATTTTAACACTCAGGGCAGTGTCAGGCAGACTTGAAAGAGATAAAGGCTAAAAGGACATTAGACGTTACACATAGCAAGATAGAAGAGGGAGATCCTATTAGTGCCACTCTACAGAAAAGCCTGCAATGTGAAACTACATCTCTGTTAGAAATCAGAGACTCTAAATAGCCCTCCAGAACCCCACTCACTGGACACATTAATTCCATTGTTCACTAGTTATGCAGCCCTTTTCTCTATGTATCTTGCTGTTCCATACTTTTTGATTACCTTAACATTTTTAGTTTTGAGGGAAAGCAAAGAAAGTATAAAAGTTTCCTGAAGTCTACAGATTGCTTTTGCTGGACTTTGAAATACACACTTTACCAAAATCAGTAAAGTAGGAGTGTTTCTTTGTCTTTCCTGCTATTTTTTGTTGTTTTTCTGCAATACCAGGTTAGCAGGGAAGCTACACATCTTATTTTTAATACTTATAGGCAGGAAATGGGGATAAACAGAATTTTTAAAATTTGATTCATGGGAACAGTGGGTAGCAAAAATGGGAAAAGCACTCCTTTTGCTGAATTATGCTGTGATTCATTTTTAATAGCTTTTCAACAAGTCTACTAGTGCAACAGTAACCTGATTCAAGATTTTTTTTTAAACCTACCAGTCTCAACTCCACATAGAAAATCTGTCTGGCTGCCACTTCTTAAAATAATTGGGCTGAAAAGTCCCCAAACTAATTTACAGTGAGGGAACCAAGTGTGATTTTCTACTAAAACAGTCAGATAAAAAGAAGGAAAAAAAAGGTATCCCCTTCAGTTCACATCAAATTATTTAATGAATTGTTAGTTCTGGAAATACATAAGCAACAGTTGAAAAAAACCGATGAAGGCATTTCCAAGAAATACTAATTTGAATGATTTATTGAGCTGCTCAAGGATTCTAAAGTTACTAACAAAAACAATTAGAAAGTTTTTTTGTAGCTCAATTTGCTCCCTGTTTTTGACTCAATGATTTTTAGAAAAGGCTTAAAGAAAATCGTGGTGTGTTGACCTTGGCTGGCTGCGAGACGCCCACCAAGCCACTCCCTCTCTCCCCATCCTCAGCAAGACACGAGAAGAAAATAAGATGAAAAATTCATGGGTCAAGGTAAAGGCAGTTTAATACAGAAGGCTAAGCATGGTAGCCCAGCAAAGCACAAAGATTTATCCTCTACTTCCCATCAGCAGGCAATGTCCAGCCACTTCCCGGGATGCAGGGCCCCTCTATGTGTAGCGGTCGCTTCACAAGGCAGACGCCTTAATAACTAATCACCCCCCCCGCTTGTTTCTCTTAGCTTTTACTGCTGAAAATTATAGCCTATGGTATGGAATACCCCTTTGGTCAGTTTAGGTCAGCTGTCCCAGCTGTGTCCCCTCTGAACATCTTGTGCATGGATATGATGAAAATACCAAGTGGATCACTTTCT
>JAOBAS010000057.1:16320693-16337496 GCA_025311575.1 Elanoides forficatus
CAGCCTACGGGCGTTTGGAGGGGATTGGAGAGACAGCCTTGATGCTGTGTGAGCCCTGCTCAGCAACAGCCAAAATGCTGGTGTGTTATCGACACCACTCTAGCTACAAATACAAAGCACAGCGCTATATCAGCTCTTGCAGGGAAAGTTAACTCCAACCTAGCCAGACCCAACACCAAAATTTTATTAGAAGCAAACTGAAATAAATAATTATGAAATATTTCCAGTATTTCAGAAAAAAACCTCGCTTCGAAGACAATTAATATTTAGAACTGTAATTACACATTAGAATGAGTAATTTCAAGCTTTCTTCTAAAGATTACTGCCAGCAGTAAAAAGTACTGGCTAAAAATATGATATCTTTAAATACATCAATTACCACATAGTGCCTGGGTGACTTTTTTGAGGTCTTCTAAATAGTGTGGACTTCCTGCTCATAAACACTGATCTGCATATCATTCAAGCAAGGAACTATTCATTATAGAGGAGAAACAAATAATTCCTCCATAAAAACAAACCAACCTCTAAACAATATAGTAATAAAATATATTGCAGTATTAATTATACTAATTTTCTATTTATACCTAGGTGACTATGCACAGACAAGCTATTTTTGGCCCATTTAAGGTCAGCAAATCACCTTTATGGGATTTCTCATACCCAAGTTTTTTCAATTTCATGGAATTTCAATTTAATGAAAACCAGCAGCACATAGGGTTTTAAATCTGATCTTCTTATTATCAGCAAATTGTTTGTCCTTTAAAAGCTATGACAGTTCGGAGAAGGTCATCAGAAGAATTCTAGGGTGAAAGTTTCTGCAGTTTCAGCATATATTGCCGTTCTACTTCCCACTGATCATTAATATACACAAGAAGTCTCCTTCCTCTTTCCAGTCTCAAGCTGATTTACCATTTCACCAAGAGATCAGAGAAGAGAACTTTTTATCCTGTAAAGCTTCAAGCCATAAAATCAGACAGTGGATTGTTTTAGCTGCTGTACACTGTAACAGTCATAGTACAATGTATTGGTTTTGCAATATTAGATCTGTCATGTATTCTATAAAAACAGACTACAATTACCGTATATTCAATATTTTGTGTTAGCTGCAGTAGTTAAATAAAGTTAAACAACCCAAAGGTCCTTCATCAGATATTTTACTGAAATTAAAGTCACTGAACTGAGAAAAGATTCTAAACTAACCATCTACATTGTTCTTCTGACATAAATAAATGCATGCAGGTGTAGAAGTCTTTTGATGATCAGAAATTGCATTATCATTGCACAGAGGAAAAGTTGAATGTTTGAGCCCACATCCCCACCTGTGGACTGAATTTTGTGCTTCCTGTTCTGGTACCATGCCATAAATATACCTTTTGATTCTGTATGCAGAAAAGAAAAAGAAAAAAATAATAACATGATGCTAACTATTCCCCTACATGACCAGAAATCTTCATCATTCTTGGAGAGCATCCATCCTGCTGTCTTCTGTTATCTATCCATGTGTGAGCCAGCACAGGCAGGATGCAGGAACAACCACAAAACCGCGGATGAAATGCTAAGAATAAATTTATTCTCATTACCTCACCAACCGGGTGTGAGAGACTGAAACAGTTGATGTCTCAAATATTGCAGTGGGGCAAGTTCTACTTAAGGACAAACTCTGCATAACAAGGAACCCTGCCCAGCAAGGAAGCCCAGGTGAAAAGAAGGGGATCAGCACCCGTCAGCAACAGGAGGGGGAGGATGTGCCGGAGGGTGCACAGCTCCCTGGTCTGACGTGCTGAGCAGGGCAGCTCGCCGTGTGTGACCAAGATCAAACAATGGTCACATCTGCAGGGAAGGGGAAGTTCCTCCCCAGACTACTCCCAAGCCCACCAACCTATTTCCCCAAAGGCTCACAAACCACTCGTGACACCTAATGAGTTCAAGTGTTTGCCCAAAGGAGGGGCAAGGATGATAAAAGGGCACGAATTGAAGCCCCAGGTGTGCAAGCCCACCGGAACGGGACCCCTCAGCTGACTGGAGCAACGCTGGACCTAGGACTGGTGAAATCTTTCCCTTTTCCTTTTTCTCTCTCTGTCTTGCTCTCTTTCTTTTTCCTTTTCCATAATCCCTACGCCTCATCCCTTTAAAAGCTAAAACCGTTGGCCATGTCTGGGACTAGGAGTGGATCCAGCTGCCCCTGAGCTCTTCTCTGAGAAGGAGTCTGGAAAGCAAGGGGGTCTGCTCTGAACCTAGTGACTCAACGGGAGGGATCTCCTTCTTCCCTGAACTAATGTAGGTGGTTATCGTGGGTTACACCATTTACTGAGGTAGTCTCATGCCAGTTCCTGTTGTGAGAAACCCCACCACCTACTGTTATGCCTCCCAAGTTCAGTTTGTTTCTGTCATGAATAAAATGCTTAATGGATTGTTTGGTGTCGTTTCACATTAACTTAACCCAAGGGAGCTGCGAATTCAACACGCCTCCCTGGTCTGTTCAGCCCGGGTCGTGACGCTGGGGCATCCCCAAAGCAGCACCCAGGCAGAGGCACACAAGCGGAGGTGCAGGCACCACGGAGCTCGGTCCGTGCTAAAGGATCACTGAACTTGCTGTTTTCACCTGTATTTCAGGGATTTGCGCAGGCGTAATTTACCACTGTGCTTTGATCTTTCCCACAGGAGGGCAGGAATCTCAAGCATGTTTGATAGGGTGCCTCTAAGTCTATGACAAGCCCATATTATCTAAACACAGATGTTCTACTTGTCCAACACACAAGGCCAAAAAACAATTAGTATGATATATGTGGGGTTTGATACCCCAGCTGCAAGTCATTTGAGTGTGTTTACAATCCTCCTCACCAATCTTCCATTATTTTCCTGCAATCCACCACAGATTCACGTCCTGTGAGTAGGAACTACTCTGAACAACTGAAATACATGCTGTTGTGAATGTATTGCATCTGCAATACAGTAAGGGATTTTCAGTGATACAACTTAGTAATTTTATTCTTCACCATTGTCTCCCTCAGACCATCAGGCATGATGCAGGTGCCTGAATGGAGGCAAGTATGATCATTTCTGGAGTCCCAAAACAGTATCAGATAAAATATCGGGGTCTGCTAGTCCGAGCAAGGTATGACATTTTGCCTAACTGTTGGAGCTGGGTGGAAGTAGTGGGGCAACACTACAGAACTTAATTATTAATGTAGCCTCCCAAATTTTCCAGCAAGTCACCCTAGATCTCTATGTGAGCAATATGGAAATAGTCTTTTCAGGTGAACAATTTCTGATTGTTTAAGCTTCTGTTCCAAATTGCCTTCTGGGAAAGGTTCCTTCTAGAGAGACAATTCAGACCAGAGGCATTAGCTACATGATATTACTATTGCAGGTGCCAAAATACGGTGGGAAGATAGCTATGACAAAGATAAATGGGGCATCGCTGTAAGTCCCACTTCCTTTCACCAGCAGCAATCCCAGCTCAGCTCAGCTCTTTCCAGTGAGCAGGTAAAGGAACTACAGCAAAACGTATTTTCCTCCTCTTATTCTTCTCTTGTCCTGCCAGTTTAGTCTCCTCCTTTATCTAAGTAAAAAAGGTCTTTGCTCACAGAGTAGAGAGTCAAAATTAAGAAAGTGAAGTTAAGGCAGAGCACATTCATGATCTGAGGTGTTTTTCTTCTATTGATGACCTCTATGTATTACGTAGGACTGAAGGAGTCTTGTGGACACCTCCAACATGAAACTGGTGAGGAAATGGTTGGTTGGAGACTAATGGAAGTGAAACAAGTAATGGCAGAGTAAGAATTGGATATTGCAGTCAAGAATCAATGACGTGTAATTCAGAGATGAAAGAAAAACTGCAGCATTGAAAATCAGCCTACAATGTTTCAGTCTTTCCTTTGGTGAGGCAATACACCACAGATATCTCTGACCCTAGCACAGCCCTCAAGTTTCTGTTTAGAGAAAAAAATCTAAATGCCAGTTTCAGTCATTACTCTTTTGCTTGGAGCATTGCTGTGAATTAAAGGATACATGGATGCATTAACCACACATAAACCATTGTTTGTTTGCAATAGATCTTTCACCCAAAACATCTGTGTAGGATGCTCTTTCTTCTCCACGGAAATTCCTTATTCCCTGAAGAGTCATTTTAAACTCAGAAATGCTGTGGATCAAAACCTTCATCTCAGATATACTACCTTGGATAGGGACTCCAGGTATCAGTAGGAGTTGATGGCTGTCCATCAGGGGACATTACATTGTACGTTGTACATTTCCTTTAATAATCATGTCAGTGTTGTAAAACTTTCAGTCTAATAGCTTATGTATTGGTGCTTCATGGTCTGCATGAAGGTAGCATTTGTTGCCATAGCAATATATCAGGTCCCTGATTTTGCTTTTCATTTTCAGTACCAGGTAGGTTGTTTTGGGGTTTGGAGGGGTTTTTGTGCACCTATGACAAAAACACCAGTATATAAAAGTGAAAACTACTTTACTTTCAAAACAAACAAAAAAAACCCTTTGAAAAATATTTAATGAACTCTGTAAGTTCGGTAAACACTCATATTTTGCTTTTCCTGAGTCACATTCTGTCAAAACAACAGGGGATGCTGTAAATTAAAAGGATGATTTCACCATCAATAGACCAGTATGAAAATATTAGAGAATTAGTGAAGATAAAAGTTTCTCTTCCTCAGATTATTCAGTCATAATAAAACCTTCTGTTTACCTTTTGGACAGAAGTAAAAACCTGAAATGTACAGGACCAAATTAAAAAGCATCATCAATAGAAGTAACAATAAAGGTAACAAAACAATTATTTTTTGACTGATTCCTTAAGATTTTGAAAGTACAGTAGTAGTGCTCATTTTGTTAAATGCCTTGATTAATTTTACTAGGTGAAACTATCACTCACAGAATCTTTTATTAAAGTATTTCCTACAAAATTGTGTGAGGAAGCTAAAAATTATAAATTCGTGAAAATGTGAGAGAAATAAATCATTACCTAGGAAGTTGCTGACAAGGTCAAAAATACTCCTCTGTTTTGACATGCAGACATAACGACACTGACCCCAAGCGAGTGAGCTGGAAACTAGAGCACAATTGCGCAATTTGTATCCATTAAAATAATTAATCCCATATAGCACATTTCATCATGGCTTATGTTGGGATTTTAAGCATTGCAGGGTCATAACTCTCTACATACACCTAAAAGTGGGCACAAGTGCTCCCTGGGATCCCAGGGCTGAGCTCTCCTCCCTGTCCAGAATCTTCACACCCCTCCTCTCCTTTACTGAAAAGCATCGTCCCTTTGCCCAGACCTCTTCCTCCTCCTCCAAACAGCTGCAGAGTCCTTCACAAAGGGTCTGGCCAAGATACAGCCAACCCCTTCAAGCAGTTGACATCCGAAAGTCGCAATCCAGGACCGAAATGCTTACAAAGGAGAGCAGGCCTCCCTGTTGCCCATATTACTGTGGCAGGTACACCCGCCCCGACAGGAAACAAAACTTCTCCGGGCAGGGAGGAGAGGAAAAAAAAACCCAAATTGTGGAGGCCGCAGGTTCAAAGTTGAACTGATCAATCTGACACGCGTCAGGAACATGGAAGTGTTGACCTTTTGGCTAATGGGGATTAAAATGACCATGGATCAGATATGATAAGGGTATAAATGGGGCCCCACCGGAGGACATTTTGAGTCAGTCCTCCTCAGAGCAACGTGTCTACAGTCGGGGACTCTCCCCTTGGCTTGGGATGCGCACTAGGTAACTCCTCCAGGTTGAGAGCCCTCATCTGTTAGGTGAGTGATATGCACATTTTGAGTCATCATTTTTAAATCTTGAGAATTCTTAAGCTGGCTGTGTAGTGTGTAGTACTAATTCCCCTTACATCATTGAGCCAGTGGTTCACTAATATTACCAGAGTTTTAACTAACTTTTTTACTGAAGAATAAATTTGATTTTTAACATCAGTTGGATTTGATTGTGTGAGCCTCCATAACAATTACCCCAGCTCTGTGTTAGCCAGGTGGAGAGTGGAGAGTGACAGAGATGAGTGGTGAGATGTGGGGTGAACTGAGGTTACTGACTGAGGTGGAGCCACCCAAGATGGATTGGATCTACCTGAACTGCATCTGAGAGGATGCTACAGGCTTGTAAAGGGTGATTCAAGGGGAAATTGAGCATGTAAAGAGGCAGCCTGGAGAACTAAACAGGGCTGGGCAGGAGGCTGAGGCGAGGTGGAGGCCATGGTGAAGCTGGAGCTAAAGCTGAGGACTGAAGCAGCAGGTTGGCTGTGAAGAAATTGAAGAAAACCTCAGAAAACAGCAGATTTACAAACTAGAACGTGTCCCACTGTAGGTCAAAAAACCAGGAACAGACATGGGGTGAGGTTATGTACCTGCAGCAGTCCCGTGTCCTTGACCATGCTCCCATTTGGATAACCTCCCAGAGAGGGTCTTCACTCAAGTGTCTCTGTTCCTGTTCCCCGGAGAGGTCTCTGCCAAGTCCTCCTGTAATGTTTCAGTGTGATTTCTAGTCCTTCCAGTGAACAAAGTGTGAACTCAGACAAAGATTTGTTATTTCTTCTAATTTATATACTGTAGAGACAGCTGAATAGGCTGATATATAAATTTTGTCTTCTAGGATTTTCTTCTGAATTCAGCCAAATGGACATAAGTATCTATAAATTCTGTAAAACACTAGTTTAACTTTAATCTTTGTATTTGGCTCATAAGAAATACAGTTTAAATGTATTTTTATAGGGATTATTTTATTTGGGGGGGTTTGCTGTTTTTGAGCGATGAGGATCAATTGACTGTCCTGGAGGTGGATTTTATTATTTTTTTATAACTATTGTATGAAATGCAAGCATTAATAAAAAGTGTAAGCTTCTTTCTGATGGAAATGAGAGTCTTAAAAACATTTTTTTTTTACTTCTGCAAGTTATCTTACAAGTAGTGAATATTATGCATACTACACTTTTTAAAGATTTTGAATTTTCTGTGAGTGAGTCTTATTTGTTAGGAAGACATACTATAGTTATATTTTCCAAACTAAGCAGCCCTAATAAAATTTCAGTTTTTTACCCTTTTTTAATGAGTAGCTTCACATGTATTCCCATGATCTCACAAACTCAATAGTTTACAGTCGGGGGGGTGTTCTATAAGAATTGTCTCATAACACTGTGAAGTCCCAGATAGATTTTAAAATTTCAGTTATTTCTGTAATATCGATATCCCTTTCAGATTTTCCATGACACGTGTTAGCAAATTTTCACCAGGTAGCCAACAGGTATTCCAAACGTTTTGGTATTCTGATCAATATACAAATAAGTTTCTAACAAAATAATTTCCTGGTCCCTTCTATTATTTAAAGATAGAAATGTTTTTGTTATATTTACTTCTGGAAGTAAGTGTGGCAAGCTAACAGTTAAATAGTGATCTTTTCAGATAATTTCTTTTGGTTAGTGCAAGTTTTATGAATAGTCTACTACTATGAAGTAAATTTTTCAGTTCAGAGAGAATATGAATTTGACCTCTGTTTTGAAAAGTAATATCCTCCCTACTCTGTAAATATTCCAGTGAGCCTGAAGATTTTATTTCTCTGCTTGTGTGTTTGTTTTGAACAAGTCTCTTTGATCCAGCAGGATTAGTATTTTTAGCTCATATAAATGCCAAATTACACATAATTTCCACAGTCCATTAGATGATGTAAAGATCTAGCAGCAGCACTTGAGAGTTCAACAAAGTAAAAAAACCTAAGAGCAACTGGCTTTCAAAAGATGTTGCCAATGGCTTAACTGATTGAGAAAATGGGCACTTTTTTTTTTTTCTTGAATGTTTTGAGATAGTGTTTCTCTGAGAATTTCAGTTCCCATGGGCAGGCTGCAATGTAGTGGAGTTCTAATTCTTTTAAAACTTTCCTACGCATTTTTACGTACCCTAGGCAATGTTTACACCGTCCTATTGTACTTCTTTGGGCTGTAATAGAGTTAATTTTCTTTATATCAGCCCATATGGTGCTAAGTTTTGGATTTGTGCTGAAAACAGTGTTGGTAATTCAGGGATGTTTTGGTTCCTGCTGAGCAGCGCTTACCCAGAGCCAAGGGCTTTTCTGCTCCTCACCCCAGCCCACCAGCGAGGAGCTGGGGGGGCACAAGGAGCTGTGGGGGGACACAGCCGGGACAGCTGAGCCCCACTGACCCGAGGGACATCCCAGACTATAGGACGTCACGCTCAAAAATAAAAGCTGCAGGGTGGAGATCGGCCAGGGCTGCTGTTGGTCAGGGATTGGTTGGACATTGGTTGGTTGGTGATGAGCAACTGGTTGGGGGTTTTTTTTGGTTTGTTGTTTGTTTTTTTTTCCTTTGTTGTTGTTTATTACTAAACTGTCTTTATCTCAACCCACGAGTTCTGACGCTTTTACCCTTCCAATTCTCTCCCCTCTCCCACTGGGGTGGTGTGAATGAGTGTTTGTGTGGGTCTTACCTGCCTACCAGGATTAAATCATGACACTTATCAGTGTCCGTTAACAAAAATGTTGACCACACGGACTTACTCTGAGGCTGAATCCAGTACAGAGGGTACTTTTCAGAGCCATGACCGGAAAAAGCAATCAGCTTTTTATAATTGGAAATACTATATTGTAACCTATGCAACACATTCACATCTGAGGAATAAAGATGCAGTTTCAGGGAAGAATTTAAAGACAGATAATTCCTAAAAAGTCTGACAGGCTTGTCATTGCACCATGGGGTAAGATGCAGACCTCATTAAAGAGGACAAAAGGACTGGAAAACTGTATTTCATTACTCTCTTTTTCCCATGTGACCTATGAGCTTTTCTAAGTTTTCCTGGGCCAGTAAGGACACCGGTCACCAACAAGGAGAAGTTTGGCACTGATGCTTCTTCAGCCAGCCTCCTTTCTTCTTTTCTCTGCTAGAAGCAGACTATATCATTAACATGAGCTCTCCAATCACTGCAGGTTTAGTCTTTCTTTAGGTGCTTCTTTTCCGGACTCAAAACACAGCCTTGATGGAGAGGTCATGTTGGCAGTACAGCAAAAGTAGGCAAGAGAAACAAAGTACCTGGACCCCTGTGTTTAAGGTGAACATAACTTTAGCTGATGTGTGAAGGAAAGAACATTCAAAATTTGGAAACTAGCTGTTATTCGTATTATTTTGCTTTTTAATAGTGTGAGCAGATGTAACTGTGTTATCATTCATTACTTTCTCAGAGGATGCTTTTCTTCCCTGTCACTACCTTGGAGCTAAACCAAAAATGCCTGCTGTTGGTTTCAGAAGTTTTGTCTCTACCTGTAGCAACAACAACAGTGTCCCATAGATGCATGATTATTACAGGATACAAGTCTCAAAAGATGGTATTTGGTTTAAACAACATTTTCAATGTTCAGTATTCAAACCATGTTTCTCAAGGCTCTCTCTTCCTTGCTCTGCTTCCTTTTCTCCCAGCCTGCCCACAGTTAACAGTCTTCTCTTTTCTGTCTTCTGGCCTTTTACAGGATAGCTGCTCCTTCCAGACCATAGATAAGCTGCAACTCTTACCATGTTAAAGCTGCTGTGTCACGAGACAGTTTTAGCACTCACTTTTCTACTCTATAGTTACCCAGTGTGTTTATTTAGCTGTCTTGTGCCTGAAAGTACATATATAGCCCTGTACACATGATCCCTTTGGAAACATTTTGAATTCAGAACAGAAGACGATACCTAGTGGTCCATAATGGTGAATCCTTCCCTTACAGAACAGCATCTGCGCAGCAGCTGGCAAAGGATGCTTCAGGTTGATTTTTAAAATAAAATTTAGTTGTGGTGTTCGGATTTACTGTTTACTCAATGTAAATGAATGCATATTACCATACATCTGTATAGTACTGTCTACTTCAACTAGTAGCAGGGGAAAATTCTCATTTGGCAGTTTCTCCATGGAGTTTCAGTATTCTAGCTAAGCACTGAGAAGGAACAGATCGAGGAGGATTCTCATTTCTGTTAGGGACATTTTCCATAACACTGAGAACCCTGAGTGTGAACTGGAAAGCAAATACTTTACATAGCAGCAATTATATTTCAAAGAAGACATCTCAGTTATGAAACAAATACCCAGGACTGCTCCACACTTTCGTTGGTATTTTATTTTAGCAAGAATGCCAGACATGGTCAGCTCTTATGGGTGGTTAATGGCAAATGGGAGAGACAAAGAAAGGAAGATAAAGCCAAAGAACCCAGGTGTTTATTAGCCCTCCAGAAATTTCAGTCCAGAGGTCAATAATGAAATACAACGTAAGAAAATTAAAGTATCACAGGAAAAATATTATTTCTATGTATTGAGAAAATGAGTATTTGAACTGTTGCTTTTGATCCAGAATGTTGTTCACACCATTGATCATCTCCTGAGGAGAAGAGACAAGACGAGTTACTTGTATTTGGAAACATAACAAGGTCTTTCTAACTGAGTTGCAGACTCTTTGTGTAAAGAAATCTGTTAAAACATCTGGGAGTTCCTGAGCCTGGCTGTGCACTCCAGTCATGTCGTCTTTCCAGAACAGGATGAGACTCAGAATTTCAGTAATGCAGCCACCCACACCTGGGTTCATACAAAAGGAGAACTATGTTTCCCTAAAACACACTCTGCAACTAAATTAAGGGTGATAATAACCACAGATCTTGACCAATGCAACCAAGAGGAACTGGGAAGAGACACAGAGAATATGTGTTTACACACACTCCATCTCTCAGCAGAATTATCCAGTTGCATGACGACAAGAGAAAGGGTCGCTACACACCTTTCAGCTCTGTTCTGCTTTGCAGAGTGATATTTAAAATATGGAATGTATATTAGCTGGCTTGACAGTTCCCTCATTATATTGGAGTTTTCCTGATAACACATACATGTGTCTACTTTGATTCTACAATTTATGTTTTGTTTTGTATTAAGCAATGTGGAGGAGCCATGCAAGTCCATTCACATCTATTACAAGATCTTGTCATCCAGGCTTTTAATTCCTTCCATTCAGAGAAAGAGCTCTAATTTATAGTAACCATATATTTGTCAGAGAGCCAAGAAGTTCTCATCTATTTTAGAAGTAATGTCTGTACAACATACCTTATTCAGAGCAAGGTGAATTCAAACTAGGAAAAAAAAACGGGGGAAGGATAAATTATAAATCTAAGTGCAGTGTGAAATCAAACACAGAATCTTATTTCTTTATACCTTTATAATTAATGTTCAATTCTATGACTCTTTTCAATTCAAAAACTCTCAATTGTTAAGAGATTTAATGATGCCTCATAATTTACAGCATGCTATACTGTTAATGTTCACTGATTATTTTACTGGAAAAAGCACATCTTTATTTTATATGATTTATTACCATCATTTTTTAAAATAAGCATCCACAATTGATCTTTCTTCTGTTTCACATAAAACTATTATGGGATTCTAAAACTACTGAACAATATGGATATTTTAAAGAGTGCTATGTTTATAAAATATCTGTTTTTCTATCTGAATGACCAGAAAGTTTTATGAATCATGTCTAAGATGAGTATCTTCAAAGGTGCCATGAATAATTATGGTGAGAGATAGCTAGCAATCGTGGTACCTGCATACACAGAATTTTTTTGTGATGTATTAAAAAAAAGTCCACAAGAAACAGTGTATGACATGGTGGACTTTATCCTGTGTCCTGAAAGCTGAAAGCAGATGAGCTTGAAAAAGATCAGCCAAAACCACTTGTCTCTCTGCTCACTAAGCTATATTCAAACCATATTAAATTCTACATTGAATCTCCAAATCCTATCGTATTCAGGACAAAGAATTTCACATCAAGCTCATGACCTCTTTTTAACCATTCACTTTCTTAGGTCCCTTAAGGCATGCTTGCAGTAGATAACTAAAATAGATTTTAAAGTGGGAGTCTACCATGGTCAAAGGAACAATGAAGCAAGATGCCGTTTGCCTTTTTGGGCTGGGGACCTGACGCAACATATTGTGTGCACAGATGCACACCAGTAGTAGTGCAATGAGCAGAACTTGGCCTCCTCACTGCACAGAACATATGCAGCTGCTGCAAAAGACCTGGTTGGGAGGGTGTCCCTAGCAAGGACTTCCATGGCAATTTGCCTGGCCCATACTTATCTAGTTCTTATGAGTCTGAAGCCCCTTCTTTCTCTACCAATTTTAAACTAATCGTATTGTTTAAACGCTATCCATACCACACCAAGGTTTTATCAACACTAAATGTCAAAGTTGCAGCCATAAATTCCCATGATTTTCTGCAGATTTTAAAAGGTTTTCTGTGATTAGGGGGGGGTTGCTAATTCACAGATGCAGAAGTAATTTTCGGCGCAACTTCTCAGGAACTATTCAGTAACGAATAGCAGTTAGGTATACCACTTTCTGAAACCTAAGGCATGAGGAGAGGAGTTCCTTTCTGTATGAAGAGCCGCTCACGATCAGAGCAGTGCCTGTGCTCCGGAGGAGGTCCAGGAGGAGCACAGGGAGACTGAATGCAATGCTGCGTGGCAAACGGGGGGAGCAGAACTGTCCGAGATGAAGGGCAGCTTTCAAAGCACTGTGCCAAGAACAAGCAATGATGCTACAGTGGCAAAGGACCAGATCCCACGAGCCTGTACCTGTTAAAATATGGCAGGCACGGTGGTCTGTGGGGTCGGACAGTGGCTGGTTCATCCAGGACAATAAGAAACCAAACTGGCATGGGAATGACTATGGTGGAGAGTAATATGTGCTCTCACTGGGCAAAGAAGGGATTGATCCTTCTGGTATTTTCCAGGAGAAAAGACCAAACTGGTTAAGTTGTATGATAGGACAGAATAGAGGCAGCGATTGCTAAAATTGCCTGAGACAAAAGGAAAGAAAGAGCCATTCACAAAATCCGCTGCATAAGCCCACCAGCACTATCTAATCTAAAAGCTTCATTTCCTAGAAGAGGTCCTTAAAGTCGGCGCACTCTTCCCTTCAGCATTTGATAACCACTTGTCCTTACCAGGCTTGCAAACCAAGAGAAAGTATGGAGGAGAGAGCTCCTGAGTTTAGAGGAAAGAAGATCAGAAGTACACGGAAAAGCAGGAACTTTGAAACTGTTTGTGGAAGCGTGGTGCCAAAGATCAGAGCTCTGTACGGCAGCAAAGAAGAGGACCGGGTTCTGAGTTACACACGGCACAATGGATGGTCAGCAGCTAACATAAGGCAAGAGATGATCCCGCGAGAGGAGCGCATTGCTGTTTGAATGCACGCAGGGAAAGATTCAATAGCTATAGTTCAAAAATGAGTTTGTCAAAATGAGAGTGAAAAGGGAGAGGCACTAGCAGGAGAACACAGCAAGAGCGTGGGAACAGCTTCAACAATCACTGTCCAAAGGCACAGTGTAGTGAGCCTGTGGGAGAAGGTTGGGCTGGGGATACACAGTATTCAGTGTTGTCATCCAGCAGTGGGTACTAGCTTTAAAAAATACAGGTACGAAAAAACATGACAGAAGTGCAGGTCATGAGATGTTTTACAACACGCTGGGTTTATGAAGAGTGGGAGGATGTGGCCCGTATACAGAAAAGCAGCAAGCAAGAAAAAGCAAATGGGAAGTTAATAGCTAGAAAGAATACTGCAGAGGAAGAAGAGATTGTCTGCCCTCTCCGCAAAGTGGAAAGCAGTAGCCAGTGCAGGACAGACCTCGGAAAATCTGCTGCAGGAAGGAATGTTGTACAAGGGCAAAAGTGGCATCAGCAAAATCATGTCAAAGGAAATAATAGAAACATTCCCTAGCGGGAAAAAGTGACTTAAAACACAAAAAACAAGCTGATACATCTCTGGCAAGAGAAAAGGAATGGTGCTTGTGAGCAGCTCAGCAATGCCATACTGAGAGTGGTGCAAAAGCCCAGGGCAGAGGCACGTCAACAAGAACAAAAGGGAACCCCGTGCCTTCCTTTGGAAAGTGGCAACCAGAAGGCATGTGTTTTTCTGTCCCTCCACAGCCTGTGAACCTTGGTCACTGCAAAGAGAATATTGCTGAAAATCTGGCAGTAGAAGACACACAGGCAGCTGGGGAGAACACAAAGAAGAGAAAGAAGCTGCCGCTGCCACTTTGGAAGAGCGGTAGTGTCACTTAAAAGTGCAGTAGTGTCACTAAGAAAATAAGCACTGTCAGTGCTGGGGGTGGGAGGGGGAGAGCAGTAGAGTTTCTCCTCTGAAAACTAACCGGACTGATGTAACCTGTAACTGAGTGCTCCGCATTTAAGAATCCAGATGCAGCTGCTGGGGGGAGAGCATGCTGCTACTGAGATAAAATAGTCTGCACTTGCTGCTGCTCTCTGAAAAACAGAGCTCTGCTGGACAAGGAGGGGTAGTGGTTACTGAGGATCATCTGTAATAAAAAGATAACTGCCCTCAGTGTCCCAAAACCTCAGCATACAAATTTTCTCATAACCCCTTTCTTTGCCAAACTGGGGGTGATGTTCTCAAGGGCCAACATAGGATAATCCCCTTTATCAGGTCCTTTGTCAGTCTTAGCCCACCTCTCAGCACACCATACCTGGAGGATGCATTTCATGTACGTCTCTTGAACCTACTTATAGTGGGTTGACCCTGGCTGGACACCAGGTGCCCACCAAAGCCGCTCTATCGCTCCCCTCCTCAGCTGGACTGGGGAGAGAAATTATAATGAAAGGCTCGTGGGTCGAGATAAGGATGGGGAGAGATCACTCACCAATTACCATCAGGGGCAAAACAGAATTGACTTGGGGAAATTAATTTCATTTATTACCAATCAAAATCAGAGTAGGATAACGAGAAATAAAACTGTCCTGGAGATGGCTGAACACCAGCCTGCCCATGGGAAATGGGGAATGGATTCCTGGGTGTGCTTTGCTTCTGTGTACTGCTTTTGCTTTCCCTTTTAAACTGTTTTTACCTCAAACCACAAGTTTTCACACTTTTACTCTTCTGATTCTCTCCCCCATCCCACTGGGGGGGGGGGGGGTGATCGAGCAGCTGTGTGGGGCTTAGCTGCCAGCTGGGGTTAAACCATGACACCTCTTGACCTTTTAATCTCTTTTGACATGAGAACAAAACCATAGACTGTTTTCAGAACCTCATTCCTGTACAAGTGCTCCCTAGAACAGGGCTGGAGTGGTGCTCAGCCAACTGCGGAACCTGACATACCTCTTAAGGCAGAAGTGATCTAGCCGGCACTCCCAGGAATAAGTTCTCCTTGGCTTCACCAAGAAAGAAGCTGTTTCACTCATGTCAACAGAGCACGTCAGGGTGCTGCAGAGAGCTCTGACTGGGGATGCAAGATTTCACGTAAAAATCAGCTATGCTGAGCCATAAAGCACTAATGCGTTTTCGGTGTGTCCAGACCATAAAGCCAGGGTCCGATTTTCAAAAAGGCTGATCCTATTTAAGTCCTAAGAGAAGGTACTTAGAACCGTTCATCACCTGTCCACTGCTTCTGTGGTGCTTAGAGAAGAATTTGGAAAGAGAGTAATATTAAAGCTGTCTAAAACTTTATGATCAAACTTTTCCCTTTGAGAAAATTTTCTCTTCACTTTTCTGCTGGAGAAGTGTTTTACACAGGCATTTGAAAGAACTTTTGAATCTTAGTTTCCATCTTTCCTTGCTTTTTGTCCATTTATCAGTTTCCCTTCTTACTAGCCTACCGTCATATGTACATGTAAAAGCACAAAGAAATCACCTATGGAACTATATTCAATGTCAAAGTTTTTAAAAAATGAACAAACATTTCTCAAATACTTCAAGGTTTTTGTATTTAGGTCTTCCTTTTTTTTCCCCAGAATTTGAATTATTGAAAAATTCAATGTGACGTGTTCCAATGCAATTCACACACTCAGCATTTAGCTCTGCATTCAAGATGGTGGTTCTTGAGATGAAGGAGAGCTTTCCTCTCTCTTAACCCCAAAATAAATGAATAAATAAAAACTGAAATGTGTCCATTTCATACACATGCAGATTCAGAGTACATTCTAGAAATTTTTTCTTTCATAACACTGGTTCACCCAAAACATCTATTTACGTTCACTTTAACAAATAACACTCACAATGCAATGCAAAAAACCTCTTCATTTGAAATTTGTGTGTCATTATGAAAGCTTCACTCCTTCCTAAGATGGCCTAGAAGAGATAAAACATGACATTGGTAACATCTGAAAACTGATTGACAAAAACTTAAATGCAACAGTGGGTGTTTTTTTAAGTTCACATGTATCCAGGGAACAATGAGTAAGAGATAAATCATTATGTTGCTACACATTTATTCAGCCTTTATCAACAACGTTACATATATTTTACAGTAAAGCAGCAGATTAAGTAAGAGTAGCCTTTCTAGTCTGTCATCCCCAAGCAGGCAGTTGTTTCATATACTTTGTGAAAATTAATTGACCTTCATTGCAATGCTATTTAGGGGATTTTATTATTAATTTGTTTTGTTCCTCCTTTTCTAATCCAATATGGAATGGCTACATTTAATTTTGAAGGAGACATTTGAGAGCACTGATTTGAATGACTCCAGAAGGCTATGGAAATAATTTTCCCGGAACTCTTATGTTCAGTCTTCTCATTCAAATTTGAAATCTAGTTTGCAGAAACCTGGCTCATGGAAACAGGACCTCCCCTCCCCAGAAATTAAATTTATTACTAAACACAGCAGGGACCCTGGAAGCAGGAGGTACTGCCCTTCATTCATTATTGTGGGCAGAGGATGACATTTTGGTGGAAGTTACAAAATTATTTCAGTCACATTATTTGAGAAATGAAATATCCCATGGAAAACTCTGCATGTA
>JAOBAS010000057.1:16342171-16365106 GCA_025311575.1 Elanoides forficatus
AGGAGAGGAGAGGAGAGGAGAGGAGAGGAGAGGAGAGGAGAGGAGAGGAGAAGATATAGTCACTTTACCATATTGTTGGACTGGAAGGTGTGCAGGTATCCCTGAGGAGAAACTGCTTTTGGCAGCTACAAAACAGCTTTTCAGATTAATGTTCAAGAGGTACTTTGAGAAGGTACAGTGAAATTACACAACCTTTCAAATTTTCAGTCCGTTTAACAAAGTGCTTCCAGTTTCCATTTTATATCAGGTAAAACAATGAATGTTGAACAAAAAGATAATCTCTATCATGAGCTTTTTATTAATCTCTGTATTCAGAGCAGGGCATTTACTAAATAAAGGAATTAGCAGAATGAAAAGCAATGTAGAGCCATTGGCTTTTGGCAGTTCTTGTTCATTTAATTATTTTTCTGTTCTGAGTATAGTTCAAGATTCTGCTGGACATTAAGAAAACAAGGTTTTTTTCTTTGTCTTCCCAATTTTCTCATTTTAGTAGACACTCTACACCTCCTAAAGGTGTGTGAGTTCCTCCTTTATGACTGATATCTTTTTATCCCATCATACAGTACAGCTCTGCAGCTGTTTTCATGAAGAGGTCAAACAGAATAAAACCAAGGGAGGTACAGAAGGGCTGGGGATAACCAGGGTGGAGGAATCACTGTGGATCTGATTCTGCTGGGAGAGGGGAGGAAGAAGTCCCCATATGCCATAACACTTTAATTTGCTTTTTCTCCAGTAGTCTGGGTTTCAGTCTGTGGGCTTTTTGTAGCAGAAGTCATGCCCAGTTTGTCAGTAGACTTGATGGTACCTTGTAGCCAGGATAAGGCAATCTGACTTGCAGGACCAGGCTGCCTGGTAGTATGAATTGGCACTGCTTCAATGGAGCTCTGCTATCTCTCCACTTCAGTGTTTTCTTAAATTTTCCCATTAGGAAAATTTGAGCTCTGTGCAAATTTTCAACTCTATGTAACAAGGACAATGTTTCTAGCTTTGCAAAAAAAAAAAAAAAAAAAAATGCAAAATAACATCCCTGGTGGTCCCATAGAGACTACATTCAAACAAAAGGCCTGACTACGTGACTTAACTATTCCCTACCTCACGAAAGGACAAGTCCTGGGCACATGCTGGCCTCTCTCCTTATCCACAGCCTGATTTCAATGAGAGGGAAGTCCAGGCGTGCAAGACTAAGGTAGATGTGGCATACAGACTAGCCAGCTCCTTAGTCTGGATAATGGGGGGAAATCAGGAAGCACTGTAAGGCAAATCTTGCCAATGCTTTAGATTTATCCTTGGTGAACTTGTTCTCTCATATAGTTTAAAGAAACATACAGGCTTACTGCAAGTCAGATGCATTAGATGGGCCAAGAGTTCATAATGAGAAATTAGTCTACTCGCTGCTAAATTTTGCTTGTTCTGACCATCTTAAAGTATTTGTGTGTTTGTTCTTCTTTGCTGTTCACTTGTCAGTTAAAGTTACAAAACCAAAGAAATGCTCAGTCTGACTGGGCATCTTCAGCCAATTATTCGTAACCCATACAAGGCTGCAGAAAGTCAGGAGAAAACTGCAAAACAAATAAAGGCACATCTGGAAAACAGAAAGAGTATCCAAATGCTACAAGGCAAGATGCTGTGCAATAAAACACACCCACAGAATAAAACATCAGACTATGAAGCAAGTAAGCAGCTTTTCTTTATTTTTTCATTCTCTTCTATTAAGACAAATAAACCTCACCGGGGAGATAAAGCTGTTTTCTCCAATTGCTGGTATATATGCACTAGCACAATGGAACAAGATAGATGACATGCACAAACACCTGAACTAATTAGATAGCAATGGAATTTCTGAAAATGGCATATATGTCATTTTAAGCGCTCAGTGCAGGTTCAGACTTAACATGCACACACATGCACACATGTGCATGTACAAACACAGAAAAAAGAAATTGGCAAGTTTTTTGAAATGGGATTTCTTCTCTGCGAAAATGTGCTGTCTGCATTTGCTTACTAATGGGTTTGATTCAGATAATAGGTTACAGTTCTTTACATTTATACCAGTAGAGCATTGCTGATTTAAGGAGAGGAAATAGGGGGCAAAACTGAAACAATGGAGAACTTCCCTAAGTAATAACAGGCTTTGCTCAGTATGAAATGTTTTATCCATATAAACCACTTCACAATTTAAAATCTACAGTCCAGATCTCAGGAAACATTTTGTCACAAATTCCCATTTTCTGTTCTTCAGTTTCTCGTTGATATTGCAGAATAATTTACTTGAAGGCCAGCTGGTTCTGAGAGCTGTCCATAAAGCTCTCCTTTTTATTCTTTCTGGCCTCATTTTACAGCAGTTTCATGTGCCAAACACAATAAGGACTCATTCTTCATTGTTCTTCAAAGTCACTATAAATAATAAGAATCATAAATACAATCACATGTATAACTGAATTCTGTAAGCACAGTAACCGTGGTGTCTTGGTGAAGCATCTGTCAATAAACATATTTCTCAGGTTTAAAGCCTATTCAAAAGGTAAATGCTGAAAAATATCCCATATTTGGCAGTTTAGATAATAATTCAATTTTCTGAATCTCCCTCTGGCACTTGGGGAGTCCATTTTGTGTCTCTCCAGTTAAAGCTTACTCGTTTTTATATCACTACCCAAATGATCAAAGCTAGAGGAAAAGCTTTTAGTCCTACAGAGGATAAGGAAGTTTGTATTTTATCTGACTCTTCATGATGGGACTCCATGCTCAAACTGATCTAATTTGCTCAGATATAGCAAGAAGGAAAATACCTCAGAATCAGAGCTAAGAAGCTGCTGGTATCACTGGAAAAGAAGAAAGTTAAGGAGGAACAGGGGAAAAAAACAAATTTATGTATTTATGTATTTATTCATATTGTCTTGTTGACATTTCATAAGAACATGTTGCTAATGGGAAACATTTAAGCAAAGAAAATATTCTACCTTTTTTAAAGGACTGGGACAAAGTGAAGTGAGTTTTAATAGTGCTTAGCTCTGGGAGTTTCTTTTTTAAACTTCACATTGCTAAGAGAAATACCTGGAAGGGGAAGTAGAGAGTTCAGATGTCATTTGGAAATATTTTTTTAAAAAATATTCCATGATAATTTACCAAAAGACATTGAAAAATATTTATGGTATCACATGGTATTCATTGGAATGGGAACACATCGTTGCTTATGAGCAGTACTAAGCCTATCCCATCCACCTCTCTCATCACATACACACAGCCAGTTTTTTTCATCATAGAAGGTCACTAGGTCAGACAAGAAGGAATTTCCATTGGTAAAGCTGAATTGACTATTACTAATTATCTCCCTGTCCTTCATGTTTGGAAAATAATTCTGTGAAAATGTGCTTTATGATCTTTCCAGAAACTTAAGTGAGGCTGACTGTCCTTGATTTCACCCAAAGTGTCAGAGCAATGCTTACATACACCTCTTTGCTGGTCCCTGTTTCCACCTCCTATATCCTCCCATTTTCCTCTTGAATTCAGAAGCCTCTGCCAAATTTCCCAGTGTTCCTCCACAATGGGATGATTTGTTCCTAACTTTCAAATTTTTTTTTTTTTTTTTTTTTCAAAAAAACCCAGTACTTTCCCGGGTACTTCTTCCCTTAGTCAGCTTCCCCCAGGAATTGTGTCTAGCAGCTTCCAGAAGAGCCCAGTCTAACATCCCACAGCTCAGAGCCCTAACTCTGCTATTCACCCGCCCAGTTTTTCTCTGGGTCCTGACCTCCAGCATTTTCTGGTTGCTGCAGCCCACCCTGCCACCTACGACCACATTTGTCATTCTTTGTTTGTAAGCACCGGGCAAACAGAGCGTTACTCCTGCTCACCCCCTCTAGCATTTTCATTAGGAAATTGTCAGCAACACGACTTAGAAACTTCTTGGATTGCTGTACAAAGCCACGCTGTGCTCTCAGAAGATGGCTGTGTGGGTGTCATCTCCCATGAAGACTAGGGCCCACGGTCAGGACCCTTCCACTAATTCTTGGTGGGAAACCAAACCCATTTCAGACAGTTTGCAGCATACCCCAGTGATGATACCACTGAAACGACTTCCCTCTGACCTTGGTCAGGTCTCGACAGATATGTCTCCCGTTTGGCACTGGAGCTCGCTGCAGCCAAGTCTTGCCTTTCCATAGAGCACAACTCCCCTTCCTCTTTTTGGTGCCCAGCCCTTTCAAAGAGCCTGTACCCACCAGGGACTGTGCTCCACTCACGTGTGCCGGGTCCCCAAGGCTCCCATCACATCATGGCTCTGAGACTGCACATGGACTTGCAGTTCCTCTCGTTTCCAGATGCAGATACTTGAGACAAGCTTCTGAATGGCCTCCCGTTAGTGCAAATGCTAAAATTCCCTAGTATGAGGTTGTATTTGAAAACACAGTATGTGCATTACTTGTCCATAGGATGATAACTGACAAGGAAGATTAACTTCACATATCAGCCAACGCGAACAGTCTTAAAAACTAACAAAGATAATAGCTAAGCAATATGGATTTTTTTTTTTTCATTTTTATTTTACCTCTCTCCATCTTTTAATTCCAATATTTGCTTGTAGCAGCAGTCTTATATCCAGAGTAGGTGTAACAGGATTAGATATTGAAGAGATCCTGAAAACAAAACCCTAGTTTTGCATATTGTTATTTCATTTTAAAAGATTTTTCTTAGATTATAAAATAAATTTTTCAACTTCACAGTAAGAACTGGAAAACACAAGTCATACACAGTCATCCACAATACAGGATACAAGTAAAGAGAGGAAAGGGGAAAAGAAGGGATCCTTTAAGCTTTTGAAATATGTTGTTGGAAAATCTCATGCCATTGCTAACGGAAGGCTTTTAAACTAGCTGCACTTACAATGTTACAGCTACAAATCAAGGAAACCAGTTCCGAAGTACCAGCCCCAGTGCAAGCAAGGAACAACACCATTAATATCAGTAGGATAATCCTGACTTTTTTTTATATAAGAGATGAGAAACAAATCTCAAGAGTTCAACAGATAGTGCTCATAAACCAAAATACATTTTCAGAGGTTCTGTTTTCTTTCTTCTAGATATTCACCAGTGCAAGCCTGAGTAACTGTACCTGCATGGGTTATTAAGTGGGATTATTTAGAATTATCAAATGTCATGCACTATTATTGCTCTTAGCTCCTGTACCTTGTTTACTTGCTTTCCTCCTGTGTTTTGTATTGGATGAAAAGAAAGGGAAAGCTAAAGAGATATTCTTAATTTTCTTTTTTTTTTAATAGCCTGGTGCTTGTAAATAAGATAATTAGCATTTTCTTTTCATATGTTTTACAATGCAAAAAGAACTGTTGATATTTAGAGAATAGTGGGGTTTACATTACTGGTTATTTTCCATCCAGATACTATTGATATTAATACTTGCCATTACATTAATTCCCGTGGTAATCAGATATTACAGCAATACATGCAAGCAACATAATCCCACTAAGATGGAACTGGCAAATGTCCAAGGACCTCCTTCACAGAGTCCAGAAATTAGTTACAAAAAAAGAGTTGTTCAGCTTCTTGATTTCTCAGTTACGGAGTGCTCTATGTGGTAAATCTTATCAAGGGATACTGAAAAAAACAAATAATATCTGTGTTCAGGTAATATAACTACCAAGTGGCTTCCCTACACTTGACCATGACACTGCCAGAAACAAGACCATAACGTGTAAATTAGTTTGAAGAGCGAGGAGAAGTGCATGTTTTGCTTAAACGGGAGCAGAATGCAGAGGTATTTTCTAAACACACTATTAATCTGTTTTCAGGTGCCCAAATGTAGTAAGTAACCATGCATAAACTGTCAGACCTCGTTTGCCATCATTTTCACCAACTAAATCTCTCTGCTTCAGACATGGTCTTCATACCTCAAGGTTCAGGACATCAGACTTTGCTTTCAAAGAATGAAACAGCTTTATAGCGGGATATCCAGAAAATTCATCTGAAGTTTTAGGAACCTGATCTTGACTCCTAACTTCCAAGCATTACAAAGCCTATGATGCATAAAACTTGCTTGAGTAGAAAGGCTGCTTTAGCAGAAGATCAAGTGTATAAATGCCACCACTGCTCTAAGAGCAAGCGACAATTCTTCTACCTCTTCTTCATTTAAAAAAATTCAAATTTCTCAAAGCACATTCTAGTCCATAGTTCTCGACTGCATGTATCTCTTTGCAGAGGAAGCAAGAACAAGATACATATGATGTTAACAGAACTTTGTGAAAAATTGCAAGATGCACAAAGCTTCAACATGCAAAGACTAGATCATTGAGAATAGGAAAGGATACACTCTCCTAAGGCATCTCTTACCATCTCTAGTATAAGGTGAAAATCAAACAATATAAAAATATTTGAAGCAAAAACTTTAAGCTGTACCATAAAGGTTATAACAGCCCCACAGGCAGACCTTGAAAGAAAAGACATACTTTTATTTCATGTTCAGAATAGGAAGAACAATGGCCATTAGTAGCATTTGCATCCTGTTCTTTTTGCAGAATCTCTATTTCTGGAGAGGAAAGGGTTGTTAACTTTAGTTAGTGCTACCTCTTCTCCCCTTTTTCTTCACCTTGCAAAAATGGTTCTTCTCTATGCCGTCAGGCAGAGAGTGAGAGAAAAGAAAAAAAGTCCATAAGCTCATATGGAGAGGGAATGTACAGGCTCATATGGATTGGAAACTGCCAGACAGATACTTCCTTAATGGATTGGAAATTGTGTGAAAGTATCTTTTCACAGCAAGAGGCCAAACCATTTGGAACAGGAACTGAAAGCAAGTTGCCAGTCAGGAGCACAGATCCGCAGAGCAACAGAGCAGTGGCACAGCCCTATAAAGAGTCACCGGTCTCTAGTGCATCTGAAACTTGGCAAAGGGATTTATTCATCTCTACAACCTCAGTGAATGAGGTTTTTTCAGTCGTGCAAATAAGCACGTTTTTCTCTTATGTGGGTGATAACAGCAAAGCTTAATTCTGGGCACACCAGGGGAATTTTCGATTAGTCCTAGCCTGAGATCCTGTAGAAGTGACAAAGGGTACCATCTGCTTCACAGGCAGTTTGTTATCCAAATCAGATTACAGCGATGAAGACCGCAGAATTACTGACAACAGAACAGCAGTGAGGAAAAAAAATGTTTCGCTAAAGAAAGTGTTATGACTCTTCAAGGATCTTATGTTGCTGGTCACTTCAGCAACATATTAGTCAACAAACAGATCAAAAAATGTGTAAAGTAGTAACAGATTCCTGTGTCAGATGTATCATCGTATCCTTGAAAGGGAAGAGACGTGTTACTTGCATTTCACAGATTTGTTGAGAATAGGTCCGGTTGAGAATAGGTTCCCTGGTACGAAGGCCCACCTGCACACCATCCAGATGCTCCAACTCTCCCACAGAAGGTAAGATGAAGCATACTGTTGCATCGAGGCAGAAGAATATAAACATTATCAGGAAAGCACTCAAGGACTAGACTCCCAATGTGGCTGCTACAACCATGTTTAACGTTCTGTGCCCTCCTGTCACCCTGTCTTCTGCACCAGTGTGTCCCCAGTCCCTCGGATGGAGCCATCCACAAGAGAGCACCCGTTTCTCTCTCTCCCTTTAAGCACACCTAGCTGCATTTACCTCCCCAACGCTGGCTCAAGACCTCGCACCACACACCCATCTCACCACCTTGCAACATTCGTCAGTGCCCTGGACCCAATCCCAGGGAACACCCAGGCTCTCCACTTCTTCCCTCTGCACCCATTTACGTTTTATTGCTGCAACCCACAGTTTCTCACTCTGAATCTTCCTTCAGCATCCAGCCCGGCCACTGTATTCTAATTTCTGAATAATTGCTGGCCAGAGAGTCTGTGCCCTTTCAATAGCCTGGGTTCTCCCCAGGTCAGACAATCTTCTCTATAGCTGAACGGTCAGGACTTACTCAGCAGCGCACTGCAGATACTATCACCTTGGGGGGAGTGGGAACCTGTAATGTACTTAATTACATGTATTACCTGTGTTTAAAGTTAGCTTTAAACACTTCCCGCACAGGTTCTTCTGGCCTCTCTTGTGGCCTGTCTAAAGCAAGTTCTAAGGAAACTGCAGCAGGCAGAAAGAGGAAATTAACAGTTGTTCACGTCAAAACATTGCAATAGCTTTGCCTCAGAAACACCCTTTTGGCAGTCGCTACAGAGAAACCAACCAGGCTGAAATAGTTGCAGGAGTCCAGCTACCCCATCATTTTCTCAGACCACATCATTTAAACAAGTCAATTACATTTGCTTAATTTTAATTCTCTTTCAGAACTTCATTTCTATATGAAGCTGCAACTTAGTTGCAACATTCTCTTGGTTAACTTTTTCATTTAAAATATGGTGAGTCCCGCAGTGATCTTAAAGTAAGGAATGAATAACGAATGGAGATCAGGTAGATGACTGCTATCAATGTCATTGATGGAGGCAGCAAAACATTGTATCTTTGAGAAGCAATCTTTTGGATAACTGTTCATTTTTGCACATTCCCTTTTTTAAAAGTGCTTAAAAATCACAGTTTGATGTTTTTTTAAGTGTAACCGCCCTCCACACATCCAGTTTTTTCAAATGTCCTCCTCTCTCTTCCTGGAGGTGAAGGGCTTATATTTTCATGCTGTAAAGCTGAACAATCTGTTAGCAATGGTGGAGATAATCAGCTGCTTCTCAGGTAGCCAGCAACATGTACTGAATTTTATTAATATGCCCATGAAAAGGTACCTCCCTTTTCTGGGGAAATGAGGTCAGTTTACTGATATGCTAAATATGATTCCTGGACCCTAACCTCTTCCACACGGATGTCAGCACAGTAGCCTAATTTTCTGGTCAAAATAAAATCTCCCTTTCATAATGGAAAATTTTGTTAGACTGGGGATTCATGACATTGCACACTAGATTTTACAGCAGCAAGTCCAGCATGCCAATGGTCTGTTGAAGAAAAAAAAAACAAATAGCCATTGAATTTAATAATCACACCATCTGGAGTTCAGACATCCACTATAAAATGAAATGAAGATATATAGCAAAGAAGAGTGAATGGCATCAGACACTAAAAAAGAGCACATCTCATATGGGCAAGAGACTGATACAAGAAAGTTAATCAAAGCAAAAGCTTTTGGTTTGGATAACAAGCTACAGCAAATAAGATATCTATTTCCTTCATGTTAGCTTATAATCTCTGAACAGCTTTTCCTTTCTTTTTTTTTTTTTATTTTTACGATCCAAAAGACCAATTATTGTCAAGAGACCAGTTTCAGAAACATTTACTTTTCAGTGTTCATTGAGGTTTTTTTCATATTCCATTATCAAAATCCTTCCCCCATCTGAGGAAACACCAACTCTGTGCTCCTTCCATGTATTCAGAATAGGATCTTGCTTAAAGCAACAGCTGGGTGCAAACTGACACAGAAATCTGGCACTCTGCATACATCTTCTCTATTTTTTTATTTATTCAGGTTAATTGGCTGGGTTTCTGTCCAATATCAGATTTCCTCCTCTTCACTTTGAAGTTCTTTCTCTAATACAGGAATTGAGCCTTCACTGAACCATCTAAGTGCTTTTCTCAAAGGAGATGTCATAAGAAACACTTTGTGCTTGTGATTTATGGACTACACACAAAGCTCATAGTAGCTCTTATTAAACATTGTTACTTGTAGAGCAGTACAAAGCCTGATAGATTCACTTCATTGGGCTATACCAATATTGTATTTAGTTGTGGTCCAGATAGGATTGCATCCCCAGAGTTTTACTACACTTCTTGGATTCAGTAGAATGAAAGACCTTATTGATCTGGAAGCCTGTGCATCCTCAGAAACTTCAATGCTTCCAGGGAGAGCCACAAGCATGTAAGAGCTGCAGGAGAAGATCTACAAAGGTCATAACATAAGCACAGAAAGAAGAGTTATTTTCTGCAAAACATTAGATGCTGCATTTCCAAGTATATGAGGGTTTAAAAATGTCAAACAAATTACTATCATTAAAGCCACAGAAATACAGCTAAAAAATCTTTTAAAAAATACCCAGAAGATAGACCTTTAAGTACTAAAGTTCTTCATTACAGCTGTTCATGTCTGCTGCAGTATGTAATTAAATATTGTAAATAACAATGGACAAGATAGACAAAACTACCTTAAGGCAAGACAGTGAACATCAGTTTTATTCTTAGCTTCTCAGGGAGCATCTGTGGCTCCTTTGTGGCTTGGATGACCACAAACGTAGGGAAAAAGTGCATGTGTTGAGGGGGAGTCTTGCCTTTTTTTTTTCGTGAACAGAATAGGAATATTTGCCTTTGCATGAGAAAGCCTGCCAGTTATAACCCGTGTAATACAACAACAAAGGAATTCTATAGGAAAGCCCAAGTCAGGATGGAGCTCAGCACAGTATGAGTATATCCTTAAAGCCATAGGTCTGTTATAGTTTGAATTAGAGATGAAAACTAAGTACCTTAATCTGAATTCTCTAAGTCAGTGTGACTTTCATGTGAAAAAAGACATAATACTGTACTCTGAGGAAGAAGCCAAATTTGTCACTAGACTCATTGTACAAAATCAGTCAATTTTGTTCAAAATTAGTATCTATAGCCTTTTGATCTTAAATAATTATACTTAGTCTAATATCAATTCACCTTTTTAATATTTAAAAAACTTAAAAATAAAATCAGATTTCATTTCTTCCCAATAAAGATAAAGTGTAAAGACTACCAAACCTCTGGGGCCACAATCAGATCCAGGTCTAAATCTTTGGGTCAAACCATTGTTTCTTAAAGTTGTCAACAATTCTGCCATTAATTTTAGTGGGACTGAAATTAACATCAACAAAAATCAGGAGAAGGAACTTAAATAAAGCTATTATTTCCCGTGTTTCTCAATATGTCAGCATACACCTGGGCAGCACAAGACACTCTTGCAAATACAGACATTTGAGCTAGATTAAGTAGTAACAACCGAATAGCCACATTAGTCAACCAGCCTTATTGCATTAACGAGCTCTACCAGGCTGCAGTAGCCCTTTTGTATTCCACAGAGCCTGAAGATTTACTCTCAACTACATGATTGGAGATCAGAATTGATAGTAGTAATTGACTTATTTTCTGCCACCTTGGCAGACCATTTTCCAAGAAGATGATGGTGGAAAATTCCCACTGCCTCCAGTTGCACCACAGATTCAGAGGACAGCCTGCCTGCTCATCTGGCTTGAAAGAGTTGATCTCAAATGTAAATTTTAAGCCTTTACCCCTAAAACTCACTCACAGTGATATCAGTGGGTGTTCTGTGCTGAAAGGGATAATTATGGTGGAGCTTAAAAAAATAAAAGGTCTAAAAAGAATAAGTGGAATGTCTATGATGATTTTAATTTTCCAAAGACTGAAATTGTACCTTTTATTAGAAAGCATACAATTCCACACTTATTCTTGACATTTTTACTTCAAGCTCTGTTAATGTGTTTTTGGTTTATTTGTTTTATGTTAATGTCCATGTACCAGGTAGCATGTTTCAGCCTTTTTAAACTAATAAAGTTAGCAGGATATGATAAGATTAATATAATGTAATAAAACTAATAGTATAAGCAAGGTGTGCAAGAAAGAAGTAACACTACCTTGGAGGGGGGAATTTATATTTTGGAAAAAGGTTGAAACAAGCTCTTATTTTAACTGGTAAAGAGATTTTCATAACCTTACATCTTATGTGACCAGACCATATTAAAAGGACAACTAATATATATCTGAAGATAAAGGACTAAAAGACTTTCAGACAGACAGTCCTTCCTAAAGCTGAAGAACACGTTAAAGGACCTTTACCTTTTTTTCTTTCCCAACTTCATTAATTGATCAAATAGAAGTCATTGTCTCTTCTTCCAAATCTCATTTTAAATGCATTTGAAAATATTTTTTGTGTTATAAAAACAACAGTTACAGACAGTAAAGATTAGAGAACCAAACAAATTATGTGAAAGGGAGATTTTAGACAAGTGTGATAAACTGCTTTACCTTAAATTAAGCTTTCTCTTTGAGTTTTATGAGCAAGAAAATCCATGCAGTTTATAGACCAACCCCAGTCAAATGTCTAGTATAATAGAATTCTTTTCTCATTTTTTCTTGATTTTCATTTAAGAATTATTAGGAAACCTGACAAAAATTTGATCAAATTGAAACAAAACCCAAAATTCTCCAGCAGCCCAAATAAGCAAACAACAGCAAAAGTATGGTGATATGATTCCTTCTCCTCGTGACATAAGGAATACATTGTCAAAGATCTTTTAAAATGTGTTTGGGTTTTGTATTTCTCAAAGTTTTCCAATTATTTCTTGCTTTCAGGAGTTACCATTTCTTAATGGAGCAGACATATGTGTGGGGTTTTTAAGTCAAGGCAGAGAAGATGAAGCCCTGAGGAGGCAAAAACTTGACAACCAGGCTTAACAGAATTCACAGCACCCCAAAAGTGACATTTGTGTTATCTGGAGAAAAAGAAGATAATGCATATTGAGCAGAAATTGTTCAAGATATACACCACAACTGTAGTTAATAAACGGCAGTATGTAAGTATGATGAATGCTCAGGTATACTTTGGGTCCACTAGAAAAATTAAGATAACAGTGTATTAATGAAGTATAGGTTAGCAAATGGCTGACAAAATACAAACTAGATAAAAAGAAATGGACATAAATGGTATGTTTAGACTGTGATTTTTGAGGGGTATCTCTGCAGAATATGAGGGGAGATCTAAAATATTTTTAAGTCCCAGTTTAGTAAATTAAAAAGATAAATAAGGTTTATATTTATGGACATAGAGCCATAGGACAAGAGCTTCAGCCTGTTACCTGTGTTTTGTACTTTCATGGAAGAAAAAAAAAAAATATTGCTTTCAATGGCAAGGGAATGTTAGCACCTGCTTCTCTGTTTCTGCTGAAATCAGGGTATGGCCTTCCTGACACAATTTTAAAGCAATTTAATATGGGTGAACCTAGCAAATTAAGCAGTGTTAAAACCTAGTCTTATCTGACATTCAACACCATTCTGCTCTTTTCCTCTATCTCTTCAGCAACTAAAGCTTAATGTCACCACTTAGCCCCAAGACAAATCCTAAAACAGAGCACAGTTGTCAGCCCCTCAAAGTTCTAATATCTCAATATTACTCCCACCAATTTTAATTTATAGTGACATATGAAAATGAATTGGGATTACCCATGAGGATTCAAAAGTCCAAACATAAACCCTCTGTCAAGTTTTAGTACCTGTTAAGGGGCTGAGGAGAAAATATATGGAAATTTAGTCATTTTCCAGGACCTAATGAGAAAAAACAGGAGGAAATAAGCGGTTATGAGAGGAAGAGAAGTGAATTGTAGAAGAGGAAAGAAAGTATATTTAGATATCAAAAATTTTAGTATAAACTAACTAAATAGAAGTTACCTGAAAATTTAAGTTTTTAACAGCAATAATCTAATGACCAAGGTACAATTGCCTACTTTATCTTTTGCTTTGTAACTTCTAATACTATATATAGTTTTGTCAACTAATATTAATAACACAGAGTTATTCTGTTTCTAATGAATTATCTATGGCCCTGGAATAAAATGCCTCATAGAGCAATAAAGGCATGGGATGATAGCAGAGGTCTTCAAAGCCCACATGCAAAGCAACACAGGAGATCCCTGGGCTATAAGGGACACAGCAGTGGTCAGCTACTGATCGTCAAAGTAGTGTGGTCTTGAGAGCTGGGTAAAACTAGCATTTGGGTTTACAAAGAGAGCAAACAAGTATCAAGGTTACATAAAACATTCCATGTAGAGTAAAATTGGCTGTAATGTGGACTAGCAGACAAGTGAATAAAGTGCAAGTTGCAGAGCATGTTCTCAAACACGCAAAACCGACCCCAACAAGACCCAAGACAGCGGGGCAAGAAACCATCAGCATCCGCAACATACTCCTCGCAGGGAAGGGCTCGGGTTGCTGATGATTCACTGCAAGTCCCTTTCCAGAATGAAACCATTGCTCTTAGGACCCAGAGGGACAGTGAAAGGATGAGCATGACACCAGAGAATAGGGTAGATACTGGAAAGTTTGTGAATATATAATTGTAACTGCATATGATTCGAACTAGAAGCATTATCATTGTGAGTGGAACAATAACCATTCTTTAATTAGATGGTTAAGACTTAATTAGACTAACAGTAAATTATTGGCTCTCCAAAACCAGTGCATTCCTTTTGTCAACAACTAGATTTCTAGTGTAACAAACTGCTGAAAATTCAAGCAACCTCTTCTGTAAATTGGTCCCAACAAATTGGTGACACACCTCTGGGGAGAAGAGGGAGATCATGTCAAACTATTGATCAGAAAGGTCCTTGTCTCACTCGCACCCGTTTACCATATCTATGGGTGAGTTTCTGCAGTCACCTGGTTCTTCTGCTGGCGTTGATGGCTGGCACTTTTCATGAGGAAACACAAGAAGAGTTGTGAAGCTTATACACATCATGCTTATGGAGTATGGATGCCACCATGCCAGAACCAGCTCTTATTAGTTAGCTATACCATAAATAAGGGAAGACCAAGAAGCAAGCTTAAGCCCACAACCCTTGGCTGTCAGCTTAAGTATTAGTTCAGCTCAGCAGAAGAGGATCAGTAAGTCAAAGTAGTTTGTTTTGAGCTCTCTCTGTCTAAACTACAGAAGGTTTGGAATCTTATTTCAGGCTATTTGAAAACTACCCAAAAAAGTTGAGTGTTCTGCAGGCTAGAGCAATGGAGGAGTACCAGCCACACAGCCACCTGAAACAATACAGATCGTATTTGTGATTCAGGCTGCTGAACAAAGAACAAACTTTCATTTTCTAACTTTAGTTCTTAGTGCTTTACTGTCCCATAGCAAGCCAACAGATACTTTCATTAATTCAAAGAGAAGACAAACATGCAAATGTTCTCCAAATCTCAGAAGTCCACTAGAGCCATAGCATACTTTGTTTGCAATTTCGGAGTTTTCTAAACTCTACGGGTGTTGCTATTCAGGCTCCTAGACACAGTTTTGTTAAGTGCAAGTTAAGTTTTGTTGATTTTTTTTACTAACTGTTCAGATCAATTTTTTTTAAGTCTAAGCCCAGACACTTAGAAACACCATTAGACAAATTCTCCCATACCACCAAACTACTCAGAAAAGAAAAAACAAACAAACAAACCAACTAAACTTTTTCTTTATTTGCTTAATAGAGTGATAAAAGAAGGGTAAATTTTTTTTCATTTTTATTTTCAGACGAGTTCCTAATTACTGATTTGATAATGGGCCTGTTTTGGTTTGTAAAATACTAAGTTCATTGATCTAATCAAATTATGGTTAGAGACGAAACCAAGTTTTAATCAACAGTGAGAAAAAAAATTAGAAATATGGAATTATCATGTGATCAACCATTTAAAAAAACCAACCACATGTAAGCCAGTAAAAAAGCAGTACAAAGAGGAATTATGATCTTCTCTTCACCAGCAGAGAGTACTACAAAACAGTGTTTATGTTTCTAACATGGTCAAAGGATGCATGGGTTTACTCAGGGATGTACCTCTAACTCTGCTGGCTTGGTAACCTTAGGTGATCTCCACATCTCTCTCTTCTTTTGCATATTTTGGACACGTGCATACCTTTCAAAATTGAAATGTTCCCTATAGTGGCATAACATTTAGCAATACGCATAGCAAAATACATGCAGATAAGATAGTCATTTGTTTAGAATGCTTGTGTCTCATTCAATCAAGCAGTGCAAAAATGAGTGCCTCTGGATGAAGATCCAATGCAAAGAGTTAAGCATGTAAGAACCTGTTGAAAAAAAAATGTCTGTGAGTTCCCAGATTTAAGCTCTTTAACCCTTCTCCCCTTAGTCTATTCAGATTGAAACTGTTGGTTCATACTCTCCCCTTTTTTTCCATTTCCTTGTTCTGCTGTTGCCCACAACATCTGTCAGCCAAGCAAAAGCTAATAACTATGTGCCAGCCTCAAATGAGACATGATTCGTGCTCAGACTAGGGGATTATCTTCGCATTCTGCACAAGAGCACTCGGAGGGTCATGTAATTACTAGGACGTTATAAAAAAATTATCACTGTTGCCTGTTAGGTGGGTGTGAAAACAGTTACCACCCTATCACAGGACAGAGGCCATCAATGACACGCACATTAATGCAAGTGCCTGTACATGACAGCTCTGCATATCAGCCTTAAGTGGGGAGGGCAACATCAGACGATATTTGTTCCTTGGAAGCTGGCATGTCTAAGGCTGATCCTAAATCCAAGACAAACCTTTTCCAGATACTTCAAAGACGTTTACAATTCATTTCAGATGCCACCTGTGGGCACCTAAATTATACATCTAGCATGCATAATTATTACACAGGCCATGCCACAATTCAATTTATCTTTTACCTGCGATTAATTTTAAATCATTTTATTTGTGGATTAGCCAAAATAAGTATGTCTTGAAAAATATTACTCACTGAAATTATCTTCTCCCATTATTTCTGTGCTCATACTCTTGGCCTTTTCTAGCTTCATACTAGACTTCACACTGGTGCGTAATTCTCTTTGTCTGAAAGGCTGGAGGTTGCAGCATTTCTTATTTTTAGGAGTCTATCAAGGATTTTAAATTATTAAATCACTGAATAGTCGGCAGTTTCTTCTGGTCTTTGGAAATCTTAACGTTGCACACACAGAATTGCATTAATGTTTTAAGTAAATCAAAACTGCAAATGTCCATTACCTCTTTTTTATACTTCTGACCCTTATATTTACTTCATTTTAACTTATTTTTCAGCAGCTAATGAGCATCATGTTAAAATCATGAGAATAAGAAATTTATAAGAAATGTTTATTCTAAATAAGATAAGTTGGTCGCTGGCAATGCAAATTTGCTGAATGGTTGCAGAACAAACCACTTCTCATGCTACATGGTCTTTGGACTGTTTCAGAGCCTCCCCACGTGGGTAAGGCAGAAACCCTTCCTTCTGCCAGGCCAGATGAGTTGTGGAAGCACATCACCTAAATCTGGACTGAAGTTGTAGTCCAGTGAACTGTATCCTCCCTCCCTACCAAACTCTCTCTGAGGTCTCTTTGATAGACACAGAAGCCAGGATGGTGCCTAAATTTGCTGAGTCTTGATAGCCAAGGTAGATGGCATTTGGCAGCTGGAACTTCTCCCTCTGCCCAGGATCATAGCTTGACAAAATTTGTGACGGATGCCGAGTCATACATACCATGATGTCACATCTTCTTACTGAGAGACAAAGGAATTTTACATGCCAAGGTAGTAATAACTTTCATTAACAACATCATTTCTTTTACAGACTGTGGCTAGTAAGATTAGTAATGAGTTTATTTGACACGTACAGTTATGGTGTCAGGGAACCGGGCTCGACGACTCAGGAGATCCATTCCTGGCCTATGTCCCTCTCCACTGATACCAGAAAGACTAGAGCTGGCTTGCAAACAGTAAGGTCAGTATCTAATTATAATTCTGCAGACCTTCTATTTCTTTAATTACACATGTGCTTAAAACATTAGCCCTCTTATCTACACTCTGTCAGCATGCGGATCAGAATCTACAGCTGAACAGAACTGAGATAATTCAGTTCCAAATTTTAGGGTCTCTGAGACACTCCTCATTTCAAAGAAGAAATTTAATTCATTCCTTGTGAATTCCCCATCTTTACCACAATTTAAGGATACTTAAAATTCATGCAAACAGAATTGCAATCTTAACAGTCTCAAGTATATAAAGTTATTCATGCTATTGGTACTGGGGATAGACAGACTGAATGTGGGCAATCCACAGAAAACAAAACTCTTTCTCCATCCACCCCCTACTCCAATTAAAAAAAAAAAAAAAAGAGGAAGGGAAAGATGATAGTTTATTGCTTCTTAAACTTTATAATAAACAGCTCTAGTAGCATATCGACATCAGCTTGTTGTTGCAATAGGATCCCTGACAAGATCAAACTGGGAAGCTGACAAATTTATGGACCTCTGCATGTTTATTCTTTGAAATGCACAGCCCACAGAGGTAAGCTGCGGCTGCAGCAATGAGAGTTACAGTGGGCACCCACTGAACTGCTGTGACAGATGTATACAAGACTGAATTAAAGAGAAAAACACTTTTTTTTTTTTTAATTGCAAGTTAGTCAATCTTAGCAGCTACTATGATTAAAAAGCTTTCAGAATTGGCTGGTATTTTTAAAATACTTCAGAAGACACATAACTCTTTTGTCTTATTCCATTACCACCTATTTGCTTTCATAACATGTACAGACTCAGTTTTTCCTTAGAACAAGTGGGAATTCAATGGAGCTGTAAGACAATAACACAAAAAAATGCATCAAAAATGCATTTAGAAGAGATAAACTTTTTGCTGCCGTCTAAAAGGGTCGTGACTATACACTGTAAAGTGGTGGGGTTTTGCATGCCTGTGGACCTGCTCCTTAGCGCACTGAATGCTCTCATGTACCACACAGTACAAAATGAACGCTGGTTTGGGGTTGAGTTTCATTAAAGAAAGAGTTGCATTTTGTATTGCGCATTTAAACATGTCCAGCATATGCAAAGCTGGAGGAGGCCCTGCCAAGGCCTTTCAGCAGAGCTTTCTTGAAGAGCTCTCTTCACAAAGTGGGAGTCCTACTCCGTCATCTAGGTCAGCCCTGAAACTCCTGGAGGGGACAAATGCAACAGGTAAATCTTCAGCGAGTGCTTCTTATTTCTGTCAGCTTTCAAGCTCTTCAAGCTTTTACACGATGGAGCATGAACTTCAGAAAATGTTGGGTTTCAGTCACCTGAAATAAAAGGAAGGTGAAGCAGCAAGGTAACAAATTCTTAAATGTTTATATGCTTAAGTAGCTTTCACCACACTTTTTTTTTCATAAGGAAAATATCAGTTCACTAAAAGAGTACATCCCTAAGTATTTGATGAATTTGGGCAGGCTTAGCAGTATTAATTTATTTCTTTTTCTCTTTGCCACAAGTCCCTGTTAATAAACTTCATGTGATCTCTTAAATTAAAAAAAAAAAAAAAAAGGAAGACTTGGCATCTTCTCACATAGAGGGGAATTTCTCTGATAAGGGATATGAAATACTTGGAAAGGAGACAGGAGAGAAATAGATTCTTGGGAGAGATTGGAAAATCCTTCCTAGAAAAGTTTATAGTAGGTTAGATTACTTTGGTAAAGGCAGGGAATGGGTAAAAATTTGAGGGGTAACTAAAATGGTCTACAGAAAATATTTGAAGTTAAATAGTGAAAAGTATAGGGTAGGCAACATAGGCAGAAGGATCACATGGGTTGCTATGCGCTCTGCTTTCCTGGGTAATATGGGGAAAACTGGCTAAGGAGGAGGAATGACAGCAAGCAGTGTGACTCTTCAACTTCAATGGTGAAGTGCCAGATCCTGCAGTGTATGTAAGGAGGCTTGCACACAGTCCTGCAAGTAATGTTTCTTTCCATCACCAACAAAAATCTCAAATACCTTCAGGTGAAGGAAGATGTCTGTGGACAATGCGGTGCCTTGAGCAATGGTAGTAAGGAAAAATAACCAAATACTTAAGCTAACACCTTGAAAAGTAAAATAATAATAATAATAATAATAATAATAATAATAATAATAATAATAATAATAATAATAATAACGAAGGGTCTAAAGACTGCTTCTGAGGCTCTTAAATCACTCTTGTGTCAGCAGGAACTATGGGGTGATTCTTTTATACGTAACTTCTTTAGGAAGCTTTATTGTGGACTGCAGGCAATCAAGTTCAGCACCGCTAGTTGGAGGGTTTGTTGTCCAGCCTTTAAGTAGATCAATTGCTTCTGGAAAGCTTTTCAGGAAGTACAAGCACAGGGCCAAGAAATCTTTTTTCCCTTAAATCCAGAACATTCATTTCTGATTTACACAGCATACAGTAGCATAGCTTCTGATCCTATTTCTTATAAGACTTAAAGTAACTCCAGATTCTTTAATGGGACTACTTCAGACTGAAATTGCTGGCACTAAGATTGAGAGGAAGCCATGTTATCTGTATTCCTTCCTTCATACGGAGAAAGTAAAATATGAAACTGTACTTACACCAAAGTTTGCCAGTTCTGTTACAGACCCTGAAGACAAGATTGTGTGTCTATTATTCCAGTTAAAAGTATTATCCCTCCTACTGCTGGGTTGGGTTTTTTTTAGTTCAGAAGGAAGCTAGCCATGCTTAGCTATTTGATCATAAAACATACTCCTTCATAATTTTCTTCTATTATACGTAAAAGTGTAAAGGATTGAACTTTATCACAGTACGTTGCTATACAGGAAATGAAGATCTTTTCTCTCCAGATTTTGTCTGAACATCTTCATTAGGGTATTGTTCTGAGAACTCAGCAGGCAGTGTATTTTAATGAGAAGGGGACTAAAATAATGTTAACAGAATTTAATATAGCTGCAAGGCAAGTTATTAAAGTGCCTAGAACATAATAGATGTAAGCAAAAGTTTTAAATCATTTTAAATATTAGAATATTAAAATACATTTTAAAAGGCAAAGAAAAATTAATTCCTTTTCCCTGTCTATAGACAGGTGTGTCGAAGTCTATCAAAAAATTCCTAATTCAAGTCTTCAGAAATGGTGTCAGCAGCAACTTTTCAAGGAATAGGTAGGGTAAGGCTATGATACACAGGATCATTAGCAAGAAACTATTTTAAACCCATTTTATCCTATGTGACTGAGAGTTACATCAGATTAATTCTTTTGCAGTAACAGCTAAGGTTCCTTTATGTCTCTTTTGAGGCAGCGTACACACTTCAGCGCTCAGGTCTTGTGATTTAATTCATTGGGACATGAAGTCGGGTAAGCGTGGGCAGTAGTTAGATGGGCCAAGGACTCAGTGTCGTGCGTGCCCACCGGTTTTATCCAACAGGTCTGGCTGGGAGGGGCACCTGCGGTTCTGCCCGTCCCATGGGTTATGCTCGATTGCACACGTCCATCGTAGAGCCAAAATATTTGGATGGAAAGCATTTTTGGTTATATTCAAACTTAGTTTGGACAGCAATTTGCCAGCTGTAGCACCTCGCTTTGGGAGTTATTGGCTATGCTGTGCCTTTTCTGCCAAGCCGTGAAGGATTTTAACTTATCACTTCTCACTGTAATCCAACCTGACAAGAAGCTATGTCCTGTGTAGCAAACATTCAATTTGCAGCATACTGACCAAAGTCAATAGCACCAGAACACTGAGCACAAAATAGATAAAACAAATTCAGATTTTGTTCCTATCCCTTTTTAGTGGATAAACTCGGATAGATGAGGAGGCATTCCTGGACCACTGCACAGATCCTTATGGCTGGGTATTCATGTGTCATATCAGTTCTCTTCCTGCAGAATAACTAATCTTCAGTAATTGTTAAAGCATAGAAAGAAGAAAATCCACAGGTCACTGGGAAGAAGGCTTGTTAAGGGATAGAGAAGAACTACACACCAACAGACTTCATGACTGAGCACCCCAAACTGTTTTCTATCAAGAAGAGCATTTGCATTAATTAGATATTTTACCATCAGCAAAAGAGCATCAGCTGTTGCCGCAGCAGCCTGCCTTTACCCGCTCCAAGGGCAGGACAGACGTTCCTGAGAGACTGCACCAGTCTCCGGCGCTTAGCTCCCAGCAAGCACAGAAAGAAATGCAGCAATTGCTCCCTGTGCCAGCAGCCTCTCTGCTTCCCCCGTAATGTTAGGGTAAAAGGAACCCTGATTACTGTATGGGAATCCTTTGGCTTATGGATTCAGATAATAACAAGAATAAAAGTAAATAGTGTTAGGTGCAAAACAAGGAAAAGAGCGGAAGGACGCATGATATGTAAAGATGTTTTTCTTTAAAAAAGTCACCTCATGGCGTCGATAGGAAACCCAGTGGGATCCGCAAAACTCGTTTCTTTTTTCAAAGTAAGGAACAGTTACTTTGGTTTATTATAGCACAGCAAACATGAACTAGCTCAAAAATTGATGTAAATACCAGGAAAATCTCCTATCGCACAAAGAACCTAAATGTATAATACGCTGTACGTCATGGACATAAATGTAAGAGCTCCCTCCAAAAAGTGAGCTTTTTGGTGTGTCCCTGCAAACACAATCAAGACCACTTCATATGTCAGTCTGTGACATGTGGCTTTCTAAATTCTGATTTACACAAGAACAGTGTAATTTCTCTGTAGTTGAGGAATCACAACAAGTCATGCTAACTGTTGCAAAATGTGGTAGCATATATCTCAAAAAGCTGGTCCGTAGCTTTGATTGAAAACCTATTTTCTAGAAAAACACAAAACCAAGTTGTTACTTTGAAACAATTTCTTTCCTCTTCTCTAGCTTTCCCCAACAAATAAGATGTCAGAAGAAATATTTAAACTCTTAGCAACCAAGTAGGAATTACAATTCCATGGCAGTATCTCTGTAGTAGTACACAGCAGTTTTTCAGATGAACTCTAACTAGGAGAATCGGAATAGATGTAACATCCAAGTTAATGTTACTAATTCAGAAGTTCATAATTAGTATGTCCAATTTGATTATGGTACCATATCATCAAGATAAAATAAACAGATATGTAAATCTATATTCACATATCACTAGTTTCAATTTTAATACCTCTATATTTTTAGATTTCACTCACTGTGAATCAGAGGGATACTGAAGAAATGTTTTTGATCTGATGCCCAGTATTAAATTAGATCGAATACTCACTATCTAAATTTATTGCAGCAGATGACATCGTCAGCTATCCAATTATTTTAGTACTATTTGGCACAATGTAATTTAAAAAGACCTTGTATGCAGGCAAAGCACTTAATAATTCCCCAGCAAATTAATCCCTTTGGTGCAATACTCAAAGGCATGAGGATAAAGGAAAAAAAAAAAAAAAAAAAAAAAAGCACCCTCTT